>VZRV01009344.1:816090-1125451 GCA_013398115.1 Falcunculus frontatus
CAAACCCCCCCCCCCCCCCCCGAATATACAAACTCAGGTACTGCCACCACTTCAAAAAATTTGGTTTTTTATGATTTGGAAACAATTCAGGTTGCTACACGTGGCTCTCCTTGCCACAGCAGTGGAGAGAGGCACCACTGCTGTGTGTTTCACCAGCCTGATGGATCAGGAAAGGTGGTTAAATTTACAAAAACCACTTGACTCATCTGAGAAATGTCCTTAATCAGATCACACCAATGATTCTCAAGAAGGGCAGGCAATGACACTGCAGTTTGTGTCCTCAGAGGCTCCCATGAACCATGCTCAGGGTCCTCCCCTCCAGAGCTCCTACAGAGCCCCTGCAAAACACTTGGAGGAACATCCTACTTCACACAAGCAGTGACCTCTTCGACCATGACCCAAAAATAATCTCTTGGCAAATTTCCATCACACAAAAGGTATTGCAGCTATGTTGGAAAAGGGAAATGTTTTGGGTTGGCAGCTAAATGATGAAACCCATAATGAGTACAGAGCCCTCTTGTTTTACATATGCAATGTGCTCTGCCTTTCTTAAAGCTGTCACAGAAGCCCTGTCGATAAGTGTGGAGGCGGCATGAGGGCTACAACTAAATGCATGTTCCATTGTTCAGATGTCAGGGAGCCTGAGCTGCTCTCACAGGAATTACATTCAGGAAACGTCAGTCTGAAAGGAAAGGAATGGGCGATACCAGCCCACCATCAGCAGCTCTGCTAAAAACCCTCTCAGAAGAGAGTTTGACCTTGCAGATGTTGGAAGACTCACAACACTCATGAACAACTTTGCACTGCTGGAATTGCCTTTTGGAGCAAAGCTATCGCTGGTTATTTTGCAGCAGCCCAACCAAATGTCTTTGCAAAAATCCTGTACCACCAACAAAGCTGTAGGAGGCAAGTCCCTGGAACGATCCAGGCTCGTGGAATGGTGCACAGTGTTTTAAGCTCCTCTGTTGTTAGACCTGGACTGTGATGCACAGCTCCAGGGATGGTAATAACAGGCAAACCATTCAATTTGTCTCTTTTCACAGTGAACTCTCTCCAAGTCAGATGTCCCACCCTGGGTGGACTCAGCAGCAGTGGGAATACTGCCTTTCATGGGATCAGACTTATGAACCAGAGACTGTCTGGGGCAAAGGCAGCTACTAAAGGCAGAAGACCTGAGGGGATGTGAAGACAGCTTTTCCAAAATGTTTCATTTCTTCCAGGGAAGCTGTGGCTGCCCCTGGATCCCTGGAAGTGTCCAAGGCCAGGCTGGACGGGGCTTGGAGCAACCTGGGATAGTGGAAGGTGTCCCTGACCATGGCAGGGGTGGGAACAACACAATAAATTGGGAAAGCAGGGTAGTGAGGCACAGTGGCTCTGAATGTCACGTTAGACACTGTTGTGCTCATTGAGATTTAGGCTTTAATGTGCTGTATTTTGCTCCACATGGCACAGCTGCCTTCACAGAAGCCGTGCATTAGTGCACATCCTGCTGCATGTAAGATCAAAGTGTCTCTTCTTATCTCCAAGGAACCTTCAACAGCAAGACAGTACAATTTGAAATCATGCAGCTACCAAATGCAGACAGAGATAAAGCTTGTCTCATTTAGCCCGTTGCAATAAAGACAGGGAAAAGGCAAAATATTGAGGTCAGTAAGCACATTCAATCCCATGGGACAACTGCATATCCAAAGGTGTGGCTCCTAACACCCTCCCAGCTCCCAGTGTCTTCTGAAATATTTCTGATTTGGATGAGACCCGTGGGCAGAGCGAGGCCAGCTCAGAAATTCAGCGAGCTGATGTCTTCCCAAGCAGTCTGCCAAGTGCCCATCAGCTTTGCGTGAGCTCCTACTGTTTCCTTCTAGCAAGGAACTGTCTCAGAGTCTGGCCCTGAGCACGAGGAGCCACCACTCTGTGGGGCAGGGTTGTTGCACTGTCGCCTTCTGGTCCTCTGACCTCCTGAGCATGGGGACCAGCTGGCCCAGCACCCCCAGTTTCCATTAATAGCAGTATCTGGAAAAAAAAACAAACAACAAAGCTGGAAAGGACTGTCAGAAACAAGCAGCTCTTTCCATGGGAAGAGCTGTCAGCTTCCATGAATCGTACTTGAATACAAACAGCTCTGCCCCTGTCCACATCACTAACAATATACTGGAGTCATTAACAATGAGGGATTGTTTTAGAGAAGTTAATTCTCTGTTCAGCATTTCTGGTGTTTGTTCAAACTACACTTCAGGAAGACATGAAAGGGGGGGAAAAAAGTCAATTAGCTTTTTATTTGCTTGAAGGATGTTTCTCTCTTTGTCTTAGTCCAAGCCTAGATAAGAAACAGACCAACTAAACCTGTCTCAGCCACATTTTGAGGTGGTAGTGGCAGTGTTAGCACTTCAGTGAACAACAGCTTGACTATTCAGCTTTCCCTCCACTGCTTTTCCTATTACACTGATTCTTCTGGACCCTGAGCGTGTGAGTGACATAAATTCAAAATCCTGAGAATCACGGAGGCAACACATAAAAGGAGGAAATGGGAGTGAGAAATGAAGTTACAGTGTTGACAAATGGATGGATGTGAGCTTTGGGAGGGTTGGATGTGACTATGTGTATGAAAAACAGACTGAAGTACGGTGTCAGTGACTCCACAGTTCAAGGCTCCATGGGCTTCCTTAGAAATACCCACAAAAGTGATCCCTGGTTCAGTGAAATCTTGGCTTAAAGTGCATTTCAGCCTGGCTCAGTTTGGACACAGCCATGCAGAACGAGCACTGGGTAAGGCTGTAAACAAAGCCAGTGATAAATGCAGTGCATCAAATTGTGGGACGGTGCCAGAGCTCTGGGTGCCTGGGATCTGGTACTATTTAGCATCTAAATTAATGAGCTGGAAGAAGTAAACAAAGTGATTAAATTCACAGATGATCCTAAACTAGAAGGAGTTAAGAACATCAGTCAGGAGACAGCAGAGATATAAAGTGACCAAGAAGCATTAATAAATGCTTCAAAACAACATAATAAGATTTTAAGATTAAAATGCACGGTACCATATCTGGGGTAGAACAGTTTGCAACATGCTGGCTTTATCAAAGGGAAAAACTTAGGAAACAGAGCTGTTGCCTGAGGAGGAGACCTGAGGCTTTCCAGGGACTGTAAACTAAGCAGGAGTTTGTATTTTGATACAATTGCAAGGCATGTACATGCAGCTTTGGACTGCAAAAATAAACCCACCTCCTCAGGAGGGCAGAGGAATTCAGAAGAGGGCAGGGAAAATACAGCTGTCCCCTTTGCAGGGGCCCAACTGGGTGCACTGGGAAGGGCAGACCGGGGACAGCCAGGGCTGGCACCACTCCCCATCCATCAGCTGCCATCCCTGGACACTCCTAACACAGCTGGGATTGTCTCCTTGGAGCTGGGAGCCTCTCACCTTTCCTCCTGCTGATCTCACAGGCGGCGCCGCTGTAGCCGAGGGGACACAAGCACTCACACTCTGTTCCTGAAAGCAAGCAGAGATGGTGGGAATTACAGACCTGGAGCCACATTTCCCAGCAGGCATCCACTCCTCTCCAGCACTTCATCTTCTGTGAGGAAGGGACAGTGGGTGAAATGTCATCCTTTTTCTCCAGTGCTGAAGGGATCAATGCCAATAAAGAGGGGAGCTGTGACTGCCCTGCCACCCCTCTCACCTCCCCAGCCAATTGTTCCTGCCCTGCAGCTCAACCTCAGACTCACTGGTGCAATTCCACAAGCCAGGGGACCACAGAGTCCTCCTGCTCCTCTCCACAAGAGATCACAGAATCCTGGAATGGTTTGGGTTGGAAGGGAATTTAAGGCTTATCTCATTCCAACTCCCTGCCATGGGCAGGGACCCCTGCCACTGTCCCAGGCTGCTCCAAGCCCTGCCCAACCCGGCCTTGGACACTTCCAGGGATCCGGGGGCAGCCACAGCTTCTCTGGGCACTCTGTGCCAGGGCCTCACCACCCTCACAGCCAGGAATTACTTCCCAATATCTCATCTAACCCTGCCTTCCCTGTGGCCTCCTCTGGACTTGCTCCAGCAGCTCCACGTCCTTTTGGGCTTTCAGAGCTGAACACAGCACTGCAGGTGGGGTCTCTGGAGAGAACTCTTGGTAAAGCTGATAAAGAGCAAACTGCAGCATCAAGAAAGACCAACCAGGAAAGAAATATCCTAACTTGGCTTTGTGGCAGAGGAAAAGCCCAAAATCCCTGCTCTGGCTGCCCAGGACTGTGCTGTGTATTCCACGGCAGGAACCTGGAGGAGAGTTCCCACTTAGGAAAATATATGGTCATTTAAAACCTTTTGCTGAGAAGATCCTAAATGAAATACTAACCTGGACTCAGCTCCTACAAAGTTATTTAAACAAGGGTCACCATGAGACAAACGCTTGAAGTGCTACAATCAGCTGGCTGGCACCTGAAGTGATGGTTTCTGCATTAGATACAATTTGATGATAACGATTCTCATCAGGACTTTTGCAGATGCGGATTGGAATTAGGCACTTGACAAAATGGTCCCTTTGTTAGAAGCTCTCATCACATCATATATCTCTTGTTTAGGCAGAGCAGTTTTCATTTAATTTGATTATTTTTCCCCTTCATTTTTTAAATCACAGCCTGCTTACAAAGGAGGACAGCTTCTATCAGAAACAGGGGGAGGTGGTGGTGATCACTGCGCTTGGCACTTATATGGTGCTTTTCATCTTCAAAACACTTTTACAAACACTAATTAATGCTGAGACAGTAGTCACTTCTCCAGGAGGATGGAAGCAATCTTAAAAGCAAAAGGAAGAGACTTAAAGATGTCAAAGATTTTTTTTTTTTAATTGAGAAGTAACAAATTCTTCTCTAAAACTGATACAGACAACGGTCACTCCCATTACAAAGACACATCCCTTGACTTTACTGTCTTTACTTACCTGGACTCTACAAATAGATCAACTTTAAAAACATAGAGCAATTATCGGAGAAAGAAATGACAGGAGAAACTAAAGAACAGATTGCTTGCCACGCGCTCCCCACAAATTCCCAACTGATTTCAATCAAGAGGGTGGAAGAGAGGAGCAGGATTCCTGTACCTCTCAGGAAGGCGATGCCATTCCCGTGGCACGGAGCACAGCGACAGGAACTGGTCTCCAGCTGGAACTCATCCAGAGCCCGCCGCAGATTCTCTTTTATTTTCATTGAATCAGCCAAGTCAGAGGGAGTCACCAGCTCATACAGTGGCTCTGTCTAAAGGGAGGGGAGAAACTGCATTAATTCCCAAGCTGGAGATGCTGCGAACATCCCAAGGCTCAGTGGTGGCACAGCTGGAGAGGGAAATGAAGGCTGTGTGGCACAAACTCCAGGTTTCCCACTGCTGTTTGCTAAAACCTTGTGAACAACAAGGCCACGATGTCAGGAACACTCCCAGGGATGCTCCCCTTGGTTTCCAACACCAGAGCAGTTGGAAATGTGTAACAAAATACAGCAGCCAAACTGCTGGCTGACAAACAGGCTAAGTTGCACAGGAGTTTCCTTAAATCCTTTCTCATCCATTTTTCTGGTACAGACATTTATAGATCAGATATGCTCAAACTTACATTTTCTGAGTGATCTCTTACTCTGATTTTAAAAATGTCCCCTAAAAACTACATAAAGCTCCCAAGCACAGCCAGAGGCACCAGTCACAGGGATTCACATCAGCACTTCCACCTTCACCACTCCTGCATTTCAAGGCTGGTTTCTATCCTTATGGAGCCCAGATAAGGGTTTCCATTGCCTTCCAGAAGGGAGAGGATTCAGTCTCCATCTGCAGATGGGGTCAGAGAGAAGACAAGGGGGTGCACAACACAGTGAACATGCAGCAGGGATCAAGGAGAATTTGCCTCCCTCATTTATTTTCCTCTTGAGAACAAGGGAAAGTTAAAGTGGGGTGTCAGTAGTGCCGGTCACCCACTACTGCCAGTGGGATGATATTTCCATGTGCCAGCAGAGGATCCATCCCAAATTCCCATCCTCACTGCAGAGAGGCTGCCATGCAAGCCACACACAGACAGCATGACCCTCCTGCTGTCACAGGCTCAAGCTACAAGAACTAAAGAATGTTCCAATAAAAAGAAAAAAAAAATGCTCATTTCCTGCTGCTGTACATCTACTCTTCATCAGTTATCTGTGATCCATACTTTGCTTTTTGAATTCAGATCATACAAATGAGGAAATACACTAAGAGTGACCTGCCAAGTCCCTCCAGCAGATGATTTATGAACTGATTTGCTTTAGTTTTCCCTAACTAAGCATTCTTGGGCTGACATTTAGTCACACTCCACTGGTACTTTTGATCTTCGAGCCCCACAGGGATATTGGTATGGAAATGAAGATACCAAATCCAAATTACATCCGCCTGAGGTTTTTCACTGGGCAGCCTGGTCACTGATGCCAGGCAAGACAAAGAACACCTCAATTCCTCATGGGAGATTTTTCTCTGTGTGGGATTTGGTGCAGAGGGTTGCATTTCTCTTGTCTCCTGCCCTGAGACCTCCCAATGCATTTCTGGAAGGTCAATCCACAGCACACCAGGGGCTGCAGCAAGTGCCAGATGGGCACTGGCTGTATTTCCAAATTACTGATTTTTGCTTGCTTCAGCCTTTTAGAATTTACCTCTTTCTGGAGAAAAAAAAAACCCTTTTACAAATGTAAAGATTTTTGCCCAAAATGAAATTTTACAATGAAAAACAACTATAAATCAACTCCCACCTCTACCAGTCCAAACTCCTGTTTAAAAGGATGTTCTCTTGCACCTTTGTTCTATTCACTCATTTTGACATTAAAGACGATGAGGCAGAACTGCTATCCACTTCTGCTTGCTTTTTGCATTTCTAAAACTCTCCAGGATCAAAAATCCTTCACTCTTCAAAGCCTAACTCCTGTTTTTAAGGTTCAGCTAAGCCACACAAACATCCAGGCATGTACAGTGAGGCACTTGACCTTCTGAACCCGAAAGAATTGTCACTGGTGTTCACAGAAGTTGATAAACATCAAGGAAAATAGAAGTCCTTATAAAATGTGTGTTGCCAGATATAATTTTGGTAAGTTATACACTGGTAAAACAGAAGGTAGATCATCTGATCTGCCTGGCAGGCAGCAAGAAATGACATCTGCACAGCCAAGTTAAAGGGTTAAAGCTGTTTACTTCGTGTATTTCCAACCACAGTCCCTTTAAAGCACCACACCTTTGCTTTTCTGAATACTGAGAGAAGCTATGCTGAAACAATGAGGTCTACTCTTCCTGGTTTGTTTCTTCTCTAAATCCTGTTTATTTAAACACAGAGTGCCCCAAGGTGCTCGGCTGAGGCTGGAGGAAGTGAGGGATTTAGTACCTTCAGCTTTATGATCTCGGGGTTGTACTGCACAGCCTCTCCCCACTGCTGCATGAGCTCGGCCGTGGGCAGGTCCTTGTGGGCCAGGGTGGCGACGTGTTCGCTCGCTCCACCGCGGACCAGCGCGACAAAATCCTCCACAAACTCATTCTTGGAGGTGTTTTCTGCAAAAACACCCTCAGAAAGTGCCCAGCTCTGCCCAGGTTGTGTCTTTGTGGGCTGCAGGTACCAGCGAACAGCAGAACGCTCCCATACAGGACCCATCCCACTCAAAGGAAAAAGGTCCCCAGTGTTTTTCACCTGGTTTCCTACAAAGTGTGTGCTGTGTCCCTCCTGCTCCCCTGCAGGAATTCCCCACCCTGCGCCCTGCACCTCTCTCCTAAACGCCTTCCTTATGGTTTTAAGCTCACAGGTCCTTCCACAGCCCCATGCTCCTCACCACCAGGTATATTCCTTCTTCTCCTCCACGTACTTCCAGGTGCACCTTCCTCCCATGAACATCCCCAGCTCCCCACATCCCCAGAGGCTCCCACAACACCATCCCCTCCCTGTTTTCCCTGTCAGGATGCAAAAAGGGGCGTGCTGGGTTGCCCTGCTGAGAGGTGGGGATTGGTATTTAACACAGTGCTGGCCTGGTGTGGGTAATGGTTGATCTGTCCCTGCTTTTCCTTGGGATGCTGAGCAGATATTTACTCTCTACACAGAAAATACTGGAAAAACCCCAACCTTTGAGACATCTTCCCCTCTGTCAAGCCTGGCTGGGGTTAGCCAGCAGACCCAAAAGTGGCTGTGAGGGAGTGGGGAAATATTTCAGGCAGGCAAGATCACAAAATCTTCCTTTCACTACGACAAAGAAATGAGATGGCAGAAGAGTTTCATGCTTACCTCCAATCTCTTCCAAAAGGGCTTTACATCTGTCTGAATCTACTCCAAGACTCACAGAGACTACACGAAAACTCGCACCAACCTTAAAGCCCTTCTGTGCACATTTCTGGACATCGCTCAGAGAATAACCTTAAATACACAACCAAAAATTGTAGGCTTTTACTACAGATGTTTCAGATTTTATGTCCATATACACACAAAATGGGAGTTGATGGGTTGATGGATTTTTGCTTTGGGGAAAAAAAAAAAGATAAAATGAAGAAGCTTATTTTGGGGGGTTTTTTATATTTAACAGAACTGTATGAAATGAAATCTCAATGTTTTACAGAACTCTGAAGCCAAGTGGAAATGCAAGGTAAATGCTGGAAGAGGAGGATTTTAGTCACCCACCCAGCTGTACTGGGTTAAGCAGAGCTGCAGTGGGTGGGAAACAGTGGATGTCTAACCACAGAGTCCCCACCACTCCTCCCCATCCCCAGGAGCCAGGCTTTTTAAGAGGAATAGATAAAACAGTTTTCCTCCTTTTACCAGCTAACATCTCCAATTCTCTGCTTCCAGAAGAGCCTTAACCGCTTCATGGAAATTTAGATTGGATATCAGGAAACATTTCTTCACCAAAAGGGTTATCAAGCCCTGGAAGAAGTTTCTCAGGGCAAGGGTGGCATCACCAACCCCAGTGGGATTTATAGGACATGTGGATGTGGCACCCTGGGACATGGCTTAGCAGTGGCTTTGGCAGTGCTGGGTTAACAGTTTGGACTCCATGATCTCAGAGAGCTTTTCCAACCTAAAGGATTCCACGATTCTAAGATGTGGCAGATTGGATTGTGTGTGAGAGCAGAGCAAGCTCCAACCATGTGACACAGTGTGTGACACCAGATCTGCAAAAGAAAACCTCAGTTCCAGCACAGACACTACAAACACAATGATGGATTTGAAGGGAAAACCCTGAATTCTCAGACGGGACCTACAAAACCCTGGTGAGAACTCACGGCCCAGCTCAGCACTTGTGTGGAAATGTTGTTTTTGCTGCAGGATGCTGATCTGGGTCACCAGACACCAAGCATTTTGATGCAAATAATACACTTTAGTTCAAACAAATGTGGCTTGGGATGGGCCCACGCCAACAGCTGAGAAATTGGGAAACTGTATTAGAATTTGAATACCTGAAATCTGAATCTAAATTCTGTCCCTCTGGGCTCTACCAGACTCCAGGGTAAGGAACTTCCTACACAGCAGAGGAGCAAACAGCCTGAGCATCACACAAAGCAGAGCCCAGCAAATGCCTCTGCAAACAGACAGCAGAGGCAGTTCCTCACTCCCCTGCCAATGAATAAATAATTGAGAGTGCAGCTATTGATTAATGCCACACTGCTCGCTCTGTCCTACACAACAATCATCATTTCTCACAACAAAGGGAGCCAGAGCCAAAGAGCAGGAGCAATGTCAGGCACAAGAGTCACCCAGCAAATCATTTACTGTTTCCTACATGCTGGAAAAGCTCTCGAGGCTAAAGGTGTTTCAAAACTGCCATTTGAAAGGCAGTGGAAAAAGAACTTGGGTGAAGGTTTTCAAAGCTAACAGAAGTGCTAAGATCCATGATTCTCATTCATCTCAACATCTTGTCAGCCTCTAAAACGTGTTGTCTAAAATACTTGCCACAGGGCCTTTCTTTGTGAACTAAATCCAGCCCACGACGCTGAGCACGCTTTGAAAACCTCTTTATTCACTGCCACAGAGCACCTCTACTCCCACATTTCCTGCAGGATTACTCTGAGATGCTGGTGACTCCTTCTCCCACCATCTCCTGACCTCAGACCTGAGCCATCCCTATGTGCCTGCAGAGGGCTTTTCCCACCCCAAATCTGGCCCCAAAGCTCCTTGCCCACCATCAGATGCACATACCCGCCTTCTGGAGCTCCTCGCTGTTCATGACCAAAGTATATTCGTAGATGCCTCCGACAGTGGCCTCCTTGATGAAGTGTGTCCCAAAGTCCCTGTAGAGCTCCCGGTATTCCCCGTAGCTGTATTCCGTGGGGAGCTGCCGGAGCCTCTGCAGGAACTCGTGATGCAGCATCAGGGCTCGGGGCTTCAGCTTGTAAACAGCAACAGCCAGCTCAGAACGGGCGTGGATGAACTTGCTGGACTGCAGGAAAGGCAGGAGAATCCAGGAGGAGTGAGGGATGTCATTCTTGTGGCAACGTGGGGTTATTTGCAATTAAAAAATTAGCCCTGGTCAGGATTTATTAATGTCAGTTTCCAACTGGAAATCTTCTTACTGGAAATCTCCTAACTGGAAATCTTCCAGCTGGAAATCTCCTAACTAACTTTTGCAAAAGCAAAACTCCTAGCAGTGAAGTTCCTGAGAGTCAGGCCACGACTGGGACACAGGGAAAGGCAGGGTCTGGGTTCTGATGAGGCACACCCAGGATGCAAGGACACCTCAGCATCCCGTGGCACTGCTCTACCCCTCGTAAAACTTTATCTCTCACGAGCCCTCTCCTGAAAAGTTCTGACTTCTGAAATTGTGATTTGTACGGGAAATGGTGATTCTCTGGCTGAGCTAGGTTTGTATTTGTATTTCACAGAATATGCCCTCATCAAAACTGAAAGGAAAGAAGAAAACACAAACACTCTCTCTCACACACACACATTTATATGTCTCTGTGTAGGTATGTGTACATGGATAAATTTTTTCTCTCCCCTTTCTGGCACAAAAGTCTGGAACAGAAAATGGCTTTCATTATGTTTAAAGGATTTAGTGTTCAGCTGTCTGAGCCAGCAGCACAAGCAGATCAGGGAGGGCTCAATAGAGAGGTTAAATATTAAAATCAGGACTTAATATGGGGTTTCTTTATGGACACCTATTGCAAATGCTTCTCATCAACCTCTGATCTTGTTGTGGGAAATGTCACCTTGCAGGAAGCAAATGCAAGGAATACTTTGCCATTCCTGAGTACACTTTATACTGAAAGGAGACACATGTTGGTGATACCATCAAAGCACTGATACGACCCATGTTTGTTTATGGCAATACCAGATGAAAAAAAAAAGAAAACAAATTATGGCAGTCGTAGGAGTTATAGATTCAAGTTGAACAGGCTTCTTAGTTTCAATTTTTAGATGACTTCATGACAAACATTCAAAGGTGGATGCCCAGCAGGGCACTGGACAGACCACACTCACAATCAGAGAATATCCACAGCTGGAAGGGACCCACAGGGATCACTGAGTCCTCTCAACAAGTTGTGGCTGATTTCAAAGGTCAGGCAGCCCAGATCCTGGCTGAGAGCTGAATGGAAAAGCTCCTGGATGCTGCAAACACAAAGGAAGGCACTGTGGGGGTAGTCAAGACTTGAACAAATGGCAGAATCCAGCTGGGGAAAAAGATTTGATTTATCCCAGTCCTGGCTGCTGACCTGAGGAGGAGCAACAAACCAACACACACACACTTATAGGAAACATGTTAGCAGGGAATTAAGTGGAGCAGTGCTTACACTTGAAGAAAATCTTTTCATCCTCCGAATGAACTTCTTGAACCTGATGTCATTTGAATTGTAACCAAGTTCAAACATTCGTGGTATTTTTATACCGAAGCTGAAGCTTGACTGCGAAAATTTTGCCTTCAGGACACTGCTTTCATAATTTGAGTAGGAGTCATATTCAGTCATTGTAAATTCATATTTGCCTTTGGTCTAAACAGAAAGGAAAAACAACACATCTCATTTCCTGCATAGTGATTGTACACCTGAAGCACGGGGAAGGAATGCAGACACAAATATACTTGTGAATTAATGCTTGCACTTTGAAGATGAAAAGCCTTGTATAATTGCAAAGCACCATTATTATTAACACAGGTACTTCAAGAATACTTGATTTGCAGCAGCAGGAAAGCTCCTATCTCCTCCATACTGCAAGGTCCTCAGGCTTTCACTTAATATGTCAATCTTATGCAAAGAAGGGGAAATCTTAAACACAGGCATCAATTAAAGTACAAATTCTAAAAGGAAAAGGTTTCCTAGTGGGCAGCACTCAAAAGCATCATGTCATCAAAAGCATTGAGGTCAAATATAGAATATTTGAAATACAGCTTTGATGCACGACAGGAACAAGTTTTCACAGAAAGCACACGGTGTGTTCAACATCGTGGAGTGCGTGGGGTGTGAGGATGTTCTGGAATAGAGTAAAATTCAGCCTGATCCTTTTGGGTGTCAAGAATTCTGTGATTTTTTTTTTTACAAAATGATCCAGCAATGAAGCTTTGGGCACTAAATCCACTGGAATATGTGTATGTAAGTTTATGTGCTGAGATGTACCTCTGGTGTGTAGCTTTCTACGTTGTACGGCTTCCTGAACCTCGTGTCTGTGATGTAATGGGGAGAACATCCCCCAGCGTAGTACCTGTGATCAAGAACCAACCCTTCCAAGCTGTTTGTGAAGATATTCAACCTGCAGATGAAGCAGAACAGCAATATTTTATGGTACCATCAATTCAGAGCTGAACACCAAATGCCTTGGGGGAGAAAGGCAAAAGATTTTGTTTGGCCAAGGGCTCTTTGTTTCACTCTTTTGTTTTGAAACCCCAAAAGAAAGTTTGTCATCTTTCACTGTCCAAGCAACCCAGGTGCTGCAGAAGAACTGACTAACAAGAAAGGAAAAGACAGAGCTGAATTTTGACACTTGATAAATATAAAGGGAAATTTTCACCCTCCAGCTGTGAATGTCACCAATGTTACTGCCACTGGCAGTTTTGTGGCCTTTCCTGGAATTCTCCAGGAAGAGCAGAACAAATTGGACCTGCCAAACCCCCACCCCACCAGGCTGCTCACCCTGAGCACCCCCAAACATCGACAGCATCCATCAGAACTTTCAAGGACAGGTTTGCCAATCTGTGCCATCAATTCAGGCTGATTTTTAATCCACATTTCTTTGTTCTGGTTTATCAGCCAAAATCTCTGCCAAGTTGGTCAAGGATCAACCAGAGGTCAGTAGATAACAGCAAAAATTGTTGGGGAACAAGAATAGAGGTACTCAAGCAACAGCTCAACTACTCCTTGAAATCACAGAGAGTTTTCCTTTGATTTCAGTGGATGATGGACAGAAGCCTTAACCTTGTCTGCTCTAAGAAAGGATGTAGCAATGCAGTTTGTGGAGATGAAGAGATTAAGCCCCATCATTTGCTTTTCCCATTGCTGCTGGTGGGATGAAACTTCACAAAAAAAACCCCGCAAAAAACTATCAGCGCTCCAGGACTCCGTTGGATCTGCCTCTCCTGATTTTGGGGAGAGAGGTTTGCATGATAATGACACTGAAGCTGTAAAAAAATTAACTCTAATTTTAGAACAATCTGGAAAAAAAGTGAAGTCCACTAAAAGCAAATTACTGAGCAATTGTAGCTTCAAAGAGATGAGAAGCGTGTTCCTATAATTGTCCAACATTATTTTTAATTTTGATTAAACTCAGAAGTACAAAGCATTAGCAGTGACATGTGCAGCAGCCATATCTCCAGAGAATAATGAGAAAATTATATTTTTTTCTTGAAATATGATTTTCCTTTTTCTTTTTTTTTTAATGTAAAAAGCAATTTTTTCCCTTCAGAATAAGAAAAAACCCTCTTTTCACACAGTCCGATCTTAGAGGAAGTTGTCACAATCTTAGCCTGTAAAAGCTGAATCAATTCAGACTTAGATTTTAATCCCCACAAAGCTGCTAAGATTCAGGTTTACCCTATCCCACTCACACAAAGCACAAAAATCCCACCATCTCTCAGTGTCATGGAAGAAATCAAAGAACTTTGAACACCTTTCCCCCTCCCCACCAAACCAATACAGGGTGTAAGAATACAAACCCAATCAATTATGGAATGATTTGGGTTGGGAGGGACCTTTAAAGGCCATTTAGTCCCATCACCTGCCATGGGCACGGACACCTTCCACTATCCCAGGGTGCTCCAAGCCCTGCCCAACCCGGCCTTGGACACTTCCAGGGATGGGGCAGCCACAGCTTCTCTGGGCACCCTGTGCCAGGGCCTCACCACCCTCCCAGGGAAGGATTCCTTCCCAGTATCCCATCTAATCCTGCCCTCTGGCAGTGTGAAGCCATTCTCCCTTGTCCTGTCACTCCAGGCCCTCGTAAATCATCTCTCTCCATCTTTCGTGTTCACTCCTTCAGGCACTGGAAGGCCATGAGGACACTCCAGAGCCTTCTCCTCTGCAGGCTGAACAATCCCAATTCTCTCAGCCTTTCCTCTCAGCAGAGCTGCTCCATCCCTCTGATCAACTTGGTGACCCTCCTCTGGACTTGCTCGAACAGGTCCATGTCCACCAGGCTTTGGATCAGGTTCCTGGATCCCAACTCACTCCCGGTTACAGCAACTGCTCCAAGCTTTTCTCTGTTCAGGGTTTGTCCCAAGTCACATTAGATCACCCTCAGGCTTAAGTAAGAAAGCATCTCACCGAAGTCACTGACTCACCCTTTTGCCAGATTCTCTATCCCCCAGTACTCTTCCATCTTCTGGTCACATTTCCTGAACACTTTTTTGCAGTTTTTCTCATCTGACTGGTCCCCACAGTCATCATCCCCATTGCAGAGCAGCCTCCGCGCAATGCATCTCCCTAGGATGGAAGGGGAAAGTCACTCATAAAACAATCTGTGACCACACTCCCTGACATGGAGTCTGGGAGCAAGATAGGAAATTCCTGGAATGAATGGTTCAAATCTAGCTGGAAGAAAAGAATTCTCTATCTGCACGGATCCCCAAAGTCCACCTGCTCAGTTTCACTCAAAATCGTCATAACCTTAAAATTCCTTGCTCAGCTTAGGAAAAAAACCCACAGTAATTAAAAGTATAAAGAAGTATAGAATGTGTTTGGCATTTTTTGGTCATTTGGAGAGAACAACATGCTGTTTCAGCAGGCCTTGTATATGGCATTACTTTTTCCCTCTTCCCACGTCCACAACTCCTGAGTGTCTTCAGTCTGACCAAAACACTGGAAGATGGAGAGCAGAGGCATTTTCCTTTGCCCCAACTCAGGTGCTGAGCTCTTGTTGCTGTCGCTCTGTGCTACAGATTTTGCTGGTATAACCAGGTTGTAATTTCCTATCTGGAGATTTTAAAGATGGACAGGTGTTGTAATAGACTCACTCAAAGTCACTAACACAAAACAGAAAACAAGCATGGAAGGAGCCAGGTCAACTCCTGGCATCCCTCTGGCCCAGAAAACTCCTGCAGAAGGGCAAAGTTCAGCACAGTGGCATCAGAGGTGACACCTGATTACCTGAGCAGCAGCACTCCCCAGCCCCCAAATCCTTACCTGTAACTGCACACACAAACCCATCACACCGAACTCTATTCCTGCAAGGACTGCTCGTGACACAGTCTTCAGCCTCTCTGTCAGAGTAATCACAGGGATCTCCACTGAACTGAGAGGGTTGTTCCAGGCGGGCAAATCTGTACTGTGATGAAATAAAAAATATTGACTCAAGTGCACAGAAATGGTGAATTTTACGCTTCTCTGGTTGAAAAACAAACTTTGTGTCGCCGAGATCTGATCTAAGCGCACTGTCATATTAAAAGAGAAAAGTGTCAGCACAGAAGTGTGATGCTGGTAATTTGCCTCGTTTCAAAGGTTTCTGATCTGCGACAGTTTTAATTTTACTGAGGGAGGGTTGAGGATTGGGAGGGATGAAGGAAAGTTTGCTTTTCTTTGACAGTTTGTTTAAATGAGCCTGACAGTGCAGTGCGGGACTTCGCAAGAGTAAGGAAGGATTCAGTTCCATCTCCTCTCTTTCAATTAGTGCTGGTAACGACATCCCTTGTTATTTTCTGTCAGTGTATTTACTTGCCCCTCTGTATCATTAGGGATTTTTTTCCGCCCACAACACTGCTGTGAAGCAGTCAATTACTCTGTCCAATATGTTAGCCCTCCTTTTTTTCCCCAGCTTCTGAGATTAACTCTTTGATACGAAGCTTCACTCTCCCCAACTCCCATCACTGGTTATTTCTGCTTAAGCCTGGGAACAGCTTCTCCAAATCGTTAGCAGAGGTCTCTCTAGCAATGGGGATTTTGCTCTTCACGCTGTTGGCATCATTACTTTCATTTGATGGGGCTTCTCGGGTGGAAAATGCTGGCTGGCAGACAAGAAGCAGCATCTTAATCCTGAGAGGCACCGAGTGTCTCCAGGTCCCACAGGGGACCATTAGTGGGGAAGGTGCCTCACACCGATGCTGGAAGAACAGGACTGTGTTGGAAAGTCCCTGCAAAGCCTGGGCTTACACCTTCTCAGGACAGTAAGGCACCCTGGAAAGCACTGGAATTACTGGGGGTGGTGAGCTGAAGAACTAAAAGCCACCTGAAAGCAAAACCCCCCCAGTCTCACCTGTACAGGACTTTCCTGAGCAGCCCCCCTCAGTTTGCTCAACCCCATGGACAAAAAGGAAAAGGATGGAAGGAGGTCCCACCTCCTGGTTTCTAGGTGTTCCCTAGACCACAGACACTCACCCTTTTCTTCTGGCAGGGATCACACTTGCTCCAGGAGGACCATGCAGAGAGGGCGCAGTCACGGGGCTGTGGTGGGATGCTCACGGAGCGGGAGCGCCTGTCCCTGGCCACACTGCCACTGCTGTCACTGGGGCTCAGGGACTCCTGACCACTGTGTCCAACAACATGAGAGCTTCAGGGTGTGAAACTGTGAGCTGTGAGGACCTGGCACCTCAGCCTATGCCTGTGTGAAACTACAAATCCAAGGAGAACTAACACTCATTAGATCTCACCGCGCCTTGCATGCAGCCTCTGGATTTCAGTCCTCATCCTGATGGCATTGATTCCACTGGCACTGGTTCTGTATGAAACCTGATCCACTCTCCAGTGCCAGGACAGGAAACTCAACCCATGGCCCACCAATCTGGGCTTCCCCTCGAGCTGTGCAAGCAGTAAAACCTTCACCATCAGTTGCTGCCCTCGCCCCATGGCTCCAAGGTCAGACACCTCCACGACAAACACCAGTCCCATAAGAAGGCCTGGCATGCACTCAGCATTTCTGAAAAGCAGGCCTAAGTGTCTCTCTTTGCCCAGCAGCCCATTTTTTCCCAAGACACTTAAAGCTACTAGCCTTAGATTCTACTCTCAGTTCACAAGACATTAACCCATTAATCCCTTTCAACCCAGTAACGACCCTGAACCCCAAGTGTGAGCCTTTACTCTTCACCCCAGCCACTCTCTCACCCCCTCATGTGACAGCCGTCTCCAAGGTTTCCACAATGCCACCATTAAAATGCTGCCTCCTCTTCTGGTGGATTCAGGATTTTTGATTAAATCCTCACCCAGACAAATGCTCCCTTGTAGCACCTCTTTCAAGTGGGTAGCTTTAGTAAAATGTTGACAATCAGTTTCTTTTCATACCCTGTCTGATAAGGAAACTACCACAGCGGTGTTCCCAATTCTTCCACCCAGACAAGGAACAGCATCAGCTGAAGCTTTAAGTATGATTTAGTGCCTGGCATGGGGCTCCCATTATAGCATATTAAAAATCACATGGAATAAAGGAATTACAGAACCTCATCAGCTTGCTGAGGCATGAAATCAAAGATCAAAGTTCAGAGAACAGTGCAAAAATATAGTCAGATTGGAAAGATTACAAGGTGTAGCTCTCTGAAACAGCAAAACCTATTACAACAGCAGAGAAAGAAACAGCTCTCAGCCACATTCTCACCATTTCTGCACTCGAAGGAAACAACCCCCTGAGTGCCCAGCACCCTGCGGGGCAGCCAGCACGGGAGAAGGCTGCACACTCAAACAATTCCACGTTACAACACGAGCGTGGCAATTTGTCAGCTCCAATTTATCACCGGGATTACTCCTCTGAAGGTGGAAACACTGCCCTACGCTCACTTCAAAACGATGTCTTTCATCAGAGACGCAGAAATCACACACGACAGCAATTACGGCCCCTACACCACCAAAGCCTGTGCTGATCCCGATGGTTTCTGGTGCCATCCCATGGATGGGGCTTCAGAAGCACTCACTCACCCAAAGCCACGAGCAGTCTGGGTGCCAAGGATGGCACAGAGCAGCAGCAGCAGTTTGATGGGGCACGGAGCACCCATTGCTCCGAGGTGCCGCTGGCGATCCCACACCAACACCCCCACCCTGTCTGCTCACAGGGGTTTGAACAGGGTTCAGGCAGAAAAGCAGACACTGCCGAGCTGCTCTGCCACCCTGTAAACAGCAGATGACCCAGCTCCTGGCAGGCTCACAAGGTAAATGCTGCAGTTGTTAGCACACGGCTTTCCCGAGGCGAGCGGGGAGGAAGCAAAGCTCTGCCCAGGAGCGATTTGCACGTTCATTTGTAATGCTCCTTTCAAGGGACAGGCAAAATGAATATTTCAACAAACAAAACATATTTGAGCCTTGGCAAGAAGGAAGTGATAAGTAAACTGGAGTTGGCTTTCTAGGAATAGAGTGCAGGATCATTTATTTATTGCTGCTTTTCATGTCTGTCTTCCAGAGGAAGGTCAGACACGAGGCTTAAGCACTTTCTCTCATGCCTCAGGGAAAGCCTTATCCCTGAGAGTGCCCTGCCCTGTCTCTCCTGCTGCTGGGGAGGACAAGAGCCCCAGCCCTGGCTGGGCCATTCCATGGAGACTCTCTGCTCCACATACCCGAAGTCTTGAGCCTATGAAAGCAAGACCTATCAGGGTATCAAATGTAACGTCTCAGGGTAGCAAATGTAATGTCTTGGTGTTTTCTTGCTACTACACTGAGTCATTCTCTCTCTTAAATGGTCCTTACTGGGCTGAGAACTTACCATGGGCTTACCATCAGTTCAGCTGGGCTTTCAAAGGCAGATCAGAACCTCGAAGAGCTTTTCTTTGGTTGCCTGTTGAGCCTTCACATCCTGCTGCTTCTCCCTCCAGGTACAGCTTTTTGATTCCTGAGACACAAGAGCCTTTCCCTTCATTTTCCTATTAGTCTTAGCCTACAGCAAGCATCTCAGAGGCAGGAAAGTTCTCTGAATCTGTGTTTCCCTGTACAAAATGAGGAATATCATTGTGTTTCCCCACCCTTCCCCTTGCTGGACAATGTTTTTGAAGAGACAAAGCCCGACTTTCAGCAATTGTGGCTTTTAGCAGCACAATCTCTCGCCCTGGGATGTGTCTCTGAATGCTTCAATGATACAAACAATAAATACATTTAAATTAGCTCATTATGGGAATGAAGGATGCTATATACATAAAATTATTCATATTCACTAATACCAAACAAACCCAACCACCTCAGTGCCGTCACCTGGCCAAGTGCTACACCTCAGTGTGTCACAGTTACCTTATAAATGACATTACTCTGCCTGTGGAGCCACATCCCCGCAAAATAAGCAACAGGCTGAGACATCTTTCTGGTTTGGCAGCCTGATAATAACAATTTACCGACAGAGAGGCACATTAACCGAATCCTTGTAGGAATCTGCTCCAAATAAAAGACTGTATTTCAGGCAGCGCTTTTTAAACCCAGTTACTGAGCACAGTGATAAACTGCCCTCTAGACATGGAGGACAAACTGTTAGGGGAGATGATTCAGGCTGTGCAAAGCTTTCTGTTTGCCTTTTTTGCCTGATTTTTTCTTCCAAATGACTTTGCCCCAGCCTGAACCCAAGATGTGCCTGTGTGATACAGCTTGCTCAACCTCTGGCACCATTGATTCAGTTGTTAATCATTTGTTCATGACCAAAAAAAAAAAACACTTACAGAAAAGACCTCTCCACCCATGGGACCTTTGCTGGCTGGGAAATACAGCACACATCCAATATTTCAACAGCAGTAATAGATAAACCAAGATTATAAACACAGAGCACCCTCTAGATTTAACTTCAAACCCTGACAGTGATCCCAGCATGTGGAATTCTCAAGCTTCTCTTTGCTGCTTGTCCTCGTTTTGCTGCCTCTCACCATGCATATCTTGGTGGTGAACATGCAGAAGGAAGTGGTGAATTACCAGAAGTGAGGTTAAAACAGGAGCAGGGACCCAGGAGACAGAATTTTCTACACCTCAACACACTTTTCAGAGAGAACTAAAAAAACACCATCAGGTTTTACACATAATTTACAACCTGGTTTAATTAGAGGTAGGTCTAACATATGAAATTTGTGACAGCAACCACAGGTCATTTTCTGCTTCCTCAGGTCCATGGATCAGTGGGAATGTTGCCTTGGAATACTGCCTGTGTCCTCTTCTCCATTCCTGCTCCTTCTCCATTGGTGACTGTAGCAGCCGTGGCTTTCTGATGAGCTGTTCTGAAGTCCCAAACCAACTCTCTACGCTGCTGAATGAGGGATCATCACACTTGAAAACCAAATGCCCACCATGAACACGGAGCCTGCAAGTGCAGCACATCCTTTGCACAGTTCATAGCCCTGCTTTATGAGCCCTGGCTCCCTGTAAATAAATCCCACACAGTTTCACCAAACATGATGTTGTTTTAAATGGCAGTTTCCTGTTAAAAGAAAAACGGAAACACATCACAGCTGAAAGGCCCTCCCTGGGAAGGATCAAACTGGAGCCAGCATGGAGCTCTTTACACAATTTCCAGTGCACTTTTAAAGAAGTTTCTTTTTCTTCTCTGAGAAAACTGTTTTATTCCCTGCTTCGGAACTCACAACACATTTCCTTCTGTGGAAAAACTCATCCAAAGGTAAAAGGAAGCTTCCCACCAATTTTAATTGTGAAGAACACAAGGTGGCAAATAGATAGTAAAATTTACACCTAAGGAATTCTTCCAGACTTTTACAACTAACCCCACTGCATCACCATTTTTGTTAATAACACCGCTACTTTCTGGTGTGAGGCTGCTCTCTGAAAGGCCTTGGACATAAAAAACTCACCTTGCCGAACTTAATTCTCCTCTTCTGGCTTTTGATCCACTAAGAATTATGTCTCATTGTGACTGAGGCCAAATTTGGCACAGGTTCACCTACTCTGAAAGGTCTGCAGGTCCTGTGAAGAGGGGTAAGACAAAGAAAGAAAACTCCACCATGCCCCATCCCCTCTCCCTGAGACCTCAAAACAACACATACACAAATTCATTTTCAAACTAGAAACGCCATTTTTTTTCAAGAAAAAAACCAGGACGCTCATAATCCGTGTATGTCAAATAAATAGCACAAAACTTACAGAAAATGCAACATCTCACAGCATTGTAACTTCTGCTCATTTCAAATACAGCTCACTTCTGACACTGAGAGCTGTTCTTACACCTCTAATAACTGTTAGAGAAGACAAAGATGCCACAAAAAGGTTTTCTTGCAGCTAGTACCTGGCAGTAATTCGTCCTAATCCTTTATTTTCACAAATGTCTGAGGCTGAATGGGCAGAGATTGCTGCCTGTTAACCTCATTTTCCTTTAATCTATTGTGATTTCCTTTCTTTGCTGGTGAGGAGTATTTATAGAAGTGTGCTAGGGGAGCTATGAAATAGGGTTGAAAAGCCAGCAAATAATATCAGATCTTAAAAGACCTTTTTTAAAAATAAAACCCCATTCTGTATCTCAAAAGTCCCTTGAATGGGAAACATCTGAGGCTATTCTTCTCATTGAGATTTTTTCAGGTGCTGATAAAACATTTTAGGGTGATAGATGAGCCCCAGGGCAAACACATCCATTGAGATAAGACTATTTAAAGCTCTAAAAACTAATAGCTGGAGAGCTGTTTCACTAATAGACCTGATATTTCCTGCCTCCAGTAGGATACTTTTAGAAAGAGGCCATGTTACAGGTACTCAGGAAATCCTATCAGGATATCTCCCCATATTCCTCACTGTCATGAGCTGAAATGTGTAATTCAGTTTCCCCACACTTTCAGACAGCAAGTAAAACCAGAAAAAACCCCAAACAAACCCACATCTTTATTCTTCCCCACACCAGTTTTACCTCGGGTATTTAAAAACAACAAAATCAAGGTTTTGAATGGGGCTGATCCTAAAAAGCAAATCAGTGTGAGAAGACCAGTTCATGGAAGACCTCAGCAGAAGAGAGAAATACTCCTACACATCATGACTTCTGCAGAAATGACATCAAAACAGAGGCAGGAGCAGGGGGCGAGTCCCAGGATGGCACAAACAGAAGCAGAAGGAGAAGCCAGCAGCTGTGGCTCCATTTCCTGCTGGTCAGATGGACTTCCACTGTGTTCCTTCACCACTGTGTGCATCCCATGTTGGCTCACGGAGGGAATTGTAGAGAACAGAGTCAAACCTCTGTGGAAAACTGCCAACAGATATCCCCTTTCATTTCTTTGGCATGATATTCTTCTGACTGAGAACAGCATTTGCCAGGAAAGCAATAAATATGAACCTGACAGGAGTTCTTCAGAAAGCAAAGAAAGAAGAAAGGAAACAGTGCATGAAAATGTATTTCACAACCTAAAAAACAGCCAGAAAGAGGTTACCTTCTCTGTTGCAGCAACTGTCACTGAGTAGTGATTAAAGCACATAAAACATTGCCTTTAATCCAGTGTGAGGGAGTGAAAATTGCATATTCCCATTCTATACAAGCAGTTGCTTTCCCAGAAGTCACTGACATGGAAAAGAGAGATCTGTCAGCGTTCTCACTGCTGTAAAACCACAGGCTGATTCTGCAAACCGTTTGCTAAAGAAATTCTCATTACTGCAGGAGATCATGGCCTTAATTAGCATTGGTTAAATTGGGAGCATTTCTTGAAGTGGTCATGTCTGAGCTGGGTATCTCATACACAATCTAGAGACTGAGTGCTGAAGTTACAGCAGCATTAATGTGATGCAGGACATAAACACAGCACGGTAAGAATACATCGTTATCCCCCTTCTGGACACACAGGACAGGTCCTTCCCTCCCTCCTTGGGATTCCTCTTCCTCACTGTTGCCAGATTACATCTCAAACTTGCTCATTCTGAATTTTTAAACTGGGTTTACACAGCAACTCTGCAGCACGAGCCTGTTTTTCTGATTTTTCAACCAACTTCACCGTGAGGGTACCAGAAGAGGATCAACAAGACCAGATTTGGCCTTCCTTGTAAAAATGCATTTTAGTTTAAATCTAGGCTTAGCTGTGGCTTATTTCACTTAAAGTTGATGTTTTGTAGCTGGTTGAAAACCAGAGATCACGTTCTTCCTTCCAAGGACACCTGAGTACAGTTACACACAAATCAAAATGCCATTAACACTGGTGTGCATTCATCACAGCAGAATAACCTTTATTCTCAGGTGGGATCCAAGTATTTCAACAATGGTCACTGACAAAGGCAAGGAATGTTTCAGCATGACCTACTGGGCATTTCTGGTGGAGGAGGAAGGGATGAGACATCAAAAAGTAGAAATACAATAAAACATACGTGCACACATCCACTCTCTCTCTCCCTGTACATAAACATGTATTTCTTACATTTAAATTTTACTGCATTACTCACTTGGCAGAGAATGGTAAAATTCCTTCTTAGCTGAGCTTTATCATCAGTTCTGTGCATGCACATTACTGGAAATTTTGGGGGGGTTCTGCTTTCAAAACTGCCATGTTTAAACGCACATCTTTAATTTCAAATCCCACTTGGATGAAAAAAGCGAGCTAAATTAATTTCAGCTACTCATTTCACAAAGATAAACCAGCTTTGGGAGCATCACACAGTGTGGGCTGTCCCAGGAATGTGGGATTTTTCAGGAGATGATAAAAATACCTCCTGGTTTGGGATGCTCATCTTAAAACACCCAAAAAGAGGGCAAAAATGTAGAGGCGGCAATTAATATCAGCAAGTTATGTATCTGCAAGATAAGCAACACTTAGTGTTTGAGATTAGTTATTCCCCAAATTGAGGGTTTTCTCCTTTCCCAGGTATTTCCACTGTTAAAAATAAAGGCCATGCCAGACACCAACACTGCACTGTAAGCCTCATCCCAGAGGAGCACAAGCCATGAAACAAACTTACTGAAATGACACCTTTTTTTAATGTTTTTATTCATAACAGTATTACATGGTGTGTTACAGAAATTAATGGAAAATTTCTAAAAATTGGTTGGTTTCTGTTGTCGTTGCTGAATGCGTTACACATAAAAGTTAAAAATAATGTGTCCGTGTATGTTAACAAATGGTCGTTATCTGAGGTAAAGTTAAAGTAGGTTTAGAAATGTACTGCAACAGTCATTTTATCTTTCTCATCTTTATTAAAAAAATAAGTGTCAGAATGCAGAAATAAAAATGAATGAAAACCACGGAGTAAACATTTTTGCAAAGAAGGTGCCCAGTACGTTATTGAGATGAAAGGTTTCATCAGACACTTGGATGACTACGATCTATCAAAATATCTTTTCATGACAGGTAAAGATCAAGAACCTACGGGGGGGATGGTAACAGGATGGCTGGTGGGGTTCCCTGGTTTGTAAATTTAAAGTGACGAATTTAGTGCTAGTGAAGGATGAGGGATTAAACAATTGCACAAGCTGGATATTTTGAGTTATCTACAATACTGGTACAGTGCAGAGGCCCTGCAGCCCTCTCAGCTCAGCATCTCAGCCACGACAAGGACGATCATATGACAGGACAATCCAGAATCTGTTTTTATTTATGAGCGTTGGCAAAGGTAAGACAAAGGTCCGCGGAGACGGCCCAGGTGTCTCCCGGGAGAGACACTGAAATTCCAGCCTCATTCCCTCGGCACCTATTCGTAAGTGATCTGCTTCCTACAAATATGATCCTCTGAGACATCAATCTCTTCTTTCCTCTGTGTTTCACCCCATAACTGGAAATGCACTGGCGACACTAAACCTCCAATGTCTGTGATGAACCAAAACTGGCTTTGTGGTTCCATGTGCAGGACAAAACCCAAAAGAAGCCTCTGAGGAACAAAGTAGCACCACTGTGCAAATCAGGAAAACGTTCTGACAGAAATGTCCTCCGGAAACGCTTTTACCTCTGCTTTTAATCCTGAAACACTCAATCCACCAAGTTTTAGATTATCTCCTCCAGTCAGAAAACTTGATCTTCCAATGGGAAAATAAGATTTGCTACAAAGCTGTTTGCACATGACTAAGGAACAAGCATCAAATGACCGTGGATGGGGATAAAATTTTCTTCTCTGCAGGTTCGTTAGGTCTATTCACAGTTAATTTCTCATTCACGTACATTCTGCAACTCACATTTCTCTATTTTCTCTATTTCGAAATAAAAGAATGGGATCGTGTTGTGAGATTTGGTTGCACATACCAACAATTGCCACCCCAGTTATTCTGCCTTCTAAAACATTTTTAACTTGTAACAGAGATGAAAGAAAGTAAAACATTTATAACTCCAGGCCTATTTTAATCATGACAAAAATGTAAATTCTAATGTGTCAATTAAAAAGCAAAATCTGCACGATAACCCTAAAAACTGATTAACCCTTTGATTTCTTTAACCTTTTTTCCTTTTTCTATTTTTCTGTTTTTTCCTTTTTTTTTCTTCTTTTTTTTTTCTTTTTAGTGTTAAACCACTAAATTCAATATACTGTAACTGCATAGGAACATCAGGAAAACGCATTTGACCTGTATAACAATTCTCTGTAGGGCAAAAATATATAGATTCTTTATGAAAATCATGTGCTAAACATATGAACCCAAACACTGCACTTTTTGCTTCATAAATGTAAAAAAAGGAAGTTTTAAATTCTTTTTGTTCTGCGTGTAAACAGTTGGATGACTTCTATGCAGAGGTTCAAAGGAATGTCAGTGGAATGTGATCTCTTGTAAGTGGAATTATGTCTGTGTGATAACGCTAGACCATAAAATCATGTGTTCCCATTAATTTCACTAGTTGCTGACAAGCTGACTGCTTTTGGCAAATGCACTTGAGCTTCAGCCCATTACTGTTAAGCATGTGAAAAAACATATGTGATGTGAGAACCACAAACTGGGTTTGCCACACCTCCCAAGCACTGCAACTTGCTACCTTCTCTACTGTGTAATGGCATTAGTAAAAGAATTCTCATAACATTTATATTTACAAAAAAACTGGCAATTTTCATTCGAACTCCTTAAAGCCATTTCCCCTTAAACATTTAAAGAGTTTTAACAGTAAGATTTTTTTTTTCAAGTTATAAAATAAAAATCCCATTTGATTTTTTTTCTGATGTACAAAAAGTGATAAAGATGAACAATTTTGATCACAGAGTCAGTTTGTTATTCCAAAATCCATGCCGTCCTTGTCCCATTTGTCAAGTCCGCTTCATCCAAACTCCTAAACCAGAAGCACACCAGTATTATTTGGCAAATGATTTTCTTTTTTTCATCAAAAATGGCACACAGAGAAGAAAACACTTGTCTGCATAGCATTACAGCAGCAAGATACTGAAGAAATAAAAATATTCCTTTTCTGCACTTTGTTTAGAGTTTCCTAGGAAATACTGACTCTTTTGTCTTTCCTCAGTGGGACTCCATGTCCTTTCTCTACCCACAGCATGAGTATTCCAACAGAAAGCAGCATTTCTTCCTCACGATGTGCTAGAACTTAAAAGGTCCATTTGGCAACATTTTCAGTCAGGATGGATAAACAACCGAGTTCTAGTCTGTGGTTTCAAGTTGGGAATCACTTCCGCAGGAGGCGTTTCGCTGTTAGATCTGTCACTCATACAAAACTACTGAGTAAGAAATATTAAAAAAAAAAAAAAAGAAAAAAACAACAAAAAAAAGACACCACCAGTATTTTGTTGTCGTTGTTGTTTAAATATGTCTACATAGGGGAAAAAAAAAAAGGGTCAGGATCAGCCTGATGCAAATGATGATGAAAAACATGTCACCGTGACATAAAAAGTGCCGACTCGTGCCCCAAAGGCTGTTGAATGATAATGCCACTGCTACATACAGACTCTGCTCTTTGCAGGGAAGAAAAAAAAAAAGGAAATGTCTAACACTCAATAAATTTCATATGCTTGTTATTTATAGGTGGCACACAGAAGGTGACAAATGTTTAAAAGAAGACCGAGGAGTAAGATTTCCTGTCTGGATACCCACCAGGTTGTGGGGACGGGGCTGTACTCGTGGTATGAGAAGCAGGGAGAGTTTTTGTTTTGTGCTGCCATAGGAATCTGCCATTGGTTGCCAAAAAAACACATCAGGAACACTCGTAGAGCCAGTCCAGGAGGGCAATCTCTCTCCTTGTCAGACAAAATCAATCAGAAAAAAAGCATGAAAGCCAAAGGCCTGCCAGGTTGTTGGGTTTCGTTTGAGTCTTGGAGCACCACAAGCCTGTAACAATGCTATTTCTTAGGTCTGTTAATCTGCGCGTAGAGAGGTTCTGCTTCCTGGGGATAACAAAAAAAAAATGAGCAGAGATGTCTCCAGACAACATTTTCAGAACATTTTCACAACATCTGCTTGAGAACAGCAATACCTTGTGAGTCAAAACCCACAGGAAGTGTTTGCTTTTTGTGCTGCTCTGAGCGATCACGGCACCCCAGTTGAGTGGTGAAGAAAATGGGAATTATTTCAGAAAATGAATGTTTACTGTCCATTTCCTCTTCCAGCACTGGCCACGCACTGACTCTCACTGCTGGGCATGGACATAGGAAGAAATTAAACAAAAATTTATAGGCCTGGATATTTGGAAGTTCAGAGGCAGGAATTGCAGCTGGTGTACAAGGCTGAGTCCCCCCCAACCCCCCAGCAGCACAAGAGCAGAACATAACTGTGGGTTTTGCACAGCTCAGGAGAAAACCACTTGCAAACAGAAACTGCCACGGAAAGCTGAGCTAATGAAGCTGTGATGGGATTTAAAACAACAGCACGAGTGGCCCATGAAGAACGAGGAGCGCCAGCCCTGCGCAGTTTGATTAGGAGTCTGTGGAACCATTAGTACAATCGTTAAAGCTGGGAGGAAGGCATGTCAACTTGTTAACAAACACTTTCTTGGGAATTTCCTGGATGTGGGAAGGGGGAAAAGCTGCCACATTCTTCAGCGTTGCTTCATCGTTGACACTCCCTGTGCTTTCTTAACACTGTGCTCCTCTCGGCTGCGGTGGGAAACAAACCATCCGTGGACCCTGGAATCCATTCTACTTCATTTGCAGAAACTAATTTATTAAACTAAGAATGACATCTAAAAAAGGGACAAGACAGGCAGAAAGGCTAATTAATGCCATACTGCATTAACTCTCCACAGCTTGATAAATATTCAAATACCACGGCACGACGATGAATTTAAGCAAGTTAGAAGCAACTCGTTACAGCAGCTTTGGCAGGAGCTGACTTTGAGCAAAAAAAACCCTCAGAAGGTTGGCAAACCACTGGGCACTGAGGAGCAGAGACAGGTCTGCCAGAGGACAGCATGGGATTTTAATCACTGTTTATAGAAATGATGCTGAGGATGAGGAGAACAGGCCAAAGGTGGATCCACAGGGTGCTGTGCCCAGGGCGCCTGGCCACTGCTCCAGGCTCTGCCCCATCCCAGTGCCCTGTCCTGCCTTAGAGTGCAGGAACACACAACAAATCCAAAATATGACCAGTTTCCTCCATGCCAAGGAAAGTTGACTCTTTTTCCCCTGAAAGTGCTGCATTTCTGGAGCTTGCAGACACCCTGCTTCCCCACCTCCTAACCACATAAAGCCCTGAGTACGCTACGAGCACTACAAGTGAGAGAAATCCTCTGGAATGATTGAATAAATGCTGCTGAAATTATCCCCAGCAAGAAGCAAATACATTTTGTGACCTTGAAAAACTGAAGGTAATCAAAGGAGATGACTGAGAGTAAATAACTGCTTTTCACACATTGTGAGTTAAGTCTACCTATGCCAATTTTCACGTGCAGGCTTGAAGCTGGCAGAATGATCTATCACAGCTAGTTCAGAGAAAATCTGTACTAATTAATGTGTGAACCTGACACACACCAGGCCATTCTTCAGGCAGTTGCTGAACCTCAGGTGATTGCAAAGGGAAGTGAAAAGGAAGGAGGAGAAGAAAAGGAGAGGGAGGGAGAACATCCCTTTGGAACAAAAGATGTCAAGTTTTTCAAACGCCTTCAGGGAAAAAGGAGCTTTTCAAAATGTCAAGTCTGCTTGTTAGAGCTGTCCTCAAATGTCCTTCAGATATGCAGATGTGCTGAAGTAACAGGTGTCCTAAGGTGCCACTGGACTCCACACCCTTGGAAGAGGAGGAGGAGGAGCTCCTCATCATCAGCAGCACTTCCAACAATGCATAAGGCAGCTTTTACAATGAGAAACTTCTCTGATTCACACCCAACATTAATCTGCACAAACACCTCATGTGGCAAAGGCCTGCATTTCTCACTGGTTTGAGTAATTTCTCTTCCAGCAGACCAGAGCATTTTGTACTAGAAGTAGCTCTTACTTGTTCCTTTCAGTTGATTCTTCCCTTCAGATGCCTAAACGAGAAATTAATTGCAGTAATTGTGTGCAGTCTTCCCAGTCAAAGGGTTTTGATCAATGCCTGAGATTTGTTTCCTAGTGTTATTTTCAGTTAATTCAAGCATGCTTTTAGCCCAACAATGCAAATGGTATCTAAAATATTGATACTCAAGAAGGCAAAAGAGAACAGAAAGGGACAGGAAAGAGGCAAAAGGAGAGTTGAATGCTGTTGACTTCACAGACAGCTTCTCTCACAGTGCCAGGCACTATTTTGGAGGGCCCTGAAAGCAGAAATAACCCCCCATTTTTTTACATAGTCCATGCAAAAGTCACAGGGCATGTTATGAAAAGGCAGGTGAGCATTAACTCTTCTCACAGCATCTCACCAGCATTTTCTGCTTTCTACTTCTACCATTGCATTAGGAAAAGATGCAGAGGTAAGGAAAGGAAAGAACTGGTCTTTGTCAGAACTAAAAGAGAGGAACAATTAAAATAGCAAGCAAAGCTTCTAATTCACATAAACCCCTTAAATCTTACAGTGTTTTCCTTGCTGAACTGGCCCAGAATCACTTCTGATGTGCTTTCATCAACCCACAGGGAGAAACCAAGAAAAGAACTGGAAGCACTTTTTTTTTTTTTTTTTTTCCTGCTGTATTTCAGAAATATTTCACGCTTCAAATCACTTTATTCTTCCCATTTTACAGGGGACAAGACAGCAGCAAACAGCATTTCTGGTGTAGTCCACCACTGTGTGAGGCGACAAGGGCGCTAGCGCTTTAGAATAACATTATGCAAATACTAGAAGTAAATTTGCATCCTATTTGAAGATATTAACATCTGCTCCCCAGCAGAACTAATCACTGGAGAGCATCTCCTGAAAGACTCAGCACCTACTCAGGCTTGCAGGGGTGAACTCGCTCACAAAACATAACTGTGGGTTAGGAGGAAACTATTTTTACCCTGGCAGCCCTTTGATCACTGAGAGGCACCTGCTCTGTGCAGAGCTGCAGGCAAGATGTTCTCAGTTGTCGGGGTGAGGCCCTCATAGATTTCCGTGCCCTTTACAGCGGGTTCTCAGCGCCAGTTTTACTCCTGGCTGACTGATCAGAAAGGGCAGGCTCAAATGATAAAGAGTTTCATGAAATAAGTGTGCTGGAGAGCCACACAAAATGAGCTTCTTGTGCTGGGGATGCAAGTGAAGGGGGTGGGAGTGCGAAGCGTCTTCTCTGTTTTTTGCATGCTGACCCATAGGGCAGAGTAAAGTTGGCAAGCGGGGTTCAAATTAAATATCTTTGGTGATAAGACAGGTCATTGCTATTGCCCCATTAACAGCCAGTTTTTATTTATTACTGATTGCTAATTATTAATATTTGGTTATTTTTCTTACAGACTCCATTAGCAGCATAAACACAGCAACTTTCTAGTTCAGGATTATGCCTGGAGAGTGCCTCTGTTCTTACTATAAATCTACCTAGGAATACTTCCTAGTCTCAAATATTCAGTTTAAATATTAGCATTTTAAAAATCTCTGTCATTTTAGTAGCGAGATGGATGCTGTACATCCATAAAATCAAAAAGCAATGACAACTACTCAGAAAGATGAACCTGCTCCATATCTTGGTCCTGATATAAAAATGAACTGCAGCCAAGAAACACTGATTATTTCTGGGCCCCTCTCCCAAAACAGTAGCCACACAATTATTTCCATCTACAGATCTGTCATCCACATATCCTTCCATCTACAGTATCTGTCAATTCTCCTTCGTAACATTTAAACCCAATGGCCAATTTGAAGCAAATTGTTCAGAAGTCTCAAAGATGCAAAATTTTCACAAGAAGATTTTAAAAATCAGTTGTCATGCAGAAGACAAGGAACTTTTAAATGACTTCATCACAGAGGAAGAGCTTGTCCCTAAATTGAATTATTGGGTTGCAAATCAGCAAGAACACAGCTCTAGACAAGCTGCAAAGAATGCTGTCCCTTGTTTAGAGGAAGAAGTTGCAGAAATGGAAGGGTACAAGGCTACTTCAGGTGGGCTTGGTGACAATGAAGAGGTGAGAAGCCCTTGTATGAGCTGGCCACATGAAAATGGGACAGCTTGAAGGAGTCTGCAGCAGCAGAGATGAAGGCAAACCTGCAGGATTCCCCTGTTCACAGAGCAACCTGAATTTCTCTGCTCACACTCCTCCAGATTTCCCGGGAAATACAAGCAACCAAACGAGTATGAGACCTGAAATGTCACTTTTAGGATTCCTCTGGAGCAAAGCAGTACTTCCCAACCTGTGATCCCCTTCCAAAGACACAACACTACTTCTCTCAGGTTCCCAGCCCTGCTCAGCGCTGTGTCTTTAGCTCGAGACCGACAGCTTTAGAGCCTACTGCAAGAACAGGCCACCTGTAAACAGAAATTTCTCTCTGGACTTTATCCAGTTCCTATCGAGCCAGGTGAAGGCCTAGGACAGGTCCTGAAAATACAGCCTTTACTATTTTGAGCCCATTCAGAGCCCTGGTGCAACAGAGAAGGGGCAGACGTAAGGGAGGATGCAGAATCAGCTTGATATTCCCTCCTGAGGCTCACTAAGCTCCCAGGCAACCCAAGGCTTTGTCCGTAAGTTGCTGTTTTCTCTCCACTTCCTAAAACCAGCCCAAATAAAGAGTTACAGCAGCCCATCCTGGAGCTGACTAAGATTTTTAGGAACACTTATCACCAAGCACAGCACTTGCTCCAAGATGGTTGATGGCAGCGGGCCACCGAAGCACCACCAAAAGCTGATAGACAAATATTCTAATGAACTGTTGCTCCCCTGACAGTGCTGATGGCATCGTGAAGGGTGTGACACGTTTTGAGGGCTCCTAATTGTCTGCACACATTTCTCAGAACAACTGAACAATTTTTTTCAGGGAGATACGCTCTAGCCACAAATGTTTTGAAGGTTTCTTGAGAATCTCTCATGAATGATTGCCAGTGGAAGTTTTGAGCTGGGCAGAAGCTCAACAGAGCTGCATTTGTTCCTCTGTTCAAACTTCCTGCTTTAATGTAAAATGTCAACAATAAGAAATGTTTAACACATTGGGGAGGATCACAGCTAGGAACAGTTCCTTCCCTCCCTCTCCTTTCACCACAATTACTCCCCACACAATCTAAAGACAGCAGTAGGGATTAAACATGAATCATCTGAAGATGGCAGTCGTCTTATTCTGTATTCTCTTCACCCCTTCTGGAAAATCACCATCCATCCTCAACGCCATGCATGGACAAAGGGAAAACAACCAAATACAGTAAAAAGCTCTGCAAAGAGTTATCTTATTTCACCTGTAGAATTTGGGCCTTTCTGCTTCTTATGTTCAACCATAAAGGGACAAAAATGTAATATATCCATAAAATGTCCCATTTGCCTACTAAGAGCTCATAGCTGTTTCTGGAAGGGTGACTTCTAAAACAGCTGCTGGAAGGATGAGGATTTTGAGAGCTGAAGCTTGCAAAAGGAAGAGGAAAAACAGGAGAAAAGAAGATAGTAACTAGATGATAATACATAGTATCAGAAGGAATCAAGAAACCAAATTGCTGTGGTACCTTGAAACATCAGGGTACAAAAAACCAGGCAGGGGGGTATCCTGACTTTGTCAAGATAAATAAAGATATTGTATGGGCAGAGATGATTTCAGAGATGCTGGGAACAGACAGATTTGACATTTCTGCACACAATGCTCTGTTCCTGAGAGGTCCATTCAGCTGAGTTGTTTCTGTCCTGTTCTTGGGGTAAGAACCACGTTCTAAAGAGCGAAGTAATCTCCCACCTAAGCCACAAAAGTGGCTTTTATGCAGACTGTGATTCTTTTGCACGACGTGTTTCTCCCCATTAAGTTTCTCTCCCAATGCAGAGCTCAATACACAACTCCATAGTAAGTCCTGAATTGATAATTTTCCATGGAGATCAGACTTCCCGTTGCTCTGATGATCCCAGGCTTCAGAATTAGATGGGTTGGCTTTGGGAAGTGGATTTCCTACGGACTGCTGCCGAATGGCTCTGCACACAGGCACAATGATATTAGTGGGACTTCACTGGAGAGAGGCTTTCTTTTTTGTTCAGCTTCCTGTTCCTGCCTACAGCTTTTAGGAATTACTGTAATACGATAATCAGGGACATTATTTAACATTTCCCAGAATATATTTCTGAGAATTATACATATTTGATGCAAGGCTCTACGGGGATTAACGAAAAATGCAGCAAAACCATATGTAATCACTGGTAATATACTGTCCTGGTAGTTCTGAATTTCAGAACCACCCTATGATAAACCATAACAAACAGACGTATGTGGGTTTCCAGAGTGTGGGACTCAGATAAAATGATCCAGGAAGGAACTCTTGGAGTGGTGTGAAGCTGGGATAGCTGGGGATGTCAGTGCTGGCCAAGGTCAGGCAAAGGCACAGCCAAATTATTATGTGGCACCACCCATCTGCAGCAGCAGCTCTCACTGGAGTAAATAATGAATGTTCTTGCTGGAGTAGCTCATCCCAGCCCGACTCTCTCCTCACCCTGTCACTTCTAGACTCGAGGAGACACAAAGCTTAATGCTACTTTTGCTGCAGCCCCCAGGAGCTGAGCATGGGTGAAGCTACAGAAGGGGGAGATGTCCTGTCACAGCACCACATATTATTAAGAGAGAATCTCATTATTCCCAAGTGGATCAAAGCTAAGTTACTGTAAGATTTTTTAAAAATCATATGTAATGCACAAAGTCAAGTGACTCCTAATGGAACTATTAATTTTGAGTTGAAAATAAACTCAGGATGGGTAAGTCACTGGCAAACCCAGTGCAATTTCTGTACAAAAATGGAAAGGGTTCTCCCACTGCTCTGGATTTGCTCCAGGAGCTCTGTGCTGGAGCACAGAAGCCGTATCAGATCATGTATTTGGGCAATACCAAGCAGGAGTGGCAGACGGGGAGAAGATAATGAAACATATTCTTCAAACAGCAACACTAGAGAGTATTTGGATGGAATAACAACGCTCAGCACTCATAAAACTTTGTAGCTTCACTGTCTTTTTGGCAAAACATATTTACTGTATTGAAACAAATCACAGAACATTCACAGGCAGCCACATTTTCTACGTGTTCTGTAACACAAAAGATGAAAAGATCATCTTTCCCGTCTGTCTGGGTTTAAATGACTTACATTGATGAATAATTTCTAAAACATCAGTATGCCAATGGTAATATGAATGATGATAATTTTCAGATGTTTTTAATTTGCAGTTGGAGATAAAAATACACAAACCCATTTCAATATTTTTTACACGCAGATAATAAATGTGCTTCTTCTACTGATTATCACATTGATTTAGGGTAGAGACACTCATGTATCATTAAATAATTTTATTTAATGATTGTTATGTCTGTGGGTAAGATGTCTTATTCCATTTAATATGTTACATCTGACTGAGGGCCGGGGTGGATTTGATAAAAGAAATGCTCTGCCTAATACATTGTTAGTAATGGCTCAGTTTCCCTATTTGCCCTTAGAATTCGAACACAAAGTAAAATAAGTCTACATTTCTTTAAAGCATGCAGGCAGCTGAAACACACATATTTGCATAAGCTGCAACACTCAGTGAATGGCAAAAGCCATGCAGACCACCAAGCACGAGGAATGCACTGTGGAGGATGGAGAGGTCAAACGGAAGAGATGAAAAGGAAAAAAAATAAACCATGCATCCATGAAAGCAATGGCAGGCACTGGTGGAAGAGTAAGTGAACACCTCAAGGTGTAGAGAAAAAAAGGACAGATACCTACCCCAACCTGTGCTATCTAGCTACCGACCTGTGGACTTATAGTATCACCAGTTGGCTCACCAAAGGGATCACTGTTGGAGGAGGCCTGAGACCCATCAGGCTAGAATACAAGAACATAACACCTTTTTTTCTCAACAATAGAAAGTGAAAAGTCAACACGAGGTTATTTTCATGCTGTGGGCATAACAAGTACATCCTATCTCATGAAAACCAGAGAGTGAGACCTCGCCGCTGATCCGCTCTCAAAAGCCGTAGCGGTTTCCTACAGCTGCTGCAGGTAGCAAAGGACCTCACCAGTTCCTGCTGGAGCCCAGGCAGGAGCTGCCACAGACTTCAGAAGGTACTGGATCAGGCCAATCAGCCCTGAAAGCCATGTGAAACAGAAAGAGTCCAAGCTTGGGTTATTTTGCGCTTTTTGTTGTACCGACCCCCTCTTACCTTTGGCTCACTTGGGCTCCTACCTCCCTAAGACAGCTGGTGATTTACAGTCATTGCTTGGATAACGTTTTTTGCTTTGGTCCATAAAGGCAAAGAAATCACATACTGAGGGCCAGAACATTGAGGAATGTAGCTAGGCAAGCAACTGGGATGCAAGAATGTGCAAGACAACATCAACCATCATCTTTTAACACACAAACTCTCACATCTTTCTCTGCAGCCTCAGCATGTCTGTCATTTTACCTCAGACTTCCTTACCATGAGTGAAGTGAATGCTGGTGTGCTAAAGAGGACATTGGAAATAAATAACATGTACAGCCTTCCATCTGAACTCTGAGTTTGGTTCCTTGTACACAGTGTTAGTGTGTATCAGCAGAAATGTTGTGCTTTCAGCTGTCAAACCCAAAGCAGGATGGAATTCTGGCTGCAGCTCCCCCATAAGCACCACCCAGCCCTACTGGAAAGGTTAACTTCTGACACTACAGAACAACTTTTAATTAGCTGCTGTCTTTTCTAGCTAAAAGGAGACAATGAGGATTTAGAAACCTTGTTGCTACTCACAGCCTCTGGCTCCTCACTTTTGCTTGGGCTTTCAAACCCCTCTTCAAAGAGGTCGTCTGCAGCAGGGTCACTCGTATGAGATGCTGATGATTTTGATGGAGAACTCTGTCTGGGTGCAGGGGTTGGAGCTAAACAAGGATTAAGGTAACAGCAACAATTATTCTGTTGATTTTTTCAAAAAGACACTGAAGCACAACATTTGCTCGCACTTTTACATCCCTCGACTTTTACCACCCCTGAGAATAATTTTCTAACGAGGAGCTGCAGGAAGTAAATCTGGGCACAGTCGTCATTATCAATCCCATGTGTTTGATTACATTTGGCAACTTCCAAATTAAGTCTGGCTGCATCTGGCCTACGTCTTTATGAACCTGGGAGACACCACTACATTATATCAGGAATGTGTGAGTCGCCTGCCCTGTGGCAGGTAAGTGAAACAGGTCTCTGACTGACCCCTGGTGAATCTCATGAATTCCTCTTTTCAGCAATCTGCAAAGACCCCCATTGCCATGCTATGAATACCATAAGCTTATTTCACAGCTCTTCAATGAATTCCCCCACATGTCCAATACATCAAGCCACTGAAATAAATACCCATCCCCTAATTTCTGCAAAGTATGGATGGGATATAGGCAAAACCAGTTTTAAGGTTGAATGCCATGGGCGTTTGCCAACCAGCTTGCATGTCCCCACCACAAAACTTGTATTACTGTCTTAGAAATTAAATTTCAGACTGTAGCTATCTGGGCTGTTTATTTCTATGGCCTCTGAAATTCCTCTCTGTTATTTTCCTTTATGGCTGGAACACATTTAATAAGCCAGACCATGCATGAAGGTTCTCAGTACATATCTGGGTTGGAATTTAAAAAGAGACAGAAGTGCTTCGAGGAGGAGTCACATTTGAGTAAAGGGATGGCTGAAAGCGCATAAATACTCACGTGAATTTGTAGACGGTGTCGTGGAAGTCACAGGAGTCAAATTTAACTGAGAGATGTCAAAGTCATCACAATCATCTGCTTCCTGTGCCATCCCAACTTTGTTAAAGTAACTTGAGAAGGCCTCTGAGGTACAACTGAGGGAAGGCTGATCTGGTTTTCTTGATGGCACTGGTGGAGGCTGAGCCATCTGGAAATCTTTGAACATTTCTTTTCCCATTTTCTGTCTGGGCCTGTCTGTCTGCGGACTCGATCTGTTGGAATCGCTCGTGGGCGGAACGGTGGCTATAGGAGCAATGGTACCTTGAAACATGGCTGCTTGTAAAGGCAAAACAGTTTGTGTTGGCATGAAGGCAGTCGGCTGGAACTGGCCAGCCACGGATGGCCACGGCTGCTGGGTGGGAGGAAAGATGCCGGGCTGGCCCCACGCGATGGGCTGTCCTCCCTGCATCACCTGAGCGACTGGAGGCTGAGCACCCATGGCCAACTGCTGTTGAACAAGTGGTTGCTGTCCCCAGAACGAGGGCAGGACAGCTCCCATGGCAACATAACCTTCAGGGAATAAAGAGAGCAGGGAGGGGGGGAACAAACAGGATGGGAGATTTTAATGTTGCTGTCAAGAGCACGCAGGAAAAGCGACGCGATAAATCAGAAATGTGCAAAGCTGCACCAGCGATCCCAGAGCTGCAGCACCTTTGGAAAGGAAACTGAAAACGTGGTTGAACTCACATCTCTGAATAAATACTCATAGACAGAACCACAGGCTGGTGGACTCTGCAAAGCAATCATCTCAAATTGCATCCTAATGCTACTACTAATAATAATAATAAAAAAATCCAACCCAGATGATTTCAGATTAAAACCCTCACACACTTGGTTATTACCCAATTACTTGAGAACATCAAGAAGATCTTGAGCTTCTGCTGCACTAAATACCTATTAACAACAAACTGCTTCAGGTATTAGGCTAACATAACCCCCTCCAGTTGAGGAGGAAATTAAAGATTTAAACTAAAATTATAATTGCTTCCTGTCAGACCTGAAGCCTTCTTTAAAGCTACCAAGAGTTTGACTGTGTAGGAATTATAGGATCAGGTGCTTTTTTATTTACAGCAACAACAAAAATGCTCTGAAACTAAAACTCCTGTAAAAAATTTTACAAATTAAACTACCTAATATAATTATGTTCCACTGATAGAAGTACTGTACTTTACAGATAATGCTGTTTCACATTTAAATTCAATACTTACCACTAGTACTTTGTATAATGTAGCTTCTCTCTCAATTTTAATACTGCTATAGCTTTAAAACTCTTGTTTCTAACCGGTTTCCTCAGTCCTCCTGTACCCTTTCCTCTTTGCTTTATTTCTAGGCTATTTTGTAATCATAAATGTAAGGGTGGCTGCTATATTGTGAAGGGAAAAGCCCAAAACCCAATAAAATTAAAAAATAAGGAACTGAACTTTGAGAGACCAAATTCCTGAGGGATGAAAGGAGCAGCAGCTCAGACACATTTCTGTTCCAAGAGACGTCCAGGATGGATTCTCCAGATGTCCTTTGATCTCGCCCCCGCTGTGACCTCATCCCAGCAGCGAAGGTTTCCATCTGACATTATCCCCAAACACTTCACTGCCACTGTAACCTTTCTGAGGTGCAGTGGCTAATCTGGTGCCATCAGAGGAGTTAACCAATTAGAAAGTCACTGCTGAATTACTCAAGGCACTCCTCCTCCTCCTTTCTTTTCCTAAGTGGAGCTGAGAGCATGAGGCGAGACCAGCAACCAAACCACAGCGTCTGTGAAGAATGCACCCAGCTTTTGAATTCTGAGCACTGTGAGGAACACAGGGAAGTCTAAAGGACATCCCAGGATTTGACAGAGTGGAATACCTTTAAAGTGCAACCAAATTCTCAGCCTCTGTTTACTGGGGACAGCAGAGGATATTCACTGCCACCACAGAACCCCCAAATCTGAACTAAATGCTGTTTCCTCTCTTGCTACTCTACCTCCAAGTTCTGTTATCCAGATGGCTGAACTATGCCTGAACTCCCAGTGACTTTTTTGGCTTTTGCTTTAAAAAATGTAGGCAAATTCAGACTAATGTACTCCCTGCTTGTTAAAGCCTTACTTTGCCTTTCCCTGAAGCACTGACCTCAAAAGCCTTCCCCACTTGCACCCTGATAAAATCAGTGCCCTGAGTACTGAAATGCAAACCAGAGCTGGGCACTGATCCCCAAATCTGAGCCAGGCCTGTAATTCCAGTGCATTCCTTACCTGAGGGTACGGCAGCAGTGCTGAAAGGTACAGAACCAAACATGTCTGTACTAGCAGGAAGTGACTGGGATGAAGATGGGATAAAGGCATCACCTGGAGTAGCAGGAGTCTGCAGGGAGACAAGGATAAAACACAAGGGGGACAGATCAGCTGCCAGCTCCTGCTGCACACTGCTGTCACATCACCTGGAACTCTAAAATTCCAGGTTTGGATTGAAGAATGAGAAAGAAGAAAGAATGGAAAGATGTAGAAGGAAAGAAGCGATAGAAATAAAAGTAGAATTCGCTGGGGATGGGAGAAAAAGAAAGAAATGGAGAAACTTTCTATCAGAGGGAAAAAATCAAGATGAAATTTTCCTGGAATACATCACATGCAAAATACTGACATAATTTCTTTCTGCAGAACATACAGACTTGTGATTTTAGGTTTTAGGTAACAACCAGGAGAGGCAATGACCAAGGCATTAACTTTAGAAACAGTTAAGGTAAATGAAGTATCTGCAGGATTCATGGAAAACTGAATAAATCTTGCTTCTAATTAACCAAGAGGACCAGAACCATAGATCTACATTAAAGGAGAAGCCAAAATGCAATCGAGTAAGGTGAGGATGAGCAGACCAGGGCTTTGAACATCTAGTCCCAGAGATGCTCCAGAATACCTTGGAGAATTGAGGCTCCTGAGCTCACAGCGCCTCAGTTTTCTCAGTATATTCACAGTTCCCTACTGCTTAATGTAAGGCTCAGAAGCTTTACAGGAAAATTATTGTTTTGTCATTTTATAATGCAGAAAAGCATGCTGAGAAAATTTTCTTTGCCCTCAAAACACATCCAGCCTTTTCTCTCTCTCTCTCTCTTTACTGTTTTGCCTTCTTTCTCTCCTTTAACAGCAGTTCTGGGATCTGTGCTTGGTGGATCCAGAGACATGAAATATGAGGCTGTAAGTGGATCTTCTGCAGTGCAGTGGGAGTGCAGTGAAGCATTTCCCTCTGACAAACAACAGGGAAGCAGATCTGCAGCTCAGGCTGCACCTTATGTGACACCTAACACTAGAGCAGAAAAATAAAAAATCAAAGGCATTTTTGCACATTGTCGTGAAGCAGGGACTGGATGTTCAATCTGCTTCACTTTTGTTTTCCTGCAACCTAAAAACTGCTTTGAAATCCTCCCCACTGAAATGGCTGAGGACACGAATTGTAAATGTGCTCAATAAATGTGCTGAAAAATGCATGTAGGGAGAAGCACAGTGCAGTTTCCCTGGGTACTCACTGGGGGAGAGGTTACATCAGGAGGAGTGGACATGTCCCCAAAAAGCTCTAGTTGGGTAACAGCCTGCAAAGAGAAAAGAAAAAGAAAAGTCCATTTATCTTTTGAGGAGAAGAAACTGTGAGTTAAGTAGTTACAACTTGTAAAGTTATCTGGTAACAGCAAACAAGATAAACCTCCCCAAAGTCCTGCAGGCTTCAGCTGTGAAGTCCCATATGGAGGAAGCACAAAGGCTCAAGCTGTGGGATTCTAATATTGCTGATGGACCCAAACAGCCAGCAACTGACTATAAAACAATTCTGTAGGGAATTCTCCAAAATGAAAAAAAATGAATAAAACATGAAACAACTATCCAGAACAGGACTGGATGCATTACTGCTCTGCCTTTAACATCAGTGAGCTCCAAGCATGATTTATGGCCAGTCCTTTTCCCTGGCTCCTTTTCTAAACCCTCACTTCAAGGTCTTAAAGCATGGCAGCAGCACTTGGAGTGCCAGAAGGATACAGAAGGGAAGGGCTTTTAAAGTGCTGCCTGATTTCCCCTTGCCCATGGGACAGGTGTGACCTGGATAAGTGGACTTGAAGGAGGATGCACAACTGGGTTATTTCAAGTTTGTGGCTCTACATTTAATTCTTGTTAGAAATATTTCCTCGGGATGCCCTTCAGTGGGAGCTCAAAACAGGTCACCCATGCAGGCCTGGATAACTGGACCAGAAAAGAAAACACACTTTATTTTAAGAAGCAACTTGAGTGGCTGCATAATCAAAGCTCCTTCACATGTTCCAGAGCAAATTTACTCCCTTCCACCCACCTGCAAAAGAGTTCAGCTGGAGTTCAGGGATGTTAAAGCACAGATCCCTCAGAGCTCTGCAGGAAACCTAAACCTCATCCACCATCAGGGTGGTTATACTGGAAAACTTTGGTGGGAACTCAGAACTTCTCATTCTCCACTGCCTTTCTTACTGATTTTCCCAGTATCACACCCACAAAATGTGGGAAGCCACAATTCTCATGATGAACAAGATTTAATGCAAATCTTAATTTAGCTCATTGAATCTCCTCCCCATCTTAGGCACATAAACCTTGGATCTGCCATCACACAGACAGGTTGAGCTGACATTCAGTTGAGTCTTGTCCTGCAAAAGCAGCCCCTGAGTGCTTTGGACATCAACCAAACTGGCTTTACAACCTTCCAAGAGACCAAGATCACCCCAAGATTTTCTTCTTGCCTTCAACCTTCCATTACAAATGATTCCTTAAGGAATAAGACTACACGTATCAAAAGTTCATACATTTTTTTTTCAATCCAGTCTCTATTCTCCCACATAAGAGCAACACCACGATCACTCAGACCTGGAATTTGTCTAAGCAGCTCGGATGATTCTCAGCTTCACGTCTAACGATGTACCCAGGGATGAATTATCTCACATTTTCTCACATCATGTCTTATACTAAAAAGATCACATTGCTTTAGTGCTATGACAATGCATTTTCTTCTTACGGGCTTATATATTCCTCTAAGTATCTGCATGGAAATGCAGAAGGGAAGAAGAGGGAAAACCACGTTTTCTTCAGGGTACACCAAGCTAGTGCTCTGTACTAAAATGCTGCCAGGAGTAGCTTCTGAAAAAACCCCCCAAACAAGCAACAAATCCAGCCTAAGCTCCTTCTGCAGCATGCACAAACACATCAGGCAAGGGTTGTTAAAATGCCCAGGAAAGTGGGAATACTGACAACAGCATAGCCCATTTGGAAATCACTTCAAGCCTCCTGTAGGCACTACTGACTCAAGAGGTGTCAGGTGACACTGAAATACTCCAAGAGCCACTTTCTTCTCATCTCTCCAAACTGCTTGTTTAGCAGCACCCCAAACCTGCCCTTTTCCTGCCCACCTCGTGAACTATTCACTGTTTGCTAAGGAACACTTGTGTCCTTTCCATGAGCAAAAGCTCCCCTGTGCCTCCATCCCACGTGAGGGAGCAGAGGAGCAAGCCAGGGAGGATGGGAAAGGGCAGGGTACACACAGCTGTGTACAAAGCTGTACATTTCTTGGGGAAAAAAATATGATAGGTTTCACAGGAATACTGGAAATTGATAGTCAGTATACTTTTGAACTCTGGATTATATGACACGCATTTGAAAGGTGGTAACTCAGATCCCTGTGCCTCCATACTCCTGGATAATGGGAATAGAAATACTTTTCAGAGTGCTTCAAGGTGATGGATCTTTGGATACTCTTCACAGATATAATTCTGTTAAAGCTCTGCAGACACATTTCTAAACAGGCAGCTGGAGAGAGTGATAGGAAAGTCAACAGCACTTTGTTATAATAAACCCTCACTCACAATATTCCCCAGGAAAAAGAAATACATTTACAGGGGAATTATTTTTTTACAGAATAGCAACCTCATAAGCAACAGGAGCTGCAGAACCACATCGGAGAATGTAAACACAAATTTAGTGGGAACACCTTCATTTACTGACTGGAGGCAGCTTTAAACAGCAACAATTGGAGGTGGGTTTTAAAGCCCCAAATGGTTCAGGAGTGTTTTTTCTACAACCCAGTTCTCAGCCTGAATAAACAAATGCATCTCCTCTGACACAGAGCTGCCTTTATCTACTTGCAGCACACGAGATCCTGGACACCAAACACTTATCTTTTATTTCTGTGATTTCACTGTCACTACAGAACTGATTTCACCCCTTATGCTTCATTAAGATTATTCACATCTGATATTAGCTACGTTCCAGTGAAGTTAATCCCAAGCTGAACATTTTCCAACTGCAGTATTCCTATAGATGATTTCAGCTATATTTCCTTAAAATACTTTTTAGTGTCACAACCTTACCTGAGTGACTGAAACAAGATTTTCATCAATGTCCAGCAATAAGTTTCCATTCTCCAGCTGTAAAGCATGATTTATGAAATGAGATGAATGATTTATGAAAATGACATGAATTTCTGAGCATGAAAATGATAACCTCCATAATTATTGACTTCAGCATTGAAATGAAAACCCTTTCCATCTTGCTGTGAGCACAGATATGAAATCAGGCAGTCAAAACAGTGAGTCTGAATGCTGCTGGGATGTGGGGCAAACATATACTTCATTTGTGCTAAATCTCATCTTCCAGTGTATAAAGCAATTTTACCACTTGTGACACACCTATTTATTTTCCCAAATATTTATTAATTCAGCAGTAAGCATACCCAGTGAGCTCTGATCCTGCTTACATTAATGGAACTTTTGCCTGGCTTGGTGAAAGAAGGGATTTAACATCCTCAGGGGAAAAAAGAATGATTGAGTTTTGGACAACGAAAGCACTAAAGATAAGTATCTGCAGAAAAAAAGCACACATTTCTCTAACTAAGGAAACTATAACATCAATGTAAACGTAATTAAGATAATTATTTTCTTTCCATAGCAATTTTGAAAATTACATAAGTCAATTTGATTTATATTTAAATCTATAGTTTGCGTGTACATAGATATACAGGGGAATATACTGCCCTTGCATCTATACATATCTGTATCCACACATTCAGCACGTATTATCACTTCAGAATGCTGAATTTCAGGTGGCACTTATTGTAGTGCTGGAGACTTCATTTCTGCAGACACAAACAACAGCAGGCTGTCGAAAATCAAGTCTAAGATGACTGAGAAGCTTCATACAAGCTACCAGCCAGTAATCCCATGTCACTTAAAAATCTCACTAACAGCCTAGAATGCGTTTTTTTCCCCTCATCTCATCACCGAGCTGAAGAAAAGAAAAAAAAGTGGGAAAAGGCAAAGCCAAAGGAAGACAATGTCATTGTGCACAATCAGGAACAGAGGCAGTCCTGTACCTTCTTGGAGCCGACCCTGTGCTCCCACAGCCCCAGGTGAGGAAAAGTGCGAGAAAAGCTGTGTCCATTTACTCAAAGAACTCCAGAGACTTTGAAAACGCTCTTTAAATGAAAGCAGGCAGCTTTACACCTTCAGGAGGGCCCAGTTTTGGCCAGCAGTTCATCACTTTGTGCTCTGACAGCCCCCTTGTTTGCCCCGACCCTGCAGCACCAGGGAGAGAGCTCCAGCGGCGGCGGCGGTTCCGTGGGAGCAGCTGAAGGATAAACCAGGTTCCAGCACAGAGGGAATCCGTGTCCAGTGCCCAATGGACCATCAGGAATCCCCACCTGTGCTGCAGCTGGACCTTGCAGGAGACATTTGCCCGACACATCACGGTGCATCCCCCCGTGCCCACTCGAGCTGCACCTTCCATCAGCTCGTGCTCGGCATCACACACACAGGGAGGAGACACTTCCTGAGGGTGAGAGAACCCTGTCTGCTGGAGCATGGATCAGCCTTCCACAGTGGCCATGTCGAGGAAGCAACACGGGCAAAATTCACCCTTCTGAGCCTTCCTCTGGTTCAGCTTTTCAACACAAAGACCTCACAATGAAAGTCAACAACCCTCTCCCTCCTTCCCCAGCACCTGACAGAAGATAACCAGAAGCCTGGAGAGATGCTCCAGCTCTTGGTCTTTCTCCATGTGAGGATTCCTCCACAGAGTGATGTAAAAGCTTGTTTTAATTATTCAAAAAGGCACGGTGTTGAATGTGAAACACCCCTCCAGCTCAGCCAGCCAGGAGCTCACCAGCCCCTCACGAGTGGCCAGGGCAGAGGATGGAGAATTAATCCCCGTATCCTGGTGACATCAAACCTGCAATGAAAGCTCCATCTTCCTATACAGGCATGTGAGACATCCTGTAAATCTTTCAAACAGGAAATACGTAAATCTGGCTCCTTAAAGCAGCAGCATCACTCCAAGCCAGGAGCAGTTTTAAATCACTCCAGGCTGGCAGCAGAATTCCTTGTGACACTTTTCACTATTCACTAAGAAATAACTTATTAACCAAGAGCTGGAGAAAACTCCAGAGTGCAGAAGCAATGGTAATCACAGAATCACAGAATACCCTGAGCTGGAAGGCACCCACAAGGATAAGAGACAAGTAAACTGCAGCTTTCATAAACCCCATAAAACTGATCCACTTCCACTACAGTATTCCCTCTGATCATCACGTCCTCTGAAAAACATCTTTTCTAAGCAATGCAGAAGTTCAGATTTTAAAAGGGAAATCTAAAACAGGGCTCTTGTGCTCACATGAGTGTGAAGCACCTTCTTCTTTCACTCCCATACACATATCAAGACAGAATATCCAACTTCTGCTACTCAGTCTGTTTTTCACCAGCAGCAAGGGATCTACACTGACATATGGCACGAGAAAACCTGCTTAATACTGCTGTACTTTTGCAAACAAGATGATAAAAGTAGCATCTTACAAAACGCGGTTTTGTAATCTCAGAGAATGGAGTGAAGATGGTGCTTAAAAGCATGAAAAAAATACGTGGTAATTAACTTGTACTCTGCTACAGAGCTCAGCAAGAAAAGAGAGTATGAAGGATACTAAATATAGCAAATAACCAGCAATTAGTAATTAACCTTTGAGCTGGGTATTAGCTATTCAACTCTTGTAAGGCAGCAAAGGGATTTAAACTTGGTTTCCTGCATTCAGGGTCAGTGCTGTACCACACAGCCCAGCAGACAAAAGAGGAGTCACCCAACCACGGCCTCTCTGCATCTCCAATTCCCTTTCTCTAGCATGGATTTTAGATGGAAGTCTAATGACAAGCCAAATGGTTGGTCAAACTAAAGATTTTCTATCTTATTGCAGTTGAACACGTAAATATTTTGGCTATGGCAAATAACTTTTCTGATGGTTCAAATGGTTATCGCAGCTCAGCAAAGCCTCAGTAGTTTGCACCTTAAACCACAACTTGATATTGCTACAAGCTCCATGAGCTGCAAGCAGCTTGCTAATTAACTACAATTCATTCTAAAAAACCAATTAGAACCATAATGAAGGAGCATGTCGGCATTGTGGCTAAACTCATCATCAGTCAAACCGTGTCTGGTAGGTTGGGACACACTGAAAACATCCCACAGACATTGTTTTCCTGTAAAACTACTGCTGAATTAATGAAGTAGCATGGGAACTCAAAAAAGAATTGCTCAATTACTTCCCAATTAAAGAGAATACACAGAAGAACGTGTGTCAAGAAAAAATTACCAACATCTTTGCAATCTCCAGCTTCCTACAGATTCTCAAATGCCAGGAACTTTCCCAGGTACAGACTGCTGCTACCAGCCCAGATTTACAGAGGTACAGCTGAGCACAACCCTTTCGTTGTAAGGCTGCTGTGAACATTTCATCATGGAACCAAGAACGGTTTGGGCTGGAAGGGACCTTAAACTTCATCCAGTTGCACCCCCTGCCATGGGCAGGGACACCTTCCACTATCCCAGGTTGCTCAAAGCTCCATCCAGCCTGGCCTTGAACACTTCCAGGGATGGAGGCAATTCCCAACCAGTACAGGTCACGTCAGCAACATGAGCTGCCATAAAACCACTGATGGATTTTTATCCAAAATACAGGCATTTTGGGTATCTGACACTAGCACAGGGCACAAATCCAGTGCTCAGAATATCCCATGGCACACAGGAATTCTCCTGTTTAAAGTTCCTCTTTTCAGTTTCACAGGGTAACTCTGAATTAGTCGTCATGACCATTCTTCTTCAGGGAATTCTCCTGAAGCCATAAACCCAAGTCCTGGGTGTGACGTACCCAACTACACAACAGCCTTGAGCTTCACTGCATTCTCCAACTGTCCAGTTTCCTTTGTTTGGTGACTGGGAAGCACTGGATGTGCTGGTTAAAAACCCTGTTAGTCAATCCTGCACAGCTGAAGGATTGGGACTGCTGGATGTAATTGACATCCCAGATTACCGAGGCGCGTTCAGGGAATTGAATTGCTCCGCTGTTGCTCGATAGCTTCCTTTAAATTAAGGAACTCCTCATATGATCAAAACAGACGCTTACTCATTTGTTTATTTTCTCTTCATTTGCGGGGAACTTAATTGTGAATTCCCTGTGTACTTGAGGTATTTACTCTTATAGGAAATGGTATTTAAAATGCTTCAATTATCAGTTTTCTCTGACAGACCCTAATAAATCAAGAGTCCACCAGAGTGACTCCAGCTTGGAGCCAGACCCATGCTGCTCCCTGGCTACACATTCCCAAGAAAATGAAACTTCCCAGGCACAGAGGGTGCTGGTGCAAAGGTCCCAGACATGGGGTCAGGACAGGGAAGGATGAGCCCTTTAATGTCAGGATCACATCACGGGGACATGAGGTGGCTTCCTTTAACTGCAGCTGGGAGACACAAGAGATGATGAGAACTCCCTCGTGGGAGCCAAACTCCACTTCTGGATTGTGACAGGATGCTTGCAGGGAATAAACTTGGCAGTGGAAGGGAATTAGGCACAGCCTCATATTTATTATTTAAAATACTTGCAAGGCACCGTTTGACAGGTGTATCTAATGCTTTTCAAAACAACAGGTGACTGGCACTCTAACCAAACTTCAGAAACAAGTTATTTCTACCTTCATTACTGAATACCTTGTCATCAGGAGTATTTTCCAAACTTTGAAATCCTGTGAGTTTCAGCAGGCAAAAAAGCCAAGACCTGAGTACTTCTGTTCTTAATAATGTAGGGTAGCACTGAATGAATCTGCAAAAATTAAACCCCAAATTGTGCAAATGATGTAATTTACAGCATAAAGCGATGCGGACCAGGTAAAGCTACAGACTTCACTACTTAGAAAGCAGATTGTCTGTAAATAAACATTTTAGCAAATTACTATGAGCTGTAGGGCTCTGAGCAAATCCAAAAGTAGTGAATCAACACAAGGTACAGCTGTCAACTTAATGTATCACCTGCTATCAGATAAAATCTGCACTGGTCACATTAAAGAAAACACAAAAATTCACTGTACGTGACAGAACTTTGGGCCACAATCAATCACATTCATCTATGGTTCAACTACAATATTTTCTCCACTTTGGGAAATACCAAAAGGTGCAGAATATCACCCAAAAAATGCCCAGGCACCCAGGGAAGTTTAGGAACGCAAATACACATGAGGCCACTAGACATGTGACCCAACAGGTTGCTTAACTGTGAGGGGCCACTGAAACGTTTACCATTAATTTACATTGACCAAGTTCTGGATTAAAAACACAAATCTAAACTGCCACACACATGGCAGCACCCATGTGCCCTACATCTACCAAGAAAACTGTGTCACCGAGGCAAAGCCTGCAGCTTTTGGGTTTGTTTTGTTTTTAATTCTTGCTGTTTGAACAGCAGAGAGAGAGAACAGCGACAAACTGATCAAGGGCAGCGCTGCTGGATTACAGCTTCCCCACACTATGTGATTATGTCCCAAAATCCTAAAGGATTGCACTAGGAAGTGAATTCAGTGCTTTGATAGCATGTAATCACTCTGCTGGTGGAGCAGGCTTTAGGATCACATTGGGGGAATGGTATTACCCAGGCAGGGATGCAAAGCCTGCAGCAGGACAACTCCTATGGATTAAAATCAGCTCAAGATGCAGCCCACAACATCCATATGGCGTAAAAGAACAATTAAATTAGGACATTTTATTCCTATCTGTGAAACAGCATTCCTGCACTGTTAAAACCTGCTATTTGACAGGCCAGATACAAAATCCAAAATGAAGTTTGAAACATGAAGTTTGCATGAGGAGATTTTCAATGCCCAGAAACTGTCCAGATTAAGATTCTTAATCTTGTCTATACATTAACAATGGATTTATTCTAACATCTAACCCTCCTGATTGTTGGAAATTCATGTGAATAGCCTCTGAATTCAGGTTAGCAGATTTCTGAATTGTCTTGCTCTACCTGGTAATGCAAGAACAATTTTTCAAGATTTGGTTGAAATGCCTTTTAACTTTGAGCTCAAGTGTTAAATTCCACATAAACCATGGACTTTAACATAAATTGATGAAGTTCCTTCATGTGTGTTAAGATGTTATAAACTGGGAAGTTTAGGGAGGAGTACCTTGCTTCTGCTTCCTCTGCCACTGAAGTTTTTCTTAAGGAATAAACCAAAAAATATCCCAGAAAAGAAAGCTCAAAAAAAAAAAAAGGTTGGATGGGGCTTGGAGCAAGCTGGTCCAGGGAAAGGTGTCCCTGCCCATGGCAGGGGGCTGGAACAGAAGATCTTTAAGGTCCCTTCCAATCCAAACCATTTTATGATTTCCATTCTATGATTCTGCCTAAAAAAACAAACAAAGGCCCACCAAAACATCAACCCAGGCCACAAGACATTGTCCTAACAAACGAATACATTTTCCAATTTTACAACAAGCAGCTGTACCTGTTAAAAATGCACGTCCCACACTGCAGTATTAAACCTCCTACACGGGGTTTAATGGAGTGTCACTAAGTCAGGACATTTGAACATAGGTGTCTCTTGCAGCAAATGTAAATAAAACTGGACAGTTTTCCCAGCACAGAAGGCCAGAGAGACCAGGACTGTGCACTCCCTTTCTCCTCAACGTCTGAGAATTTGATCCTGGAAGCCTGACTGTGGAGGCTGAAGTCAACATCACCAGGCTGCAAGCTGTTTCTGCAAAGCCACTGACGCAAACTTCGGGAGAAGCCAGACGTGGGAATGGCACTGCAATCCCAGCCAGAATCCAAACCGAGCTCTCCCAAACACACCAGAACCACCAGGCAGATCTTGTGGGTTCCAAACCTGAGCGTGCTCAGGTCCAGCTTCATCTGCTCCTCCCACACCGTGTCCTAAGGCAGTCGAGTTTCTCCCTGTCTGTTCCACCCTGGTTTAATATTCCTCATGTAGTTGGCAGCAGCCAAAGACCTGCCTGCACTGTAAGGCACCAGCTCTAATGCCTTGGATCTTTATACAGCAGCGAGATGAGTTGTTTGAAAGCCTTCACGAAATTGTTAAGCAGATAGTTTAGACATTTTGATGAGGAGAGAAGGTTTTATTGTGACGTGACTGACAGTCTCTGTGAAGGGTATTTACAGTCTGACTCTTATTACTAAAAACACCATGACAGGTAGAACTTGATGTGGATGTTTAATGGGGAGACGAAGGGGAATTATGACAAAAAGAGCTCATTAAACATTTCCCCTTTTTTTTAGAACAGTTAATTTCACACACAGAACTAGAATTTCTAAGTGGAGCATGCACCACTTAACAGAAGCTTTTTGGGTAAGACTGCTTTCTTTGTCTTGATGTCTACTCTCAGTGAATGGGAATAGGAGAACTGGTCTGAGCAAGGAGTAGAGAGAAAATAAGAATGAATTCAAGAAGTGTGAGCTGATACAGAAGAAGGGAGAGGTACTGGGAGGGAAGTGAATTCCAGGAAAACTGTGTGTCTGGAGCTCAGCTGCACACCCAGCAGAGGAAAACTACAGCAGAGCAGGATTTTCTGGGAAGGGATGCAGCTAAGAGATGGGGAAACACAAGAATTACATCGAGTAAGCAATCTTTTCATCCCAGTGTCAGAGAAGTGACTTGGCGAGCAGCCACTGCTCATAATTGAGTTCAGTGGGTCCGTTCCAATCCCGGGATCCAGGCTCATTCCTTTCCGCCTCATTTGCTCCGTATTTACATTACTTGATAGCAGAGATCATGAGGAGCCAGGCTATAAAGCACTTTGACACCTGCTGACAAATGGCCTCACACAGTGGCACAGCATTGGTAAGTGCATGAACACACAACTCTGAACTCTCCTGCTTCTCCCTGGCACCACCACGGAGACACTTCACACCTTCAGCCTCAGTGGGATCCTGTATCCATGATGAAATATTTGCCCGAATGGTTCTGGTGCCTTAGGAAGCTGTATCTCACTGAAAATCAGTGGGAATTACACTGCCCAGTTTCAAAGCAGCCTCTGAAATGGGGATTCTGCTCTCGAGCCTTTACAATGTGGTGGATCTCACCCCACCTAAGCCTAACTTTTAGAAGTTATCGTAGCTGCAGGTCATTTAAAATTCATCTGCAGCCACGAAAGAACCGCGTGCAGATGTACATTTACTTCCACCTGAGATGGATAGGTTGTGAAGACGGGAGGAATTTTATAGAATCAGAGAATCACTGAATGGTTTGGGTTGGAAGAGGCGTTAAAACTCATCTCGTTCCAACCCCCTGCCATGGGCAGGGACATCTCCCCCTGGAGGAGGCTGTTCCAAGCCCAATCCAACCTGGGAAGTGGCCAATTCCCTGCACTGGCTACACAGAGCCAAGGCTGGAGGGCACCTGGGTGGCTACTTCAATATCCCTCACTTTTCTCTGCAGAGACTGGAGATAACCTGCCTGGGAACACATAGAGGAAAACAATCCCAAGATGGAAACTCCACCCCCGTTCAGGGACTGTGGGCAATTCAGCCTGAACTGAACCAAAACTCGCTGCATTGTTATTAAGAGCTGAATTTATCGTCAGCAGAGAGAATTCATGGTGCCTGAAACCTACCAGGAGCCACAAAAAAGTTTCTCACTTCATTCATCCATTATGAAATTACTGAAAGCAAGACCTCCTAATAAAGGAAGTGTCCTTACATGTTCAATACCAGGTAGATGGGCTTGATTATTTGCCCTCAGATTGAATTTTAGAGGTTTATATAATAATGACAGCTATAAATTGAAAACAGAATTATGGCAAGTGTCTCAATGACAGAGAGTCTCACATGTGGAAGGGTGAGCAATAAATCAGATGGGCAGTGGAATATTAAATTGCTAATTTTAAGAGCTATTGCTCTTTTTTTTTCCTTTCAATACATACTAATATAAAAAGGTGAAACAGGATCTCGGCTACTTCTTTCTCCCTCTTCTCCTTTTCTTCATTAATTAATGTACAGAACTTGATTAGAGAAAAGGCTTTAATCCCTTTAAATTTAACCATAAACTAGCAAAAAAAAAGGAAAAAAAGGGCAACCAGCTTCATGGAGGTGGCAGATTAAATGTATTTGATGATTACAGAGTAGGTTTCATGTGTCTTGTATCTCAGATCTGCTATTTACAGGACAGAGCAGTACCAGAGTGTCTGCAGACATGATTGCAAGTACTGCACTCCCAGTCACACTGCAACAACCTAAATTACACACTGTATCCTGAGTAAAATTGAAGCATCACTGAAGGGATAATAAAAGAGTCACAGGAAAAGCACAGCAGAAAAATTGTAACACCGAACTATATGAAAAACTACACGAAAAGTAAGTGAAAAATCAACAGCTATTCCATGCCCACAAATACCTCAATTAGTGATGCAATGTGAGTTATTTTACCAGATTTTTGCAGGCAACATGAAGATGCCTCCCTGCTCCTACTGGCTTGTCATGAAATATTTATGGCAGGGTTTGTCTGTTTGTTTGTGCAAAGCCCAGAAGTATCACAGTCCAGGTCCCCACCCAGCCCCTCCACAGCATTTTTCTTTTTTGATTCCACGTCTTGGTCAGCCCAAGCTGTGCAAGTCACCACACCCTGGTGTAAAAATGTCTCCTCTTGAACACAGGCATCTTTCCCATGCTTACACTACACTGAAATTCCTGACCTTTTCCTTGGTTTTTCTCCTCTCTCACACAGACCCTCAGAAATACCAATTTTCCGTGTAACCAAAGCAATCCAACAATTTCTTGAGGCATTTATAGCACAATTTTATATTGGACAGCACAACCCACCCCTCAGCAAATGCACCCCTTAGCAAATGCACCCCTTGTTCTAAGGCGTCTGTCACTTCTCTCAATCACTTGTCACCATTCCTTACAAATTTTGGGAATAAATGCTTCACCTTTTCAAAATGCCAACACACAGGAAGGGGATGCTGGTTTTTTGGATACAACAGCATATTACCCCTATCTTTTAATATTTTACTGCCCATGCAAGGTATAGGAGGGAAAAAATTAAGCTGAATTAAGCTTAGTTTCTTGTATACTTAGAGCACTACAGAAATAATACACATTTGAGTACCAGAGGAACCCTTCTAAACCAGGCAGCACCTCAAATATTAACAGGCAGAAGGCTCACTGTTGACTCCTAACCACAAATAACACGTTTACAAACGGTGACTTGCCTAAAAATGAGTCAGAAAAGACAGAAAGGAGATTCAAGCAATGAATGAGATGGATGTAAGTGACATCACAATCCCAACCAACCCCATAACGCATCACTCACAAAAGTCACACCACGAGGAATGTGCCAAATGTCACAGACAATAACAAAAGTCACAGAAGCTAAAAACCACACTTCCTTTAGTGTATATAAACAGGGAAGATACTTACACTTACAGGTTGACTTTTTGGCACATCATAAACACCTTCTTTCTTTTGGCTGGTAGGAACCTGCAACAGCAAAGGAAAACTGAGGTCACTACAAAAGCAGTTTGGATGAAAAATTGAGAAGAGCAACAGGTATTTATGTACAGGGTGTACATAAATTAGTAGTTTATTTAATACTAATTTTTTAATACTAACAAAACTGAGGATGGTTCCCTTCTTATCAAAGCAGGACCATTAATGGAAAAACTACTGAAGAAATAAAACATCTATCTGAATTTTTTATAGCCCAGCAGTGTTCAGAAAGATTTCCATTCTCAGATAATTTTGATTGCATGAAGTCCAGGTGTACTTGGAGCTCTTTCCTACTTAAATGGTTGTTTTTTCCTTTAACTTGGGGGTTAGAGATGTGCAATGGAAGTTATGGTCAGGTGAGTTCACCATCTCCCCAGATGAAGAGACAGAGTTACCAAGATGAGGGTAAGAGATGTTACATCTGGTGTTAGATTTCTTCCTCCCAATTCATTTAATCATCTAAAAAACATCCTAAGACTGCAGTGATGGGGCCTTGTGGCTGCTCTGTGAGATATTTGGCTATAATGCTGCAATTTTACTATGGAATTAAGGCCTCTTGAAGTCTGACACATGAGACATGGACAGGGGACAATGCACTGAAACTTCATGTGAGCCTTCAGTTGAGCCATCAGTCATGATTTATACCTGGGGGATTTATAACCTGTTGATGTAATACTGGGCTGTGCTTGCCCAAGGACCACTGGTTTTCATATTTATAATTTGTGATTATATTTCTTTTCCTTCCTAGAAGCACTGAGTGTCCATTGTAAATGCCAAAGGCAGAAAGAACAGTAACCTGTTCTCATCAGTGCTGCTTTTCCACCAAACAAGGCATTCAGAGTGCAAAAGTTACATTTCAGACAACAATGAACCTCACAGGTCAATGAGATGATATTGCAAATATGATAAAATTACCATCTCTTTGTTCTGTAAGACAACAAATATCTTAAGGTTCTGATATTAAACTCAGACTGGTCTAGGGGAAGCTGAAGAAATGTTACTTATTCATGGAGATGTGCTATCATTTCTTACTCTGCATAATTATTCTGCCTAATATTCTATGTAATACATTAAAATCTCTCTGTACTGTTGTCCTTACTCTTCTCTCACCCCATCACAGCCTTCACAAGGAACTGTGTGTCTTCAACTCAGTGCACATCAAAGAAGTTTGTCAAGAACTCTCAAAGAAAATGAATGAACTCTGCAAAATTTTCTTCTATTCCTATCCTGGGAATGATTTGCTTGCCTTGGGTTTTCTCTGGCTACTTCCACTAAAGCCAATGTGACATTAGATATGTGAAACTGGTAGAAATTCAGTGTCATGGCAGTAACAGTCTGTAAAGAGAGAGAGCTGTAGGTGACAGTGTCAGAGCAGGAACCAGGAAGGGTCTATTTGGAACTCACTGGAAAGCTGAGTCTTCACAAAAGAAGAGGAAACATGGAAAGATAAACTGTTTCTAAACCTTCATTAGGGTGCATTTTTTCTGTTTTCTCTGGAATGTTTCCCTTTCAGCCATCCTCCTCTTCCTCCTTCCAGCCTTTCTGTGAAGTCATCCCAATTTGCACTTATATCCAGAGCTGACTGTGGAATGAGCATTCCCCTGCACTATCAATCCCCCTTTTTCTACTCCAATTTATACTCGGAGAAAAGCTCCTTGCATCTCCTATGAAGACAGAGAAACTTTTCTGAAAGCCATTTTCCCCTCCCAACTCGGTGCTGCCTGACCTGCTGCCTTTCCTTGCTTGCATCTCTGCTTACACTGGGGGGCTGCAAGGAATTGCTGTTTTCCCTTTGATTAGCAGTACCAGTAAGAGGTACCAGCACTATTTCTGCTGTCAGCTCTGTCTCTGTGACAGGCTGTGAACCATCTGGATGTATTTGCATCTTGCAGCAATAAAAGCACCACGATTCAGAGCCCCCCATCTCGGATTGTCAGCTCCTCACAGAGCAGAGCTCGCCTCTCCACAGAGACCAGTGCTGCTACACAAGCACCAAACCACCTCCCAAAATCCCATCTCCACCTCGCCAGAACATCAGGCAGGAGGAGATGCTGTCAAGAAATCTGAGGGTTGGTCTGTGCTCAGTGATTGAGTCCTTGCCTAACAAATTACAGCAACTTACATAGATAATATTAAAAGAGCAGACACAGACAGTCTTCAGGGTAATGTATCAAAGAAAGGTGACAGACAGAGAAAGAATGCTTAAAAAGGAAGTTGTGACCTCTACTATGCTAAAAAGAAATAGGAATTGTCACTTTCTACACGTGTCTTTCATCTGCAATTCCCCACGGGGTGGGAATCTCTTCCACCAAGGGAGAAGTGAATTTGTTGCACACCAGCAAATGAAAAGCCAGAGCAGCACCAGCAGAAAGGTTTGGTGAGGCTGAAGCAAGGCTGCACGAGGTTATTGAGCAGATACATGTTTAGCAATGTGTGGTATGGGGAAGGCTTTGCAGTAAATAATAGAAGCTGCCACAAATATGCATCAAATTAAAAAAAGAACCCCGAAAACCCAACCAATCAACCAAAACCACAAGAAAAAAAAAAAGAGGATCTTTTCTGATTTTGGTTTTAATAGTAGACTGATGCTCCTGAGATTACCAAGACCTTGTAAGAGGAACAGTTTTGTCAGTGATCTGAGTGTAAAATCTGAGCTGTGGAGACCCAGATCTGTGGAAGCCAAGAGCTCAGGGAGCCCGTGGGAGCTGGGAACCTCATGGCTATGAGCCAGTCTGTGGTAGTGACACCTCAGCATCCATCAATCACAGAGAGACCAGAAAAAGACTCCTAACTCCCCATTTCTGCTGTACTCAAATAGTGCCTGTAGTAAACACAGAGGACAATGCCAGACTGTGAATATCCAGAGTATGGCACATTAATCACAGGTGTTTTCTGTGACCACTGTGGGAGGAAACACTTCATCACACCCAGATACTGTCAAATAAAGCCTTGAGCAATTCTCTGGTGACTTACAGGACAGTAACAGCAGTACCTTGACATGAAGCAAGGCCTCACTACCTGCTTATCACCTATTTCCATTTTAAGGAAAAGAAACTGCCCAAAGAGTCCTCCTGTTCTCTGGGCCATTCTTTACAATACAGTTCTGACTTCTTCCCTACCCACCAATGTTAGCTGGAAGATCTACAAACACTGGGAGCAATATTTATGACATATTTAATGTAATATTTCTATTTCTATAGCCCCATTTTGCTTCCTTCCAGTAACAATTCTGTAAAGTGTCACTAAAAGCTCCACACTTTGATGAACAACAATCACCACTTATTTTCCCCAAATGGAGTTCTCACAGGATTTTTGTTGCTAGCACAAGCCTGACAACTAGAGCAGCAATTTCTTAACATTTGCTGAGAATAGTCAAACTTTCAACACTGAAAATGTTCAGCCTTAGGCAGACTCTCACCTTGAGAGCTTTGCACGTCGTGGTCTGGAGATGCAGAAGGCTGCGTTTTTGAGTGTGTGTGGTGGGGGTGCCAGGGGATCAGCAGGGAGAGATTAAATGAATCTCTTATTAATGACCCTGTGTTGGTATCTCTAAGATGTTATTTCCTAATGTTGAACTTGCATTTCCCTTTCCCACCCAGCTCCTTTTTATTTCAGCGTACAGCTACACTAGCCACACATATCTTCCTACATTTTCTCATCACTTAATATTTTTCCTTTTTTTCTTTTTGTTCTACCCTTGCTCCTGCCTACTTTACAATCTTTTCCTATAAGCAGATCAACCTCTAGTCCAGCTGGATGAAATGCTTAATCACTGCTTGAAACTCCTTCCCCTCCACACTAAACGATTTCCTCGAATCACAATTTTCTCACAGAGCACAAAGATCTCTGCCTATCCTCAGATTTGCCTCTAGTATGTGATACAAAATGAATTACATTATATTTTAATAAACCTCGTACTGATCCCTTGAGGATAAATTGAATGACAAAAGATTATTTTATATTGCTTTCAATGCAGTTTTTTGTCAGCGTGAAGAATGCGAGCTTGGGCTTTAACACAACATATGCACTCCAAAACCAGTTTCCCTGGTCTGGGGGATATCCCTTGAGAGCTCTGAGGTTTTGCTCAGTTATTTCCTTGGCTAGACATAAACAAGAGCAGTGCCACTGAAATTTCCAGGAATTGCTTAGATGGTCTGCCAACAAAACATCTTCAGCATGTTTCTCAGAATAGGTGTAAAAAATTTCAAAAAATTAGCAGAAAAAAAAAAAGATTATCTCCACTTATCACCTCATATGGTGCACTCAAAAGTTTGCGAGTTGACAAAGTTAATATAAATTTGCAGAAGCTGATATGACAAACAACAGAAAAATCACATTGTGACTGGGCAGATAATGTCACCAGAATGAAATGCCAGGACATTTTGGTGATGGATGAAAACTAAAAGCGAGCTATGTATGAAATGCACTTTCATTAAACGCTTGCGGTCGTTGCAATGGGAACAAGGGAGAGGTTTTATACCTGATAAATGTTTTCCTCCGTTTCAGGCTCACGGATGGGCTCGTGTCCAGCCTCAAACACAATGTACTATGGCAGCAGCGCCAGAGAGGGACAGTCAGAGATGAAACAGAAGGGAAAAAGGCCGTTTGGAATTCCACATCAAAACAAAGGCAGGCATTAAAGAAACAACTTCAAAGCACAGGCTGGCAGCAGGACAACCGGTTTGTTGGGAAGCACCAGGAAAGGTTGTTTCATATTTCATAAACCGGCAATGAATAGGCCTAAATCTCCTCTTAATGATCATTAGAGCAACTTCCTAATTCTTTCTCGCCAGGGAGACTGCCTGTGGCCCGATATTAATTTTCTGAGGGCAACATGAATTTTGCCTCTTTTACATAATGGCAATTATTTCCACATATATTTATGATCTATGAACAGAAGTGCTAAATCCAAGCTGGGAGAACAGGCTGGTGTGCGTGGAACAGGCCACACGGCAAAAGGCTGTCACAACACTTTTTCATTTTCAGGTTCTTGCTTTATTGTGAAGAGTACAGAACAAAACTCCTGACATTATAAAAGCTGAACAGTAATTTAGGGCATCCTGACTCTTAGCGTCTTTCTTGCTGCACCTTAGGCACTGTTCAATATACACTAATGGCTGAATTGGTTCCTTTCAGCGTGCCTCCCACTGATATGCCTAAGTGGAAGAACACAAAATCCCCAGGAAAGAAAAAGTAAACTATCACATATTTTGTCTCAGCACAAAAACACGAGAATGAAATTACATCTTTTTCTTCTTCACACTCAGCAGGGTATCGGACATGAATATATTGACACATTTCTGATAATCATCTTTGCTCCCAGACATTTTTCTTGGATGAAGCAAGACTTAAATTTCAGATCTATTATTAAATCATAGCTCAAACGCCAACAAGGGAGTGTGTTACAACATCAATGCCACTGTTGGTTTTTTTTCCAAATGTTCACCTTCTGAATTAAATTCTGGCTCCACAGAAGACAAAATGCCAACTTATTACTATCAGAATGAGATGTCACCTTCCCTAATTCTCAGAGTAGCTCCCTTTTCAGTTAGAGTTTGTATTAAAAAATGATGACAAATCTCATTTGGAAACTTAAAATCTGGACACACAAGCCACATTTTAACTAATATTTATGACACATTTCATGTAATATTTCTATACTCCAACTGAAATATTCTATTCTATACAGACACATTGTGCTATTACTTACAGCTTAATCTCTAAATATGCTACTTTCTGTGGAAGTTTTAAAGGTTTCTCACAAGACCTCTCTCAGTAAATTTCAAAACACCTGTGCAAGGTTTTGGCTGTGTTTGAAGATAACATGTATCTAGTCATTTCTGAAACTCCAAGGCCATACAGCTTCAGAAATTACCTGGTATACAGGATCTTCTACATCTTCTTCCAAAATTGTCTACAGCAAAGTAAGAGGACAGGCAGTAAAAGCAAAGAACATAAACAGCAGAGATAAAAGAACTGTATTCAGAAATTAAAGGACAGCAAAGGAATAAGCAAAATGGGCAGGTAAGTTTATAGTTTTCTTTCTTTAGGATACAGATAAAGTCACATTATGGTACAAAGTAACTTTATTCAAGTTCCACCCGAGTTTAACAATCTGCACCTTGTTTGATTTGATTCAAATACACACAATCAGAAGTATATTGAATCTCCCCTAAAGTATGAGACACTTAAAACCCGACTTACAACACTTAAAACCTGACTTACAACACTGACCTTCATTAAAGTTTTCCTTCTGAATTAGAAGAAACACTAAGCAGGAAATGAGCAGATCATTGCTAGCTGCTAACCAGGTTCACCACACCCCAGTGACAGCTTTCAGCTCAGTTTAATCCTAGTCTGGGCTCAGGATGGCTGCTGGGCTCACACTGGTCCTTTGGAAGCCAGCATTGCTCAAACCCACTGCTGTCAGAAGTGCTGAGGATGCTCAGAGCCTCTCTGGAGCAACGTGGGGGGGGAAACTCCACACCCAAACTTTTCGTGGCAGTAGTCTAAGCTTATTGGTGTACCTGGTATACCGCCTGCTCACACTGTTTGTCCTTTTGTGCCTTTTTTTCCATTTCTTCCCTTTGTTTCAGTTCGTAGATGAGCTGAAACAGGTCTCGCAAGTCCAGGATTACAGGTTCAGCCTAAGGAAGCAAAAACAGGGTGGAGAATTTCTGTAGGGGAAAATAAACACCTCTTATCCCCTCCTGCTGACAGAGCAGTTAGAGCACCTCCACAATTAAACTTCACATAGAATTAATTTCTATCTCAGCACGCAGGCCTGGGTTAATTCCTACTGAACTAACTATGCTTGAAAATCAATGATAATTATAGTTATGAATATAAGAAGCATTATGAATATAAAAGGCACATGGATGAATGTAAAGGCATATTTATTAGTGGTTTCTCATCCACTGGAATTACAGTAGACTATACACAATGTATGTTTCCATGAGTATAGGAACAAAACTAAATTTATCTGCATCCACTCTAGCTTAGCTAGAAAGGTAAACAATAATTATAAAAAAATAGATCATAAAAAACTGGGAATAATGAAACACATTCCCTTTTGCCCAAGCTGGTTTCATTAATTTTCTATTTAAGATGTACACAGACACCTGTGATCTGTTTAGCACAACCATAAACAATCCAAGACCGGCCTCTTGAACAGCTTGTTACAAACAGCTTTTCAGCTGAGTTTCACGGCAGAAAATGACAGTGATTTGATACTTACTGCCTGGGCTGTTTTTATTGCCACAAATCTATGATTTCCCTCCTTTCCACACACATATCCAAACGCTCGGTGGTCTGTGATGTCCTTTGCGATGTAGGAAATTTCATGAACTGCGTGGTGATGCTGGAGTAGCTAAAAAAAATAACAACAGTAGAGAATATACATCAGATGTTTGATTAAAAAGCAGTATAATTTCTCCTTCACCAGTTTAGCTGGATCTCAACACATTCTGATATGAAAACTGATTAATATCCGAACTCTTTAAGCCTCTTTTTTTCTCAAAATCTAACCAAACTTGACTTGCTTTACCAAGTTGACTAAAAGCTTCCACTGAAGATTTTTCTCGGTATCTTTAAGTGAAATATAATTAAATAGAAAATGCATTACCTAGTTACTACCTACACAGCATCCCAGGCATAGAATCAGTATTTCTAGGTACGTAAATGAGCAGGGGCTGCAGAAACCTATAGCTTCACACAGGGTGACTGAGGCCAGGCTGATCTGCAGAGCTACAGCTGAGATCTCCACTACCTCCAAGAATCAGGACCAGACCTGCCTTATCTCTACAAAAATCAGCATCAGCCAGTGAGAGAGATTTCACTGCGAGCAGTAATGGAACTCCAAGTATTTCTTTTCCCCAGAAAACGAGTGTGAATGTAATTATTCAACTGGAAATCAATGCTGAATGCAAAAGTCCACATTTTATTTAAAATCCCACTTTGGTGACTTGTAATAATAAAAAGACTTAATTTTGTTTTAAATGTGTGAGCAAAACCCTGCCCAGAGTCAGGACATGAATCTGAGGCTTTTAGAAGCACCTCCTGTAGCACCAGAATCTTTCTCACTTTGGGCTAAACAGTATTTTATTAGCAAAGTAATAGAGAACTATTTCCACTTAGAATAATGTCCTTGGAAAGCTTATCCAAAACAATTTATTAGTTTCAATTTCTACCTTCTGATATACTGACCTGCACTTATATCATCTAGGGACAGTGCTATTTCTGAGAGCAGGCAAAGCCTCACAGGGAATTCTCTTGAGGTTCAGATTCCTGCTGGCTTTGAGAAAAGCCCATTTTGAAAACCAGCATGGCATCCACGCACTCTCTAAACAAGCAGTTATTTTTAGAGTTATAAAAAAGCAGAAGTTTTAAAATCCAGAAGCAGGGAGGACGCCTGTGCGTGGCAGGGAAAGGCCGAGCGTGTGCAGGGCGAGTTACAGGACTTCTGTGGGGCAGGGATTGGGATCTGAAAGGAGAGGCAGCCTGCAAGAGATGGATGGCTCCATATAAAACAAAAGACTGGACATGTTTCATTTTCATTTCACAGTAAATGGCTCTTAACGTCCCCAGATCAAGATTGCTTGCTCGTGGGAGAGCGAAGTGTTGCCACTGACTGCAGGCAGAACGTGGCTGAGCTGAAGGTACACTTCAGGCTCTCCCGACGTGTTGAGTGTTTAAAATTAATGATGGGATCTCACTTAGATAATACAGGGATATTGATTTATTAGGTTTTTTTGAAAAACAAGTTACATGCCGTTCTGTTAGAATGAAATGAAATGTTCCCATCTCTCTATTCTGCATATGACAGGGAACGTTATCTCTGGCTCCTATTAAATCAAAGTTCTCTGACATTGCTTTATTGATTGCCAGGCAGCATTCTGCACTGAAATTAAACTGTGATCAGATGCCTTCCTCATGGAATTAAATTTGAAGATTGTTCTACCATGGAAGAGTATCACCCACAAGGTAAGAGAGCAGAGGGAGATGCTCCAATTTATTTGGGAATCCACATTTTAAAATCATTACATTTCCAATGGTTATGATATTTTACACACTGTATCAGTAGAAATAGCAATTAAGTAAAGGTGGCTGCAATTATCCTTCTGTGTACTTAACTGGATGGAGCATTTAGGGAGAACTTTTCACTTGTTTGAGGGACACTGAGTTGGAACGCACACGTGAAATGCAACGTTGCATGCACACATCTGTACTCAAACGTAGATATAAACACACCTGCATTTTCACAGCCCTCAGTTCACCTCCTGAGTCCTTTCTACATATTCCAATGCTCCATTCCAAGCATTATTTAATGTGTCTGACTCTCTGCTCCTGCACAGCAGAGATGGGGTTCCTGTTGCAGTCAGGAGAGATTCACCACCATAAAATGCAAGATCAGAATCCTGTCTCTAGTGGTCACAAGCATAGAAAAGAATTATTTCTCAACTCAGGGATATTTCTGACCCCCCTGTAAGCCAATGTTGATGAATTCCATCACACACACTGAGGTTTTTACTCCCTCTGTGCTGAGAGGTGCTACAAAGCATTCACCAATCTTTAAGTGAGGTACCAAATTGTTTTGGAGCACTGCAGCACGACAGAACAAATTATAGAGAAGACTTAATTTGTATTATGGTTCAACACAGTCAATTACATATTGCAGAGATTAGAAAGCAATTTAACATTTAAATTTCAGTTGTTAACAAAATCCACAGCCTCCAAATTATTTTAGGTCTCCTGTGACTTTTAGTCACAGTTGCAAATGTTGGAGATATTAAATGGAAGCACAGATAAAGTCTCAAACTGGGTAACAAGACAATCTTGTGATGCATGAGTCCCTTTTTTAGGCTAAACATAATGTCATTATTATATTTTATTCATACACTACAAAGTTTTTGCCTGGTGTTGAACTTAAAAGTCCAAAATACCCATCTTGCACCAAGCCTGCTGCCTTTCCTCTTCCCCTGAAGTTTACTCTGGTCTCTCCCACCAGCTATTATTTCCTCTTCCTTTTCTCCATTCCATCCCCCGCTTCTCCTCTTCCCCCAGGTTGCTCCCTGTACATCACACTGAATTGATTTAGCTGCCTCTGAGATCTGTAGCATTTCTAATTTCCCTCAGGCTGCTTGGCACCTATCATAAATTTTTTCACCCCTTATCCTCATCTTGCCCCTTTATTTCCATGCTGTAGCCTCCAGTGCCACTAAATCAATTAAGTCAATCAATTAAGTACTTGGAGGGTCCAGCAATCATGTCAAAAATGTGAGTTAGATGGCATGAGAAAGTCACTGCTTTACTATCGCTATTTCTCTTTTAATGAGGTTGTCTATTTAGTGGAGCCTGGGGCACAGTGTTAAGAGCCACAACAAAAAAATATCCTGTGAGCTGCAAAGCCTCCTGGAAAAGCTGCCCCACCGAAAGCAGGAAGCTTGTTCCATGCAGCGTTACATCCAGCAGGACAAGTTCCACAGGGATTTGGGTTGCACAGCCTCTCTCACCTCAAGTAACTGAATGCTGAGCCTGGTTTCAGAGAGGTGGGATCAACTGGCAGCTCCACTACGGATGCTGGGATGTGGGATACAGCCATGGACCAAGCCTGTCCCTGCCTATTCACATTGGAATAAGCATTTTGCCTGTATGAGCTGCCTAAAAACCTCAGTTACCCACCAAACAGCAAAATCCTTAATGGAATCATAATAAAGTAACTTCATGGACCATAGTTTCAGCCACGCTGCACGTCCCCTGTATTCCAGCTGGGACTGCTCAGCAGCATGTAAGGAAACCAGGCCCTATATGTTTAGGAAGACCACTGACAAAAAAAAAAAAATCACAGATATTGAACTACCTTGGAAAATTAGTGGTAATGCCTTAACAAGAAGCTCAGCAAGCCCAAAGTGCAACAGGACATCGACCATTACTTACTGCAACAGGCTCAGTGAAAACAGTGAATTGCAGAACACGTGAGTGGCTCTGAGATTAATTTTATCTCCCTGCTGCAAGAAAACATCGGGTGGCACAGATGGTTCTCCTTCACTGCACCCAGGAGGCTGCTGTGCTCCTTAACAGGGCTCAACATGCAGCACCTGGTCCAATGCTCTTCATGGCCATTTCCTTACAATCCCTGCTTGTTTTAGCTGATATTTGCAGGGATCATGGGGACAACAACGGGCCACAAGCATTTCCTTAATTGCCTGTGTTTGTACTGCAATGCTTCTCTGCTGTTTCCTTAAAATGCACTCCAGCAGAGGTGGAGTGGAGCTGCTCATCCCCATCAAAAACATCCCTCTGTCCTATAGGTGCCCACGGCAGCAGGGCTGGAATTAGATGATTTTTAAGGCCCCTTCCAACCCAAACCACTCCATGACATGAAACACCTGCAGATTCAAATCCCAGACTGACTTATTTTTATAACTTCTGAAAGTTTTAAGAGATGGAAAGCAGTCCCTGTATGTGGACAGCTAAAAAAAACCACCACCCACAAATTTTGTTCCATCTTCCCGACACAGACTTTTCCCTGGTACCCATTAAGGTGCATGGATACCTCTCAAGCAGCTGTGAACCCTTCCACTTCCTCTCCCTCTAGAGAAAAGTGCATTTCAGTGGGACTGTGTACTGACAATTTGGAGGAAAAGTCAACAGTCTCAAATGTCAGAGCGAAATGAAAAGCACATCAATAAATCGCATTTGCATCACAAACTTTCTCGTGTTGTTTTCTGGAACTTGGTATTTGGATGGCAGATGGGGTGGCAAGACATCAGCCTCATGAGATAGGCAGGGGATGAGCAGATGGGGAAATGAAACAACCACTGCAAAAATTCTCAGTTTCATGTGAAATAGCAGAGAGGAGACAGCTCAGTGTTATTTCAGAGCTACAGCTGCCAACAACTTCAAACTCCCTGCAAATTACTACTGGACACAGCACAGGGTGACTGAGAAACATCTTATTTCCAATCTGACAGTCCTTCCCTACTGTGATGAACACTTCAGCCACATGTCCATGGAAAGAGGACAGAACAAATAATATATGACAGATCACAGTAATCTGCCTTAAATGTGATAGTGCTTAGTGTGAGGAAACACTTGATAACCCAAAAAAATCTGTTATATCAACATTTATGGCAACATGTGGAAAATTTTATCAGGCTTGATCTAGAAAAGGAAGAGAGATGTAGAGTTTAAGCTTAGCAAATTATCAAAATACTGAATTCCTACAAGAAGAACAAGGCATTTTGGAACAAAGCATCATTCCAATTCAGCTTTCCAAAGAAATGTCACACATGAAAACCTGAAAAGCAAAACCCACTGGAAACCTCTTGCAGTTATGGAGATTTCAGTATTGGGAGGCATCTCCCAGCACTGGCCAAGACGATCAGTTTCGGTCATAAAAGAGTATAAACTGAGCATAAAACCATGGAGTGGGGGCTGAACCCTCTCCCTGAAGGAGACTGAAAAGGAACAGTCCTTTTCAAAAGCCAAAGCCACTCATGGAAGGCAGGCTGAGCAAGAGATTATGGACTTTTCTTCTGCAAAAAAACCCCACCCCAAGAACTGGAGCAGAAAAGCAGAATGTAACCTCTGGAGGGTTCTCCACGCCTGAAGGGACCTCTCAGATGGCAGCCTGTAAGCGTGGCTTCACAATGAGAAGAAAATAAATCTCTCTAATCCCTGTGCTTCCTCCACACACACTGATTTTGCAGACAATAACCCGAAGAAAGACTTTTCCAAGTGCCAGCTACTAAAAGGCGTCTCAGTGCACAAGCTCTGCAATAAAAACACTTGGCATAAAAAGCTCACTTTGAGATTATATGCAGATCAAAGCTTGGTCTGTGTAGCACAAAGGGGCACATGAAATATGGTGCTGATAAAGAGAAGAATCAAAACAGATTTAGCCCCAGCTCTCGCAGACTCAGTCCCTCCAGGGGGGCAGCCGTCTGGCTGTGACACAGCACAGCACCCAGAGAAGTGTAAATTTAATTTCCTTCTAATAACAATAACAATAACAAACTCGTAGGAACCATTCTCTTCCTACAGCCGAGGAGACTGAAGCAAAAAAAACCCAGATTATGTGGCTTCCTGAGCTTTCATGGCAACGTGCAGCTGAGCCAGGAGGGAGCAGAGTCAGTGAGCAAGATCTTGTGTGAGGATAAGCACCTGCTCAAACTGAGGGCTACACTAAGCCCTACCTGTACACCCCATCCTAAATAAAGGCAAGCACTGCACAGGAGTACCCCAGGTAAGAGCCTGTTTGGTTGGACTCAGGAAAAGAGCTTAAAAGGGTACTTGGGCCACAGCTAAAATCCAAATTAATCCTCACCATTCCCTTTGCTCGATGAGAAAAGCATCCTGCTCCTGCCTTTATCCTACCTGGGGAGCAAGAGTGGAAGATTCTTCAGAGAGCAGAGGCGAGTGCCCTTGTGGGTGCCTCTGGGACAGAGACACCCAGCGATGCTCTCAGCTGGTGTGGCCCTGTCCCCACCTCAGACACCCAGAGTCAATTAAGGCAGCAGGACGTGGCTCTGCCAGCACAGAAACCTAATTGTGATGAATGGATCTCTGATATTGAGCTGGCTGGATGCTCCAAGAACCTAATTTGTGAAAGGGAACAGCACTAAGGTAATAAACTTCTGTCCAGCTCCCATAATTTGTAATAATGTCTGACAAAGACCAGATATGAATTTAGTTATTGGTCATTGTCTTCGGAAGCAAATGCTAAGTTGCTCGTGCAGAAGATCCATTTATTAGATATATGAATTTGGAAAGGGGCAAAACAGAACTGGAACGCACATATGGCCAATTTCCCATCTTCGCTTCAAAAGCTTTTCAATTTTTTACTGTATCAGGAGTGAAAGAAGCTAGTTAAAGCCAAAACCCTTCTCCAATTACTATTAAGCCCAAGTTATATTTTAAATATGCACTTGCAAATTTTGTTCCAGGGCAAAAAAAAATCCTAAAGGGCAAGGAAACATTTTCAGAGAGCTTTGGAAAGACAGATGTGCTACACTGAAGCTGAGACGCTGGGCCTCCCACGAGTCTTGTACTATTTTCTTATTGTTCTGCATCTGACACAGCCACTGTTCTGTCAGATGCTTAAAGCAAAGGATTTGCACAGCAATACCAAGCAGCAGCAAACCTGACCCTTGATACCAAAGTCAGTGCCCCTGATCAGCTCAGCAATGCACCATGCCCCAAATTCCAACTGCAAGGAGCATCTACAGGCTGCAATACATTGTTTTGTGTTCCTATTTCACTGTTTCAGTGTGCTGTACAAGGAACAGTACTTGCCTCTAAGGTATTATTACATTCTTTGGGATGGCAGCTGCCCAGAGGCCACTGTGGGATTCCCAGGGCTGTAACACATCTGAGTGTATTCCCCCTGAGCTGCCACCTCCCCACCCTCTGCCAAATGGTCAGGGGATCAAAATGGCCATAAATATGCCAATATTGCCCTCTACTCTCAAGCCAAAGCTTGCCCACAGCTCAAGTGCAGCACCTTCTACCATGCCTTGTATTTTTTCCCTGATAAGACTGTAAGACTCATTGATTAAATCTGGAATTTGAGGGAGCACGATATTCAGTAATGAGACAGTTTGCAACACTGAACCTCTCCATATTTTTACTGTGTTCATCCTTATAGCTTGTGAACGTCCTTTGAGCAGCCCTTACTTTTTACAAGGTTCTTTTGTTCCTTTACACCAATATTCCTCACCCTCCTCAAATGCTTTTGATTTACATGAACAGCACAAGAAATTCCTTCATACAACTCCTGGGAGATTTGGAGGTAATTTTTTTGGCTTTAGCTGTCTCAGATCTTAACTGCTTCAGATTCAGCAAGCACTACCAGCCACCCTCTTCTTGAAGCCTGTGATTTGAAAAACTCCTCAGTGAGAGGCAGCCGCTGATTCTCTTGATTTCTCATGCAAGGCCTATAAAGCAGAGCTTGAAAAGATCACAAAGACCATACTCAAATTTAAGTTGCACTGGATAGTCATCAAAGAGAAACTTCCTTGGACCATAAATCTACTTGCACAATGTAACAAACTTTACTGGAAAAGGGGAAAAAGGACAAGAGGGATTTATTTCATATTTATCTATCTATCTCCCAGATACTCTCCCTAATTCAGTAAGACTTGAAAGGGAGCTGAGAGAAAGCACATGTACAGGGAAGAACAAGAGCAGAAAGGGAATTCACAAACTGAAATAACCAGTATGTTGTGTTCATGGGCAGATTGAAAATGATGCAAAACAGCTGAGAACTTCACATGACACAGTTTTGGTATCGCTCAAATATAGAAGTGATTTCATAATCAGAAATTAACTAAGGTATAGAAGCAAGAAACCCTGTGTTTCGCAATGACAGACTGGTTTCAGTGGCTGATGATGGACTTGGGGTACCTGCATATCAGCAAAAGATGACTCTGGAGTGATGAGCTTTACAATTCAGAAACAGCATCATGAACGACCAATCCTGGTCAGAAAGACTATAACATTTTGTTTTCAGTTTTTCTACAGTAAAAAGAGAGGAAACCTTTTCCTCCGAGTCCCAATTGCACGTATAAACAAGCTTCAGACAATCCCATAAATGGGATCATTCATCAATAAATCCTTCATTTGTTCAGGTCCCACAACAGACACTTCACCTCGGATATAAACCATCCGTAGCAACATGACAAGTGTGTGTGCAGCATTTGAGCCCTAAGATAAGAATAAAATAAAATGTAAAAGGCAAACCTCAAAGAGACTCTAAAGCAGAACAAAGAATTTGCAGGTAATTTTTTTGCTCTATTTTCTTGTTCTTTTCCCCTTGTGTTATCCCAAGGTAGGAATTCCTGAAGCTGCCCTAGGAAGGTGCTTGGCACATTGTGTTCCAAGAGTTCTGCATTTCAGCTCAGGCAGAGGAGACTGTTTTTAAGCTCTGCCCTGGCACCTTCCAAAAGAGATCCCTACAGCTCCCATTTGCACATTTTAATGCCCAGACTTGTTTCTTCCCTGCTCATTTGCATGTAAAGCAGGACGAATGTTTAGTTTTAGTCTTCTGCTGCTAATTGAAATCTCCAAAAGCAAACTTTGATTAACGCTCTGCACGCAGACCTGGCCCAGCTGAGAGCACAGATCAACTCTGTTGGCTTTTCTCTCTCCCTGCCTTGCTTTGCTGTCCTGACCATGGGTGTCACACACAGGGTCTGCCTTTCAGAAAAGCTCCCTGGCAGTGCTGCCCTCACCTTCCACTGAAATACAGCCAGCAAAGCCTTTCATAGCCATGGATGCTGGCTTGTTTCCTACTTATTCCTTTCATTCTCCCTCCCTTGCAGCTCCTGCACACAGCACGTCTTCTCTTCTCCTCATCAAACCTGAACTTACTCATTACTCCACTCCCAGCACTGCTCAGCACTGAGCCTTATGCATGCACAGGTTATGCTCACACGTGCCTTACACTTTAAAATACTTCCAAATTCCTGTATCACTCACAGGAAAGCATTTGGCTAATTAAAGATCACAGAAGGCTGCACAGAAAACCTTTTACAAACCAACTCAGCCTTTTTAAAAGCAAGGACATAATCAAAAAATTGGATTCAAATCCGTATTTTGACTATCTAAAAAGAAAAAAAAAAGTACTCTGAGCTATGCAGAGCCAGGGCTGGGAGCCATATGCAATATTTTTAGATACCCAGTCTTCTTATTTGCTTTAAATGTCAAGGCACTCAAACTAATTAGTGTTCTGCCTCACCTATTCAGAGTGCTGCCTTTAAAGCCAGCAGGAATGCTGCTGCCTGTTTCACTGGGAGTACGATGACGTGGAACTGGGATGGGAACCACACAGGATTAGGAAGTGTTAACAGCAGAGACAGGCAGGATGCTACAATTTAAGGACACAAGAGGCACTGCTGTAATTCCACAATTGCCACCGGGTGCTGGGAGCACCACGGGAGATGCTGCTCCAGCCCCTGGGCTCCCCTGACACACGGGCAGCCACATGCTGAGCACACACAGAGCATCCACCAGAAAGGTCAGGAGTACAGGGATCTCATTTGGGAAGACAACTTTTATGAACAGCTGTTTTTGTACTAAGCAAAGATCTACTGGTAGGTGAAATTTATGACTTATTCAACTGAAAGACAGGGATGAAAGCAGGTATTTGTGTTTGGAATCCAGTGGCAGTGGCCTTCCCTCTTCTCCTTGTACAGGGAACTTATTACATGAACTAAGAGGAAGAAAAAAGGTGTTTATTCATCCCCATGAACTCTCAGAGTGAGCAATGCTCTTGCTGACTGTGTTTCAGAAGGCAGAACGTCACCCACTGACTTTATTTCCAATAAGTTTCTATTACCATCATCCTGCAAACTGCATGTAAATTTAAAAGTAATCCTTCCTGTAGTTTCCCTCTCTCATTACCCTGACAGTGAAGGACATCTGCCCCCCTTTCACCCGACCCCAGAAACAGGAGAGCCCCCGAGGCAGCACAGGAATTCAGGAGCAGTGGCACTGCTATTGCTCCTACCAGGGCAAGCACAAAATTGCAGAGCAGCCCACCAGATAAAAATGCTCTGAATAGGAAGGGAAATCACCAGCACTCCTGGGGTGTAATGCTTCCCAGCCATCTCCAAGAAAAAAGAGTGGATTTTCAAAGGGGGATGTAACTTTCTCTTCTGGCACCTGCTGAATGTCCCCCCCACTGCTCTCCAGGGAGGTTTCAGAGCATCTCAGCTGCCTGTGCTATTATTATGTCAGCACTTCTCTTGCTAAATCCTTTCCCAAGCAGTCTGAAACCCAGCCATTGTAATTCCAGGTGTGCTGAAAATGGGCCTGAAATTTTCTTCTACTGTGTGATGCATTAACCTGGCTTAAAAACACCAGGACTTGCACGCAACTCTGTATTTTGGGTGCTCTTCTTATAAGACAAAATTGCAGCTGAAGAAAAAGGAATGTGGCTCTGCTGGAGATTTATTTATCTGGATCACAAAAGGGTAGTGACTATAGGCAAAAAAAAAATCCCAATATAACTCTAAACTTTGAGTTTTCTGCCATGGGACAACAGGGGAGAGATGCTGTGCAGCTCCACTATGTAACAGGATCCATAACAACAAATATATTGACTTTCAACTTCTCAGCGTAATTCACCCCAAATTCTGATTTAGCATACCAAATATTTAAATTAGAATTGGAAGTGTTGGTGTAGTAATTTTTACTGCAACAGCTCTGTAGACAGATACACCCCCCATCTGCAATGGAAGCCAAATGGTAATTGGGAATACAACAATATTCCTAATATTTATTGTTGGAATATTTATTTATTGTTATTATATATCACTGTTGTAACTATGTAATAGTGAGATTCTCCATACCATAATGCAGAATGCATGTAAGCAGCACTTCCCTTTCTTAAATCCATCCTGGGGTGCTTGGATTAAACAACAGGAGGCCAAATGAGACCATCACTAAACTCATAAAATCTCATTTTCTGCCTTTTTGAAAGCAATCAACTTTTTACCCTTCTCCCACTGAAAAAAAAAAACAACTACAGCAAAATAGCAGAAATTATTTCAGTTTGGATAATATGTCTGGAATAGCTTTATTTTATCTTCATGCCCATTAGGGTCAGAATTCTCACAAGGCAGTTTCTGCATATCCTGACTACGAACAGGCTGGACTCAGCTCCAGATTAGAACTGTTCCCTTTTCCAGACGTGAGGAAGAGAAATTTCAGCCTTCCTCTGCATGCCAAGTGTTAGGAGGGATGACACAAGGTTCAAACCAAACCTTGAGATCCCCGAGACTTCCTAATATCCAAAATCACATCCAAATTTTCCCTTTTGGGTTCTCTTTTCCACAGTAACAAAACTACCGTAATACCTAAGGCTTTTACAACCCTCAGACAGCAAACTGGGCATCTAAAGAACGTAACTCCATGAGCTTGTGGCTATGAAAAATCCCTGTGGAGCACTGTGAACCATCCAAACTGCCCAGGGCCCAGTTTGGAAGGCCAATAATGAATGAGTTACAATAGTCAATAAGGGATGTAATTAAGGAAGTAGGTTCTTCTGACATTTACATTTTGCTAGCTGTCGCATGCCCGTGAAATGTGTTATTGTTTCCCTTCTGAAGTACCAGAGTCTATAAATACCTTGTAAGAATCATACGCAGATTTTTAAGTCCTCTCCTCTGCCATATTCTAATTAGACACATTTATTGCATGTAGAACAGTAAATGCCATGTTTTACTGTTCATATTTACAAGCAGGAAGATGGAAAGTGTCAAGGAGTAGGGCATGACTCCCAGTCAGCCACGGGGATCTTCTGCAGGCAGGAGCTGTGGACAATGCACAAAGGAAGGCCCCAAATGTCACCATTTTCAACTCTACGTGCAAAATTCAATTTTGCTGTTTTACAGTTATTGCTCTTTATTGTTATTACGTAGTATTTTTTACACTGCGGTCCTCAGAAGTCCTCAGCATGGTCCAAGACCAAACATTTCTTACAAAAGAAGTTCCTATAAATAGATAATACTGATTTTAAAAATAAATAAAGAATTAAAAGGTAATCCCAGCGAGTTTATATTTAAATTCCAACCTTTGAGAGCTAAAGGCCAGATGCTCCTTGGGACATCTCTGGGATGCATGAATGCAGTAGCTCTTCAGCATCATCAGGTTTAAAACAAGTTTGTAGCAAGGGAGTGTTTTAAGGAAAAAAATAAGGGGGTACTGCATGAATTTGTGTAAAGAATTCCTCCAAAAGATAATGGGCAGGGTAGGAAGGGATTTGGGAGTCATTTACAGAGAAAAGTGAATAAATGAATGGTGGAAGTTGGTACTATGGACTGACTCCTCGAAAGCTGATGAAGAGTAAAGGCAGCCATGAAGAGTCTGGGAAAAACCAATTCAGCAACGGGCTGATAAAAGAGAGAAGGCAGATTCAGCCCAGGAATGCAAAGGGAAGTGTGACACGATCAAAAGAATAAGCTGAGGCAGCAATCCTGGCAGTCACGATGGATTTCAAAAATAAAAGTCAAATTTGTCAAGGACAAAGAAAAGGATAACAACTGAGACACGAGATGAAGAGAGGCAGGACTGGGTTTTAACTCTCAGTGTGAGAGTAAACACTGTATTTCAGAGCAGGTGAGAAGAATTATGCAAGATCTGGAGTTACCCTGGGTGTGGCCATCAAAAAACATCACTGGGTCAAAAAGGCTGAATTTACAGAGCTGAATAGTAGATGATGCTGGTATTTTACTCAGCTCTCTGAAAAGGAGGTCAGAGAGAGACCTCTGGGAATCAGGATTAAAAGGCTTGGTTCAGCCACACTGAGCTTGAGCTGTTGGCTAAACATGCAAGGAGAGGTCTGGAGAGACAGATCAAGATTGGAACAGAGGACAGAGCTGGCATCACTTGGTTCGACACAATAACCAAATTTATGTTTGCAAATGAATTAATTCTGGCAAAAAGCATGGCAGGGAAAAAACAAGGAGATGAAGGACATGGAGCACACAGGAAATCCCAGATGAAAACTGCAGGAGATGATCTAGGAAAACAGGTAAAATCCAGAGACAAGAGTCATGGAGAGCAGGAGTGGAATCAGCTGATCAGGTAAGATGCTCCCAGAGGGCTGCACCTGAGATCAGCCAGGAAGAGACCAGCAGGAACTTTGGGAAGTTTCAAAGAGATGAAGGGGACAAAACCCACCTGTGGCAGCCCCAAGCAGGGACCACCAGCATTCTCCTGGCCAATCCCACCCTCTGGCAAACACAAAACTCAGTGAACTCCTCACCCCATCTCTCCTGCTTGCTGCGGAGCGAGCAGAGAGCAGAAAAAATTAATTTCTTCTTTTATTTCTATTTTTAAAGACTCAGAGACGCTCAGTGATAGAGACTTTGACAGTTTGACATTTCATCTGCTCCAGCACATGTGCTTCAAGGAATAACTGCGGATCCACGATCATACCTCGATTTCTGGTCAGGGATGCCAGAACCAACAGATTTCCAGAAAAGTCAAGAAGTACCTTTGGTACATTTCAAACGAGGCCTCTTCTGCCAACAGTGACAATTTTAATCTTGCTAAAATTTTCTTTCAGCCAAGTTTAGCTGTCCTGTTAGCAATCTATCAGCATAATTAACACCATCACTCACACTGAATGGGGAAGAGCAGCAAATCCAGGGGTTGTCAGCACAAAACTCATAAAGCCTCAGAACATGCTGGAAAATGCTTTGTAGAAACAGCTTGAGAAATCTGTGTGCACAGTAAGGTCAAGAGAGCATAAAAGTTCAGGAAGATGGGCAAGATGTTGGCACCCAAAACACAGGCTGGAACATTTCAGAGCCGTAACACGATCTCAGTTAAAGAGAACAACCTGAGGACAACAGGATTATAACCACCCACCACGTGCATTATTTATTTGGATGCCATTAAAGCAGAAGCACAATCACCAGTTCTGTGGCCAGCATGAGGAGAAAAATTAATTTTTTCTTAATGGAATGCTACACTTAAGGTCTGATCCCACTCACATGGAATAGGGCACTGAGTAAAACCATTTCAGGCAGGTAAACCCTCAAAAGATATAAACTAAACTAAACTAAAATACTCAGCAAAGATAATGAAGGTTGGAGTAACTGATAGATAACAAGAACAGATAGTCAACGTGAAATATATGTATTTATACACATGGTTTCCCTTCCTGGGTTTCACACTGACAGCCTGAAGAAAATGGCTACAGATCAAATTCATAAAATATGAGTAACACACTGCAATACTCCTCTGCAATAAATACTGAAACCCCACCAGAGTATTCCTAGAAATGTTACAATCCCACAGACTGGGCCCAAGAGCTTTACTTCAATAAAGATAGGGGTCAACATCTCTGAAAGAGAATAGACAATGCAAATGAAACTCACTTTCAGGGTGCCACAAAATAGGAAAAAATGGTGAGATGACTGTCATCTTCATCGACTGGGTTACAACCCATCTGTTTAAGGTATTTCCCATAAATAAGCAAGATACTGACACTGATTTACCCTGCTTTTTGGCCAATGGAGGAATCCAGATAAATAATTTAGCTGAAAGAATAGCTCATAGAGAGCTGTATTTTACAGCATATTCTGGTAATTTGCACATCCATGAGCTGATACAAATTTTTACTTTAACAGAAATAATTCTTTGCTTGAAGCCAAATAGTAATTTCTTGCTTTTATCTCATTTCTTTTTCACAGTGTAAGGGCTTGCCATTGAAGTCGACAGGATTTTGCAGCGAGAGACAACAAGAGTTTAAAAAACACACCTCACTGCATGGAGGTGGAAGGAAATCTTTTCCCAAGCATTTCAGAGGATTTAATTATTAGTTTCAAATACATTTTTGGAAAGGAACCTACAGTAAACAGAGATTTATGGTCACATAAATAAACAATGAGACAATTACAGGCTCTTTAGAGAGCCCAGATTAGTCACGCACGTCTAATGAAGCATCACTGAGCTATCACAGGGAGATGGGATGGCCTGATGTGTGTGATTAACAAAACAACTCTCAGAAACAGCTAACCAACAGTGATGGGCCTTCACAAAATCTGCCTTTCCTTCTGTATGCACAGTTATGGCTTTTGTTGCTTTCTTAGGAAATCACCAACCGCTATGTTCCACCCTGAAAGGCAGAATATTAAACAACACAATCCAATTATTTGTATTTTGTGCCGTCTGCAGATCGTGCTTTGGAAAATATGGAAGAATTCCCACGAAATATTATTAATTAAGAATATATTGGAGCATTGAGGTCTAAGCAAGATGGATATGACAGAATAAATGGTAAGAGAATATTTTCACATCATATGCAGCAATGAAATCTCTCAGGTGGCATTGGGTAGAGAAAGTCTGGGTTCAGCACTAATTATGGTAGGGCTTTTTTACAGTATAAAACAAAAGAAAATGTACATCCTTCAGGTAAGGTATATATTTAGCCATCATCATCTGGAGAAAGCAAATGGGATGGATGGATGGAAAACATCTGACAGCAGAAAAAAAAAGGTACATTTATAAGATTAATAGGGTCAAACCTCACATGTAATGACAATTTTTGGCATACACACAACAGGAGAACATCCTGTTAGTCATATTAAATACAATTTTTTGCTATCATGTTCTAAATACACTGACAAGTACTTGGAAAGTGGTATGAAGGGACCCATTTAGTTTAATCCTTGGCATGGAATGATGGAATATAAGAAAGGATTGCTATTATTTCTATTGCAGTGCTGTAGATGAACCATATTGTACTGCATCTACAGTGCAAACTCGCAGCAAATCCTTCTTGTATTTTTCTTGGTGAGATATATTCCTTGTAAATGGTATTCCACCTTCAACTCAATCTCCTTCATGGATAAATTTAGTCAAAGGGCAGAATTCCTGATGGCTGGAATAATACCATTATTAAAATCAATACTTTTTGATGAATATTATGTCTGGAACATATTAAGGAGAGCTATAAAGTAGAGGGAGAAAAAAACCTGCTTATCATTTTTAGCAGTAACCCAACCAGAGCCCTTCATCTGTAACGAATTATGGAGCAATTCCCCTAAATCATCTGTATGAAGTCAGATATGACACTGCCAATTTTTAAAAAAATTTGCTAGTTTTGAGCTACAAATTGATTTTTTATTGTGATAAATTAAAATCCAATGGCAGCCTACAAGATACTCAACATGAAGAAGCCCACTTTTTTTTCTGAATATTTTTATTCTTTTCTATCACATCGGACTGGCACTGGGGCAGACGTGACAGCAATAGACAATGGTGGAAGTTAAGAAAGGGCACTCTAGAGAGATAAATAATCTTTCCAAAATACTCTTTTGGGAATTCCGAAATCATGGAAATACAACCAAGGGAGAAAGCACTGTGGGGGACAGGGAGGGTTGTTAAAGGAGGAGAAAGCAAATGCAAGATTATCCTGGCTCTTCCCTATTTAGGGCTGCTTTTTTCCCTGCTGCATAAAACACCAAACTCCAAACTTTACAAACTCTGAAGTTTAACATGGAAATCAGAAGATCAGTGTGAGTGGAACATAATCTTTTTATGTTTATCTATCTTTTTAGGTTTATCTATCTTTTTATGTTTAGCCCTTTATAGTTTCTTCCCATCCAAAAATCCAGGCTGAGCAATTGTACAATCTCTAGTTTTGCCAGCTTGTGGGATTTTCCAGCAGGAATGGGAATGAGATGACAACTGCAGGATGGCAAAGCAGAGACAGGCTGGATGAGGAAGACTAAGAATGAATGGGACAAGGGTGGGAAACTCTGGGACAAGGAGAGACCCAAGCCGGGAAAAAAGCCAAAGGGATGGCAGCTGTGAAGAGGATTTCATGCACCTCTGCTCCAAACCCTTGGCATGGGAAGCACGACTCTCCTGTTTCCAAAACAAGATGCAAAACCTGATGTGGAAAGCTCCCCACATCCCTCTGTCACAGCCCTGATCCAAGAAGGACAACTCAATAGTCCTGTCCATCACTGAGGCAGCTCAGGGGCAGACATCTGCAAGGTGGATTTCAGGGTTTCATTCTAAGCCTCAGTGGGTGAGTGACAGGTTTACTGTAAGGATGATATAGTTATGTCAGATTTAGAGCATGGGATGTCAGAGTTATGAAATGAAGGAGGCTGTTCTCATGTCCCCACCTCACTTGCTGCAGGCAGGGGAGTGTGCAGGGTGCTGCAGGAGAGGCAGCTGGAATAAAGCACACCTTTGTCCCTAAAACATGTCCCCTTTTCCCTCTTCATTCTATGCAAAGAATTCCAGTGTTTGAGAAACATTCAGAGACAAGCGCAAAAGGAATAAACTTTCTCTTTCCTCTTTTTTATTTCCCCAATAGAAGACTTTAATCTTAGGACAGCAACTGTGGCTGGGGTGCAATTTGCACTGACAGCCCTAATTCTGACATTTCCTCTTTTCTGTAACCCCAGCAATGCCCTCTGAAACACAGCTTTTGCCTGGATATTTTACACAACACATCCCAAATGAGCTTTTCATTACTAACTACTCGTATTATGTATCAGTGAGCTCAATGACATTGATTTTCTAATAATATAAATTAACTGGCAGAGATAATTTCATCTATCATCAGTAGGGTTTTATTTCTGGCACCGTGTTAAATAGTTAATCTTCCAAAAGATTAAATCAAGAGCTTTTTAAAATTCAAGGCAGAGCTTAAACTGCTGTAAAAATCCTCTTAATTATGATTAAAACAGTTTGTGTGTTGTTGCTTTATATCTAAGCAGTATAATGTTTTGCTTAGGTTTCTTCTTTTAGAGCAATTTAAAAAATCAAACACAGTATTGCTGTGGCAGAAACTGCATAAGGCATGAAAATGTCTGCAACTTCCTCGACCAGATGCTACTGAGGAAGTTGTTCCTTGGCAGCTTCACACAGCCAACCTCAAATATTCCAGTATCTTTTACCTCCCATTCCATACAAAATATAATTTTTTTACCACTGGCAATACACAAGCTACACTCTGCAAGTGATGCAAAGGCTTGCTCTGACAGATGATAACCCTTTATCAAATTTCTGAGATGTTTCATGTGTGTTTGCACCAGTGAGATTCCACTGCCCAGCCAGGAAATGCTTCCGAAGGAACCAGGGAAAGAGTCAATTCTGTCTCACCCCATGATCACTTTACTTACCCCTGTCTTTTCATCAAAGATTTTGATTCCCCCAAAGGAAACTGTTAGGAAGACTTTTTGTTTATGTTCTCCTTTCGATCGAGCCGCAGCAACAATTCCCTGTGGAAACAAAGAGCAGCTTTGGTTGGTTTCATGATTCTCCCAGGAGCCACAGATTTGCTTGTGGACAATTCACCACTTTTCTAGGAAAATTCAAAGGCCTTCCAGGAACAGCCCCCTCCTTACTTCTGGCTTCCTCCCTTTTTTCAAGGTACCACATCTCTTTATGCTACCCAGAGAGCATTTCAAATGTGCTCCCACTTCCAACCCCTGCACTGGCTAATCCTCCATGAAATTTGTTTTCATGGAAGCTGAAGGTCATTTCTAGCACACTTTTCCCACCTATAAGCTGGTCTGTTTTATATATTTATTTTTTAAATAGGAAAAAAAATCAACAAGCAGCAGAGGAGAAAATGCCAAAGACTTTAGCTTATTTCACACTCATCTGGAATAAACAAATTGAGGTTTTTATAGAAGAAAAATATTCTTCTAAAAATCAAACTACACCTGTGATGTAAAAAACTGGTATTGAGGGTTATTTTTATTCATGATCTCAGACCTTTACTTCATAAGAGACCTTGCTGATACCATCTCATGCATTATTCTCCCACAGCATAATTACAACAGTAACTTCTGTTTCTACCTTCTCAGGAGCCTGCCCTGACCAGTAACACTGAACTGAGATCAAATATAATCACTTGAACTCCTAAATAAATGAAAATATTTAGACTGTATCTGGTTCTCTGCAATTCCAACATGTTTCAAGAACCACTAACTTAGGTTTTAAGACCTTCATTGCTGCCATTACAAATATATGATGTCAAAAGCCACCCCAAAACTTTATGACTGGCCTTAAAATTCACACTGTAGGACAGTGGGTTTCCAGAGTCCATAACTTTACGCTCTGTTGTCAAACATGAATTACCAACACTCCCTTCCTTTAACAGTTTTAGTCATTTCCCAGTACTGTTTAGATCAATCTTGTCACCTGAAAACAGGAATTAGGCACCTGGGAGATGTGGAAATATTAATTCATGGAGGAGAGAGACAAAAAGGTTTGTGCAGCAGAACAGTGACAACTCTTCCCCACAGTGCCAGGAACTATGAAATGATGAGAAATACCCAGCACACATTTAAATCAGGTAGGAATATTGTGGCAGGCGTGACACACCAACAGAGCACCTTTTGGAGCAGATTAATTTTTGCCTGCCATAAAACTGATTTGTAAATTATCTCCCAGATCTTGCTTTTAGGTTGTTGAACCATAAGCTGAGTGTCACCCCGTGCTGTTTCCCTAATGAATAACTCATTCCTCCCGGATCGTTGGCACTGGAACCCCGCGGGCTGGTAGTGCACCAGACACCATTTAGTGATTTCTCCTCCTGAAAAAACCAGCAATGGAAAATCCATCAGCTCTCTAGGCTGGGGAGAGGGCTGGAAGGGAAACAAAAGGGAAAAAACAGCAGAGGGTTTGATGCTAGATGTGGTTTGTAACCCTGCAATGCAGAGGGGAGATGGGAAGTGAACAGCCAACACTGCACTCTGGGAAAACACCACTTCTCCTTCCTTCCTAGTGACTCAAGCTCTTCCATATGTCCCAGGGTGAGGGACAGAATGATTCCTGCAGACAGCTCTCATGCTCTGTGAGGGGTTTAAGAAGAGACTGGGCCATAGAGGAGTGTCTGCCAGGTCCAGAGAGCCCACCCTCGACACCACTGGTATTTTAGACTCTCTGTCTACACTCTAACCTTACAACCAAATCTGGCTTTGTCATGGCTTCATTTCTTCCTCAGCATTCCAGGGATTCCTCTTTACATTCTCATGCCCCATCCTCACAGTGAACTGCCTGATTTTGTAACACATCAGCCCTGCCACTGCTGGTGAAAGACATTCTCCTCCCAGTGAGGACACCAGTCCCCCCTAAATCTGGCTGCCTACACCCACCACTGTCACTCACAGGAGGCAACAGCCAGAGGCAGTGCTGTAGTTGATTAGAAATGTCACAGAAAATGCTCTGATATCCCATTTTCCTCTGCAGTCGTTTACTTCCCCTTTTGCATAATAAAATTATTCAATTTGCAGTGTGTTGTTTGTAATTTGTGGACAAATTGCGGTGGTGTCAATCAGGGAGTAACTACAGAACTCAGAGATAATGTATTAAAATTAAACCAGGATAAGCAATACCAGGCAGGAGTTCATGCAAAATTGACTGATTTCAATACATAATTAACCAGACTAAAGGCTCAGTGTCATGAAAGGAGAATGAGTCCAAGTTCAAGCTGAAATTTGCTCCGTTTGCCTCTGCAATACCGAAAGTTTCACCGCACCTTGAGCTTCATCATGGAGTCCTGGCATAACTTGTCCCCTCGGGCAGCAGAAACCTCGTCGATCCCGATCAGCTTGGCTTTGTACCGGACACCGTCGCCCTTGAACCTCTTTATCAAAGTGGCTTCGCTGCGATCCTGACCTGCAAAGACAACGTGGACACGAGGCGTTTACAGGAGCGCAGACGGAAACAAACGAACACAGCCAAGTGGCAAATCAGGTCCAAACTCCCACCTCGGCACCTGCAAACGCTTCAGCAGAATTAGAAGGAAATGCTCGTTCAGTGGAACCTTTTGGCCCCACTACCTCAAAGGAATTTGGTGTGGAACTGCTGCCGTACAAAATCTCCTGCGCGGAATTTGCACACAAATTAGGTTTACGGAAGTAAGAGATAAACCCGAATCACAGCTCGTGGATCTGAACACTTGTGATGTGTATGAGTTGTTTTAATCCCAACACACAGGAGAATTCTACGTATTGCAGAAAAAACCCTAACAGAAACATGCTACTATTTCCTTACAAAATGACTCATCTAAGCAATATTTACACTATTAACATTTGAAAGATGGAAAACCAAATTGTATTATTCGCCTATAGAATACTGCTGCTTTAAAACTCCTGGTTCTATTCTTTTTGCACATAAACATACACAGAAACAACTTAACCAGCAAAGGCTGCTCTCGTGGGCTTACCCTGAGAAGCTTAAAAAAAAGCAAAAAGACGCTTTTTAATAAAAAAGTTTGAGGTTCTTTTCTCACCTTTTTTTGCTATTTTTCTTTTCATTACAATATTATTATTATTATGACTACTACTACTACTACTACTACCACTATTACTATTATTTCAACTATTAAACTGCTAAAGTTCTCTCACTTTCACCTTTGCAATTCTCTTCCCCTCATCCTGCTGGGAAGGGACTGAATGCCTGCACGGTACTTTGTTGTCAGCTGAGGTCAAACCATGACACCAATGTACCTAAAATACTGAACCACATGACTATGACACACAACAACCCACAAAAAGGACATCTTTGTCAGGAAAACTTTCCCCCCCTTCCCTGAGTATCTGCAGAACAGTTTTTACCGTGTCCCAAGCTGGAAGAAATATGTTAGTTAGGGAATCAGTCTTCCTAAAATTGATTAAACATATATTTTGCAGCTGCCTGTGGAATTTCTTGCTAGGATCTCAAAAAAAGCCAGCAGTGGGCTGTAAATAACTACAACCAAACAAACAACAGCCAAGGCACAAAGAAGAAGGCACTACAGTGAGGTATTATAGAATTTTCAGTTTCTTGGACCCAACAGAATCCTCAAAAAAACCCTTGCCTAAACATGGACAGACATTGCTAAAATTTACACTATTGCCACCTAAGGGCTCTAGTCACAGATTCTTCCAGCTCATGTAAAGGAATGAGCCAAGAACCACAGTCTGCTATAAAGGAATCACCGGTCAGAATCTTGTCTTAGTCTGCATTTGAGAATTCTGGGCCAAACCTTCTCCAGAGCTCACTCCTATTTAAAAGGTTAGATTTAAGCACAAAAAAAATAGTATTATTAATTTAATTAATTTTATTAATTTATTAAAATTAATATAATCTGATGCTGTACAGCTGTTTATTGATAAGAAGAAGTACAGAAGCTTTGGGGAAAAAATGATATTTTTTTTTGCATTTCTATTAAAAGCCCATTTTTCAGCAATCAACACTTAGGTAAACTTTACTAATTTACACACCTACAAGTTGATCAAGAAGTTAGGTTCAAAACTATGGAATTAAGTCTTTACAATACCATTATGAGAATATACGACCAGCAAAGAGCACTTCCAAATGAAGATATTCATTCAGTTGCCTTCCCCTCAGCGCAGAGGACTGTGAACCAATGATGGATTAAATGTATATTAAAAACCGGAGCTATTTTGAGATCTTCAAGTATGTTTGAGCTCTCAAATACTATTCCTTTCAACGAAAAACATTAGCTCAGAGCAAATTTTAATGCCTCATTTGTAGTCCTTTAAAAATAAGGCAGCTCCTAAGTGCTGCTGTGGGAGTTCAGCAGCCACCCAAGTGTTTCCCTCGATTTCTTCTCACCCCTCCAAAGAATTCAGCAAGGCTGAAACTTCATGCTCTTACATTGTCTTGTATTTTAAAAAAAAGAGAAAGGCAAATGAGACACAAGTGATGAATCAGAAACTCTCAGCAGTGCTAATATCATTCCCCAGGGAAACGTCAAGGCAGATGCTGGCACCATCAGCTAAGAACAATGAAAAACCATTTCCCACTTTCAGCCTCCGGAGCGGGGCAGGAGGGAAAACATCTGGAGACACAACAAAGTACAACAACAACAGTGGACTTTTCCATATGTCTTTTATACTTGCAAAGACATCCTGTTGATTTGCAATAAATACGATCCAATTCCAACAGCTTCCTTACCCAAAATCTTCAGCTTTACGCCTTCGTCAGAGCCAAAGGCAGCTGTGAGCTGACAGCAGGAGCGTGTCAAGCATTCAAGAGCCTTTTCTGGGTCCAAGTCGTGACTGTGACCTTGCATTCATCTGTTATTTTAACATTTACACTTATTTCAACCTCTGCTGTATTTTACTGCACGTAACTGAATCCCTGCCATTAACAGCCCACTCAAACACAACTTACGGCCGCCTCTGCTTAGGCACAACTCCCATGTCAATTATGACCCAGATTAAGCAGGATGAAGTGCTTTTGGGATAAATGACTGGGAAAAATCATCAACCTGAAAATGATGTAGATATTTGAAACTGCGGTGGAAGCTGGAAATTGCTGGAGACTACAAACTCATCCGTGAAACCCCAGAGCATATGTCCCGTGCAGAGCACACGGAGTGCACATGCACACTGCCCTACATTGTGGATCCGCCATCTGCAAGCCACCATCCCTCAAGCATGCACCCAGGTCTCCTCTGATCTATATTCAGCCATATTCCCAACTTTTGGTGCTGTAACCAGCACTGAAAAACTCCCTACCTGCTTGGGAAATGACCATGTGTCACTGTCAGTGCAGCTGATTTTACAGCACCCGTGAGGTGCGAGATTTACGGGTGGTGATACTTCATTTGAACCCTGGGCACTTTGGAAGGCAGATAGTCCAGACTGTCATAAACATCTCATCATTGAAACAAAAAAGGGTGGAGTTTTTTTAACGGCAGTTCTTAAACAAGGTTCTTTCTGTATTTGAAACTGCATAAATAAGAGGTGCCTGAATTACGAGGCTGTAATTCTTCCTAGGCTTCAGAGGAAGGTGAGTGATAACATTAAACCACTAAACCAGAGAGCTGTGCCCATGCCAGGAACACGCCCAGGGAAGTGAATCTTTCCTTCCATGTAACAAGCAGAGTCAATCTTTGCTCCTTTTCAGCTTCTGCCTTTATCAGTGGAGCTCTGCCATCAAGCCTGCCTCTCCAGCCATCCCTGCCACCACACTGGATGGGTCCCAGCCTTTGGGAAGGAAAATTATTCTGGATACGGGGTGCACTTACTGTCAGAGCTGAGTTTTATTTCAATACTGTGAAGCCACATCTTGGGGTTAGGTAACACCTCAATGGTTCAAAGAGGGACAGTCACCTGTGAAGGTATTATGGAACACTGAGGCTTGAGGTCAGGAATCATTATTAGGCAATAGTCTGCAGCCAAATTAGAAGCATGTGTTTAATGATAACCACTCCTCTCCACAACGCATCTCCTGAAATCTTATTTTAGGGTCTCTTGACTAGAGAACAGCACAGATGCCAAATCACTCTGGGTGAGCAGCTGATGTCCACTGTAGCTGCCCACCTGTCCCCTGCACAGGGAGGGATCTACCCAAGTTCTTCAGAGGACCAGCGCTCTTACATCATTCTAAAAGGATCCTAAATTCAATGTCTGTATCAAAACTTTTCGAGATCAAAGGGTACTTTCCAATGGTTTGCTCTAAAATGCTTTCATAGTCTGTTTTTCATAAGCAGAAGGATTTTTCATAAGAAATAATCATGGCATTTGTTCACAACTCAACACAAGCAATTTACAATCCAAAATGGAACAAGATTATCAAAAGTAAAATCAATTTGATTCTCATGCCACAAACTGAGAAAAATGCAGAATCTAAAAACCCGCTAAAAAGTCATACAAATTCCGTTCAGAAAGGTGATCACTTTTAATTAGAAGACGTGCCACTCTTGATTCAGGCAATTGTTTTTTTCAATTTATTTGCAGTGTATAGATTTATAATCCTCAGAGACCCTTAAAATGTAAATGTAAGAGTAATTATTTTATTTTTATCTACTTCTGTAGATGTCACCACACACCCTTGAGCCATGTGTGCTCCAGCTGGACCCCCTGCTTCTTCGTGAGAAGGAAAACATGACCTTTGCTGCAGAGCTGTGACATTGCACTTGGACTTTCATGGTCTTTTAAGAGAACAATAAATCCCCCGAGCTGGGTGATACAATGTGCTCCCAAGCTCCCATCTGAAGTGGAGAGAGGCTCTGCAGCATGATCAGCATTAAGGTACTTTATCCATCTCACTGTAGAAGTCATAAACAAGGTTTGTAATGCAGTCAATCATTTTTATTCAAGGCACTATACCTTAATTAAACCGAGATTCTCTCAAGCAAGCTAGAGACAGCCCCAAATCCAAATCCCCAAGTACTCAACTCAACCTCAAGTTCAGTCAGTCCCAAGGGGTGAGTGGCAGACAGTCCAAGAGGGAGATAATCCACTGTGGAAGACCCAGGATGGAGCAGCCTGAGCTGAATTCCAGAGGTGCTCCCAGGGCCACACCCAGCAGCAGCAGGCACTGGGGCTCCTTGGGAAGCTGCACCCAAGGCAGCACCATCCCATGCCTTTGCCATCCAGAGGGAGAGCTGTGTTTGTGTCTGTCTGGCTCCCCACACTGCTCTGAATTCTACAGCCTGCAGCTCACCCAAGGTTTGCTTCCCAGGCACTGGGTATTTTAGAGTTTCGAGAAGCCTTATCCCCACTCTTGGTATGAGCCAAGGATTACACTCGATTCCAGCTCTCAGCCCCACAGAACACCAACACTGTATTAATATGCTAAAGTTTAGAGCAAATGCTGTTCATCCTCCCAGGGGATCTGTAAGTGAGTGTATTTCATAAACAGCAAAAGAAAATAAAGCAAAGCCCCGCTGCAGTGGGAACACTGCTGCTCTTTCTGTCCTCCTCACAACACACTCAGCATTCCTCGTAGCACCCGCTAATCTAAACCAATAACCCTGGAAATGGCTATATCCTTTATTTAAATGTGTGAAGCCCTCAGGGCATAATCTGAATTTCTTGATTTTACGACTGTAAAATATATAATGATATTATCACCAAAGTCAATAACATGCTCCTGGCAATCAATTCGCTGAAGAACGACACAGCGCTGTCTTTTTTTTCCCCCCTTCTTTTCTAACTAATAAACTGTCAAAGTTGTATCCATCCAAATTATGTACACATTCAAATTATAAACCTGAAATAACACCTCCTTCTGTATCACAGGGCTGAAAAACAATCCCATACACACTTATAAACAGCCCACATCTTCCTGGGGCAATTAGCATTTTTATGGGTTTTTATGGCATCAACGCAGCGGAAAATACAAAACATTGTGGTGCAGACTGACCTCTAAGATGCCACACAGACTGAAGACTCCTGAATTAATTGCTAAGTGAAAGGTATTTCCCATTAGCTGTGCATATATATGCACCTAAACACACATATACACACATGCATAATCTTATCTATTTGCACATATACACACACACGATGCACAGGTTCATTTGGTGCCAATTATCCCAAGAAAACTCACAGCAATTTTAATCAACTACAGATTTCCCTAGGAAAAAAACCCCATAGTACGTAAGCAGGTGTAAAAGAGAAAATACTCCCATGCAATTAAATGTACATTTCGGTACAGCAGGAACTAAAAGGAATCATATAAAGATAACTCTGATTACCCTCCTTGATGGCACATTTTCCTCAGTGGCTTCACAGAACCTCAAGACCAACCCAGAGCGCTCAAAATGATCCATCACACACATAAAAAAGTTCATTGCAGAATGCTTTTTTTGGGGTTTTAAAACTGAGAAGCCCCCACAAGTTCTCAGATTCTCCTGGCATCTGTTAATCTAATTTTTGAACTTTTCTGCTAGAACTAGGAAACTTACGATTTGCTGGGTCTTATATTTGTCACCGTCTTTGGGAGCACAACTGCCCAACCCTCCTGTGTGGCACCCACAGATGCGCCACAGGAAAATAAAATCTTTTTCTTTTTTTAACATAACATTTTAGAATAGAAACCACATTATACCTAGCAGTCTACGTGCCCAAAATTTAACTGCTGGTGTCAGAACTAGCATTTGCTTCCTCTAACAATACTTCCTGAATGAGTTTCTTGCAATTAGCCAGTTTTAACTTTTTCTTAATTTTTAAACAGGACAGATACTTGAGGGTTTAATTTCAAGATCTGTACTTCATCTCAAGTGACCAGAGCACAGTCACAGCACGATTTGCTCATGACATCAAGCAGTGCTGTCTTTTAAATGAAGACATACGTTGGATTTCACACTTTATTTCAGTGATAAAGGCTAATCCCTAGCAACCGAAAAAAACCCTACTGACGTAGTGAATTACAACGTGTTTATGGGGGTACAACCCTAAAAAGCATGTTAAAAATTCATGGGGAATAAGCACCTATTTTCTATGTAAGTCCCTATACAAAAACTTGGTTACAGTATAGGGCACAACTTGAGTGCAAACTTCTCCTTTCATCAGCTGACAGGAAATCTCCTGAAAAGTCTGCGAGGTGCTGTTCTGGAGTGCTTTTAATGCCCCGTTTCGATGGCAATGCAATTTGTCCTGAATGCAGAGACTGAGAATGCTTCCACAGAAAATGATAAACCACGTAAAGAGGGGACACAGAAACCACTCCGAAGGCTCAATGAACTTCTATTACGGTTTAATTTAAAAACATTACCTCCAATTTTAAGCACAGATAAAGGCTCTCCAGGAAAACTCAATCATCATTCAGACTATCATCTCAGCAGTACTCCCCGATTGTTCAGAGCTGCTGTTCACAAAACCTCCAACTGAGAGATTTTATGGCTTCTGGCATTATTAGCCTGAGAATTACTGTACTCAGTGGCACCTACACAGCCCCACTCCTAGAACCACGTCTCCTCTGTAAAGAAATAAGATGTTCCCATATTATTTTCTGTCCCTGATCAGAGCTTTACAAGCAGAGATGTTGCTCATCAGGTGACAGCAAATGCACTTGCCAAGTTTTAAGATAAAAACTTAATGCAAGATGAACACAGTGCACATTTTACCATCTCCAAAGCAAAATGGTTGGATGGACTGGATTAAATTATTCCTTTATACTACAGTGAAGTCCGTGTGAGTATGTCAAGAGAAGGGTTCTGCTATTTACAGAGGAGGCCTCGGTATAAAATAATGTTTGATTAAAACTTGGGACAAATCTCAGTGATGGAGAGTCTGGGGCGAGCACCCGGGAGAAGGCAGTGATTGAGCACCCAGGCTCCATGGGCAGATGACAAAGCACTCATTTTCCTTTTAGCCAGAAGGCTCACTGATCAATTTTATTTTCTTAGATGGTTTTTGAGATGACAGTATATAGGCACATCTTCAGACGCAGAAATGACCAAAAGCTGAATGTAATTAAACTTCCTTTCAGCCTCTCTACCATGCAAGTCTTCATAAATCTTTGAAAGTCATTTTGTAAAGGAGCCTTTTACAGGCTGTGTGCAGAAGCAGCTGAAATTCCAAATTCTACATTGATTTAAAGTGAAATGAGACCCTGCAATAAAACTTCATTTTGGGGTACTAACCTTGTTCAGCAAGCCCCAGGGAATGACCAGAAGTGAAACAAGGAAAACTTGGCAGTCCATTTTCTGCTGTTAGAGAATTAAAATGATGTTTTCTGGACAACCAGAGGGGAAGGGCGAAGACAAGTATTTGTGGACTCTCCTCTTAAGAGACAGAAGATAGTTAAGCAATCTCTGTTCACCTAATGTTTCAAAGCTTTAGTAAATGTTTAAATCAAACAGACATCAAAATGTCAAGTACATAAAGCCCTTGGGAAAACAGGGTCATCAACCATTTCATTCCTTACCCACTTGCCTGGGTTTCAGCATGAAATCAGTTGTTTCTGAGCTAAAACCAGCTAAGAAAAGGTAACTGATGTTACAGTAATCCTTACTTTGCATTAATATGTGCACTACATTTGGATGGGGCATCGTAAAAGCCCAACCACTCTGAAAACCAAAGGACCTGTTACAGCTGTACTCATATGCCCGAGCAAAACACTCCCAGTGGGGCACTCAGCTGATACCATCTGCTGCCAAAAATCTCTTAAAGGACTTCCAAAGCAGCAAGGAGAGCCCAGTCCAAAGGCGCTGCTAAATAACTCCAGAATGTGTCATTTCCCAACCAAACCTGAACCTGGGGCAGAGGAAAATCACATAGAACTGCCTTTCCTTCCAAGCTCCACCACAGCACTGAGAAACACCTTAAAGCAGAGGAAGAATTAGCCAACACAAGGAATACTGATCATTTACAGACAAGCATCTAATTAATTATTTTGGTATGTGAACATGCATCAAGATCCGCAGAGTTGTTGGACTTCCCTGACTCCTCTTTAATCCTACAAGAACTGTAAGAGCTCAGAACTCACAAAAAAATAATCAAGCCGCTTTTATGTGTCTCCCTATATCTGGCTTTAAGTATGAAGTTTTCAGGAACAATTTTAATTAGACTCTCACTAATCCAGGACACAGACATGCACATGTTTACACGCGGTGCCCCAAAGTCATGTCAAGACAAACAAATGCACAATTTACACCTCAAAGCCTATAAAATATATTCTGTTGATGAGCCTATCAAAGAGTTTAGGTTTTGTTATGTATAAAGAAAGAGAAAGGGTGGAGAATCAGTTCACTTCATACAAATACCAGATTCCTGTGCTGCTCTAAGATAAATGTTAATTCCCTGGGACTATAAAAAGAGCAAGTTAAGAAAAGGTTATGCTCTGCTGATTAACATTCCCAAATTTCTCACACGTTCAATAAGAGAAAAAAAAATCTTTCCATTCAAGATAACTAATTACAGACACTAAAATCCCCAAAGACAAGAGCAATAGCCCATAACAGCTAAAGCAGGAGGACAAAGCCATTCATTGATTTACACTTCACCCTCTTCTGTCACCACTGGGGTCCCCCCCTGCACCAGTGCTGTGTGCAGGCACAGAAATGGGGCTGTGCACCACAGTGGATGGAGTCATAGCCCTGTGCCAGGGCCACCTTTCCCCTTCCAGCCATCACCTCTGTCAGTGCAGAACTTCATTCTGCTGAAGGCTGATGTCAGTGCTCTGCAGAACGGGGATCACACCAGGCTGGGAACATCTGCAAACTGCATGGTCTGGGGCTGTGCTCGTGTTCCTTCACTGATTTTGCTCTCCAGGGCAAATAAAGTGGAGAAAAGGATCACCTAAATCATAGGACTGGGTCTGCTGGAGAGAGAAGGTGAATGTCACTCTTCAGCAAAGCTTTCCAGCCCCACTTCCCACTTCACTCAACCCCAGAACCACTTCAGACCCCCCTGAGCAAAGACTCCGGCAGAAAATGAGAGTGCAACTGCAGAACAAACCTCATCTTTCCTCCTGTGGCATTAGTGGCCCTGACAATTACATCTGGATTATCAGTGGTTCTGATAACATTGGTGGCAAGCACGCCTCTGGAATGTGCAGACCTGCAAGTTTCTGCCTTAAAAAACTGGCTCTGTGGGTGTGGTATTAAAGGCAGCACGTGGCCTCAGAAGGGAACTATACACCCACTTTACCACACCTATTCTCATGCGGAAAAAGGAAAAGAATGAAAGTGTCGTGCTTAAAAAAACCCCACAGTAAATAGGTGTTTAGAAATTATCCTAATATCACATTAACTCCGTAAGAAAAGTAGCTGCTATTTATTTTCCATAGTCAAATGGAAATACCAGTATTCACCACAAGGCAGTCAACAAAACAACAAACCACTCTTTCCCTGCTGAAATTGTTCACGTTTTGTTATCCAATGTTTCAGGAAGAAAATTATTTTCATTTTGGCCTCCCACTGCCTCTGCAACATCAGAGAATGTCTCTCCCTGTTGGAAAAACAATAGGAGGCAAAGAGGAAAGCAGCTTTTTTCCCGAGACTTTGGGCTAAAAAACGCCATCAATTTCAAAATTACAACAGTGGCAAAGTGCTTCTTTCAATCTGGTCCTTTCATTTTTGCCTCCTGCTGCTGTTCCTATTGTCAAAGTGGCGGCAGGAGGCAGGAATGAAAAGACTACTGCTGGCAGTCACCCTTGGGCAAACTCCTGATAAGAAGTAAAACACCCCTGTGCCAGAGCGAATTCCAGAGGTAGGAAATTGGGGTTTGCACATCTCTCGTGTGTGCAAAGCCACGGAGGATCAGCACATCAGGAGAACTCCTCTGCTCCTGGAACTGCACTGATCAGGCATCAAGGAGCCAAAGTGTTTGGGCTGGTGCTCAGGAAACTGAGAGTGAATTGTTGGGGAAGTAATGAAATACAACAAAAACAAACTGACAAACCCCACCAGATAACTCTGCCTCAAGTAAGAGGAAAGGAAAATAACCAGGAAAAGTCAGGGAGTTTTTCAAGACACTGGGAAGCTGGGTTGAGCTGTAAGGGCACAACCACCCAAGTGACCATGTTTGAATCCAAAAAGCCTGTTAGTATGAGAGGAGAAGCAGGAAAGAACACCAAAACTGAGTGCTTAATGGAGTGCCAAATTTTTTACAAATTTTAACACATTTGCAGAGCAGGCCAGTGTTTCAGAGCTGTTCACTCGAAGAGCAACCAGAAAGAAATCACAAACAACCCTCCTCCAAACTCTGCAAGCCAGGGAGAAGCTCCTAAAGCAGTGACTGTGACTAACCCAAGTAATCACCTCTGTCTCTTGCCCTTTGGTGAAGCTTCCAAAGAATCCAAATTCAGCTGCAAATCAGCGTCCTCCAAACATGACTCTTTTTTAAAAGGATGCCTTCACTCCCTGTAAGGAGGAGCTCCATCCCCAGCTGAGCAGTACCTGAAGGTGCCTCTGCTTGCAGCCCACAACGTTGTTTCTGGCAGCTGGGCACTGCAAGGATGACTGAACTGGATCCTTTTTGGAAGAAATATGGGTGCTGAAGGGACAGTTTAACCTAATTCTAGGAAGTTTTAAGCAGCTGGAGCAAATCGAGGTAGAGGGTAGGAGCTGTGTCTCAGCCTGGCCCTGCTTAGGGCTTGAAAGAGAACAGATCTGCCAATATTATACACGTGGTTTTACTACCTTTGTGCTACCTTTGTGCTAACAAGAGTTCATTATAAGAGAGCAAAACATTCCCCTGAAGACCTTGAGGAAAAAAGTCTGAACAAAGCCGACTTCATCTGCAGAGATTCTCTGAAAACAGAGAAAACAACTGGGAAGCAAATAAAGGGGCTACTAAAATGGAATGTTATTATTTTTCATTGCATGGATTAAATAAAAGGAGGGTTATCTTTGCTGAAACTGAGCCATGAAAAAGGTACTTTTCCCCCACTAAAAATAAAAAGCATGATACTTTACAAATAAAATCACTATTATTACTTGTGCTAGAACTGAACAACAAAAACTTATGGAGCTTGAAAACTCTATTCTGCGCAATAAGCACCTGAAAGGTTTCATCACCTGTGTTTGTTAAAAGAATAAAGGAAGATGATTTTTTATAAGAATCCATATAAACTTAAACTGAGAAGACTCTTTTCCCAAGGTCAGAGTTCTCTGTTAACTTAACCTGCAGAAAATCCTTGTCATATTAACTGAAAGGACATGCGGATAAAATCAGTCTGCTGAAATCAACACTGGCATAAGGAGCAGCTGCAGGGGGAAAAAGCAGATTCTACTTACACCATCAAAATATTACCAGATTTCTAAAACATTATTATTCCTCTTGTGCTTATCTCCTGGAGAGTGTAAGACCTATCTATTTGGTGTAATTCTCCCATCATTTGCCTGCTGGTACCATCAAGCTTTGCTGGCTATTTCTAACTCTAGCAGATTTTTCGAGACCACGCTGGAAACACTGATCAAATGATGCAGGAATCCTTCTCTGGACTGCACCCCAATGCCTCCTCAATAACTTGCCTATAACTTATTCATTTACAAACAAAATTGACTGTGTCTAATCTCCGTGCAAAAACCCCAACAATCTAATAATTTAATGTCTGTATGCAGCTTAGAATATTATAAGATCGGGCATTGCTATGCCAGGTTAGTCTGCTATTAACTGGGGGATTCTCAAGCATCTGTCATGCAAAGTAGGTCAATTTCTAGCCATATAATTCTGATTATGTCAAAATATTTATTCATGAGTTTTCTAATTCAACGTACTTCAAAAAAGTCATATTTATGTGGAAAAAAAAACCCCCACATCTAAATTATGGTTGTTAACAACTGGGTTATCACAGCTTCAAACACTCTGCTAATCCAGAGACGTGGAGAATGTTTTTTCCTTGCAATGTACTGTGTAGTAACAGAATTGTTTCCATTTCCTATTTGCTGTTATTTTTAGTCTGGTTTCTCAAGGAAACAAGAGGAACACAGCCACACAGTCCTTGGGGGTTATGTGGGAATGTGCAGAGCAATGGAAACCCCCATCCTCCTTTCTTGTACCTGCTCTTCCCTGGATTAACACATGAACCTTCAGGCCAATTTCAGTCAAGCTTCATCTATATTATGAATTTTTCACTCTACCAGGCAGGGGGAAATAGATGGTTCAAGAGAAGAGATCCTATGGATGGATGTGCTGAGGAAAGACCACACTTGAGCCTTGTCTTTCCTTAGAGCTTAGATCAACATAAAAACCAAAAAAACCCCAGGCTTCCCTGGTCCCTCGGTGCAGAGTCTTTCCATCAAAATTAAGAGATTACCAGGAGGAAAGGGGGGTGGATTTACAATGGATGTCATTATCCACATGCTCCAGAAGATCCAACCCCTTACATGGAGACATCAGGAATGACTCCAAGCTGCAGCCAACACTGCTGCACTACACCAAGGAGATGGAAAAATTCATAGATTCATGCAATCAACTCATCTGCCATCTTCTACTATTCCCAGGCAGCTCCAAGCCCTGTCCAACCTGGCCTTGAACACTTCTAGGGATGGGGTAGCCACAGCTTCTCTGGGAATCACCTCATTATCCAGCCAAGGCCAGCTCTGACCAGTTGATCACGTAAATTCAAGAGCAAATAACAACTCCAAGGTTTTCAGTGCTATTGCAAGCAAAGGAAAGTTCTTCAGGATCTTCATTTCCTTCACTGCACTGACCTTGCTGCAGCATTCAGATTACCTGTGCATTTCTCTTGCTTTTACCAGTCCTTGCTTTTATCACCAGGCACAGGATGGATTCCATATTTTACACCCGTAATATCCCTATTAAATATCCTAAAAACTTAAGGCTTGGCAGAAATAAAATCTTTTAACTTTCCTCACCAACTGAGTGCTGCCTAAGCCTACACTTCATCTTTTAATATACTGCGAGGAGGTACAACTGAAATTGTATAGTACCATCATTCCTGAGGCAGAAAAAGATGAGCCTAACTCTTCTCTTTACTGTGTTTTCTTTCATGCCATTCCAGCACCACACGAGGAAGTGAAAATGAAGAGACAGCCCTCAGCAATACCCACAGTGAGCTGCAAAAGGCACCGAGGCCATGTGCAGGTTCTCCTCAGTCACGTGCAACAGCCTACGTGTGTCCATCTCTAAGATTCTTTACTTCCAGGGCAGAATGGAAGGAATGGCTTTACATTTCATGAGTTCAGAAGTTTTCCCCAAACAACAGAGAGAGTTAAAACCTTTTGGTGGTCACCTCTGTGCATGACCAAACCTTCAGGTTGCCTTAATACACTCGGGCTAGAAAGGCTGCACCCGAAAAAATCATGAGAGGGTCTAAGTCACCAACCATGCAGCTCCTTTTATAAGCTTTTAAATAAAAAGATGTGCTTCTGGGGACCATTTTAAGAAGCTATGCACCACTCTCGAGCCCTCAGTCCTCTGACACCTGCAGGAGCTGCATAATGACACTGCAGCCATCACTCCCATGTGTGCTCAAGGTACCACGTTTGCACAGAGTTATGTTCTGTCAGTGACCTTTTTAATCAAAGGAAAGAAAAGGGGGGGAATTAACACTTTTAAATGCTTTCAATTGCCAGTGTCCCAGTATTAATTTTCTAAACATTCTTCTACCCAGGTAATTAAACTACGATCTGTGTTTCCTTTGTGTGGCTGCTTCTCAAGCAGGGATTTAAATGCTATGTTTTGTTTAATCTGTAATTGTTTTCCCTTAGACCTTTCTGGTGGAGTCTGCGGGCATTCGGAGTAATCTGATTGTTGATTATGTCCATGGCATTTATTTAAAGGCCTCTTGGGCTGGTTTGAAAGAATCACCATGGTGGTTAACAAGACTAATCTCAGAACTACCATTTAAGAAAAATCCTCAAGGTTTAAATACCAATTCTTTCTTCAGTCACCCTCCTACGTGATGCCCCCCACAAAACCCCTATTTGATACTAAAAGCATCAACACTGAGCCTGAAGTGGCCAATCAGAATATAAATTTAGGTGTTAAAATATATTTCTACTATATAGATTTTAAAGTCAGGAGACTGCTGTTATGCCAAAAACCCTTCACATTTTAGAAAACTTAATGTAAGACAAGGCACGTTACAGCAGATGTTGTAAGACGAGGAAGACTTCATCCTTGGGATCATATTTTGGCAAGCAGAAGTTTCAAAATCATGCAGAACTTGAGCAAACTCTGACATTGCCTCTGACAATCCTTCACTTGCACAAATTTCAAGTTCTTCGCCTACAGCCTCGATGCTTTCCTCAGGAAAACGTGTGCATTTGATTTTGTTTCAGATGATCTGATTCCGGGGCCCTCAACATAAGAAGGACTTGGAGCAAGTCCAGAGGAGGCCACAGAGATGCTCTTAGGGCTGGAGGATGCACAAAAATGAGCTATTTCAGCTCCTCTCCCACCAGAACCCACATGTGCAGGACTGGCCTTGGTCAGGATTGAGCTGACTAAACATCCGTCTGAATAATGCCGCTGCTCGGCAGAGGAGTTAATAATAGCAGACAAAACAGGATTCATTTCATCAGCCATGTATTTCCCTGATTACCACAAACAAAGAAACAGGACTGTGTGACAATTCTGAGAGCTTGGTAAACTTCAGCAGTGCCTTGTAATGAAGCCTTGGCAAAGAAGTAAGTGATATACAAAGATTTTTCACACTGAAGCTGTGTAAGCAGAGTTTCCACTTTTAGAAATGTATCCTAGCAACTCATAGAAATGGTTTTAAAAGACAGCTGGACAAAACCATAATTTGGAATAAAACCAGATGTAATTGCTAAACCAGCAAGTCTGGTGGTCCCAAGCTGGTCTTGCAGCACCAGCTCAACTGTGATTCAAGATGTTGAGGAAAGAAACACCAGGATAAACAGATGTTTTAAAGCTAACATCTGCAGGATCTGCTAAAAAAGATGCATCAGAGTTGGTGGAAAGGATTCTGAATTTTGTATTCTTTTGTTACCGATGTAGAAAATCTCTCTGGCTTGCAGTAGCAAGGCCTGCTGGACACGTACCTCCCAATTCACATTTACATGACACTAGACAGAGGTGCAGATTGCACAACTGGATTTCACTTATCAGAAGTTCACTCAATCCCATTGCAAATCAAAAAAATTTAGTCCGTTTTTCAGGAGAAAACTGAAAGAAGGGACTTGTATAATAATGCATAGACCTTGATTAAATAACTAATCCATAATTCAGTAGAGACATTCTGCTGAGATCACTAGCAAGGAAGAAAGGTTCACAAAATCAACCATGAATACAAAAAGAAGCCAAACTATATTTCAGGTTAGTATTGAGACTACATTGCATAAGCATTATTGGCAATGGAGATAAACCATGTTTAGACACAACAGGTTGTGTTTTAAAACCCTCCAAGAAGCTGAAACATGAGAGTGGAGCATCCCACTCCTGAGATGGAAACAGAACAGTCCTCAGGACATGCTCAACTCTGCTGTGGAGGATTATTTTGCTTTCCAACCACTGTTTACATGTGGACTACAGCACATGGTATATAGAGAATAATTAACTACCAGGCTGTAAATTCAGATACTGTGGGGTTATTACCTCAGTCATAAATCTTTGCAACTGCAGCCAAAAGTGGTTGTGAAGGGCAGCAGATTCCACAGGTGGGCCCAGACTGGATCCTGATTTGGTGTTCAAGGACTGATCAAGGGATTCTTGGGGGAGGAGGAAGAGTTGGGGCATTTTCAGGGGTTAAGGTTGTTTTTTAACTAACACTTACCATACGTTCCCCTGAGCAGTTCAGTTATCAAGAGGAAGGTGTATTATACCGAACATCTAATGGGTAAGTTATTTTTAACCAGCATAGATACACATAACTTCCTCAAAATTTACATTTAACACTTTGCTAGAGGCTACTTTTCCACAAGTAACAGCAGTTAATTTTCAGTCCCACATGGCATCCTAAATATTTGAAGAGAGGCTCAATTCCTTCATTTTTCACTTCTCCAAAGGTCGAGTTTTAACAATTCTGTTATAAAGTTTGTCAACAGATAAATTACCAAACTGCAACATAATGCACAATTCATTTTGTTTCAGTTGATAACATTGATAAATATGATATATTCCTCCAGGTTGCATACAAGGGGCCAAATCCAGAAATCTGGTTTTGGTTCACTGAAAGGGAGTCGTGTATTACTATTTTAACACTTTGTGGATTGTTTTAAGTTATCAAAATTGAGCTGGATCTGCTTTTGTTGCCCAGTTATTCAATATCATCCCACCTTTCATGGCCTCACTGTTAACTTTCAGTTCTACTGCCCTGGATCTTATTTTACTATTTTGGGTGAACATCCCTGCCCCTCTATCTGGCTGATGGTAGTGGTTCAGTACTGATTTCATAATTTTATTTATCCCTTCTTTCCCAATTCACGTATTTTTTCTGAACTTTAACACTTTTGCACTTCTCAAGAAAAGGGGAATAAAATAAGATGAAGATTAAACAAATTCAAATGGAGATCAGCACAGCCAACACATTTGGATTTATTTGGGAAAAAAACCTTAAGATCTTTTGTTCTAAATAGAGTTACTGACCTAGAAACATATATTCATTTCTGGAAATAAATCAAAATTCCTCCTATGTTAATCTAATTGCACCAGTGGAAGCTAAGTAGTCCCTTAAGTAATTTAAGTTTCCTTATTTGAGGGGGAAAAAATTAAATAAAAAAAATCAGACCTTTCCCATCGCTGCGAGTGTATTTTGTAGAACAAGCCAGTTATGATTAATTTCTCTGTTTGCAGTAGCAAAGGCATTTTCCTTCCAAACTGGAATAGGTGTGAGCAGATAGTCTGGTTTTTAGGGAGCATTGTATTAGCAAGTAAATAACATGAAAGTATATAAAACAGTCTAGGTTTGATTCTTTGCTTTTGTTTTACTGTCACTCTCATAAAAGTTTCCCACAAAATCTGCTGATTTCTGAAAAAGAGAAAGCTCAGAAACAGGAGCCTTTTTTCTGGAGGCGGCTGCAATGAAAAAAAGTGGAAACCTTAAGGAATTAATGATCCTGCTGAGTTTCCTACCTCGTGCAATCATGAAGCTGTTTTATAAAAGGGCAGTGGCGCCAATCATCCAAATCATCCCCTCTTCCTGCAGTGCTGGTGGTGGAAAGAAAGGAGGAACACTTGCCCTGTGCCCAGGAAAGAGGGCACAGCCCAGGAGGGTTCAGGCAGCAGCCAGGGAGTGACAGTTGGAGCAGAAATCCTGTCACGCAGTACCATGGAATTTATCAGGGCCTGTGATATCCTGTGAACCCCTTTTCCTCACACAAAATGTTCTCTACAAGTATCTCTTCTGTCTGCAGTAATTATCTGGGGATTAGGGAGAGCTAATAAAACCTCCTCTTGAAAGGCTGGATGAATTTGAGATGATAACAGTGTTGTGATGTGCCTAAGGGAGCGGGGGCATCTTTCTGATTGTAATTTAATCAGCCTTGATTAAAAGAAAGAAACATTTACCTGTATCCTGTTCAATAAATTTTGATAAAAATCTCTATATTCCAGCAGGCAGCCAATCAATCTCTACCACCTCCCGTGCTTACCATAAACTCAGATCTCATCTACTTCTGCCCCAAGAAAGCCAAAGGAGGAGACAATAATGCAGTCCATGGCTAAAACCCCTGAAGAATAGTCCTAAAAACCCAAACCCACACCAGCAGTGCTCTCGAGAGACACAGCCCTGGCTTCCTCTTTTAATACACTCCAAATCCCTGTGCTGGTAATTTGGGATAACTGCTTTCTTAGACTGGGGATTTTTAGCCAGCAGAGCAGTACCGATGCATCTGCAGCACATTCAGCCCTCAGCACCACTGCAGGGATGTAAAATTAGATCCGTGACTCAAAGGACTCTCCTTCTCTGACCCTGCAGCAGAAGGACCAACAAAGAGCTTCTGGCTTGTCCCAGCACCTGGATAAAGTCTTCTGCAGCAGCAAACTACCCTTGATGAAGTCTTCCCTCAGTAACCATCTCTAAAGGAAGAGTAACTGAAATTAGCTACTTTTTCTTGATATGCTGCAGCTGAGGAGACAACAGTAAATGGTAATTATCTGTACTCTTCCCAAAATATCGGGCCTCTGAAGTTCCAATTATTTGTCCTCATGTACACCAGAGCTCACCATCAGCGTAAAATTTTCTTCCCACCATTTCTTTCAGTCTTTGAAAAAAAAAACCTATGCAGTGAAAAATCTAAAGATGCAATGGATTGAATGTGATTATTATTCCTTATTATTGAACATGATTAGCTTATTACTTCCGCAGAGTATCTTAATTACTGTAGGTGTTACTAATTCAGACAACTAGGGCTTGATTAGGTTAAAGTTATTTTTCCTACTTTCGTCTAATAGTTCCTTTTATTTACATCAAGAGCCCTAAGCTGCACATAGTTTAAAAGAACCCAAAACAGTCAAAGAAGCACCTACCTTCCAAGTGACTGAGTAGGGAAATAATGAGTCAGTGCTGTTTAATCAGAATAAATCCTAGCAATGGACTGAATTTTCCATATTCTTCACACAAGCTGAAACAAGCCAATTCCTGTAAGGTTTTAGGCCCCAAGTTTGAATAGGTCAAAAAATAAGAACACTGACAATTAAACAGACTCTGCGCACAATAAAAATTAACATATTGCAAAATCACCTTCACTAAATGCAAATGGGAGATGAGATTCTGATATGCTTACTCCAGTATTAATTTGAGTGTGAGTGCTGATGAACTGAGGTGCTAATTAACTTGTAAAGCTATCACTATTTGGCTTCAACTGATTGGCTGTTACAGAAATCCGAGGATGCTCAGAACACGTCAAAAAAAAGAAAAATAAAGCTAAAAATACTTAAGTTCTCACTGTTTTGAGACACTGGTGGTTTTAAAAGCAACAGAAGGGAAATCCAACAGATAAAAGCTGCTTTGCAAAATAATGAAGTGAATTAAATTAAACTATAGCTTGATGAAAATTGGTGAAGAAAACAGCACTAATGATGCTAAGAATGGAATATAACATCTCTCTGCCTGCACCACACATTCCATAAGCACACTGTGCACATAAAGCAGTGCAGTGAGTGCAATAAACATAAACCACAGTAAAAAGGAGAATGTGCACTTTATATTAGGCAGTATACAGAAACCCAGACCAATTATGTACATAAAATATTGGTATATGCTTCACACAGAGGCAAGTGAAAAAAAAACCAACGAGGGAAGAGCAGGGCAGCAGGTGACATTTTCAAGATGAAGGAAGTCCAAACCAGAACAACAGGAGCTAATTAAAGAGCACATGGCATAGCAGGCTATTCCCTCTCCCTTACCTTGTTCCAAAACCCCTTCAAAATAGATCAGGCAGCAACAAATGAGGCAGGAGATCACCCATTTTTACTCTCTCCCCTGCTTAAAATACCACCCCAAACTGACTGCCCTGAAGCTCTTGTTCCAAACATTTTTGCCCTTCCTACTCTTATCTCCTCAGAGGGATACAGAAGATTCCCAAAGAGGCACTTCCACATCTGGCACATAATAAAGTTTAACATCTGAGAGGCACCTGCTGAAAGTCTGGGGTGATGATTCTGGGTAGGAACAGTGGCCCCACAAGCTGGGATCTGTCTTAGAGCTTGGTAACTTCCCTGAAAATGCAGCACTCTGCAATTAGAACACAGCTAAAGGAAGGAACCCACCTGTTTCTTGATCATTTATGCACCATTTTGTGTTAATTAAGGATCATCTATACCAAATTTTAAGCCTGAATGTCACACAGTTAATAATGAACAGGAAACAGTCACTAGCTCAGGAAAGAAATATATAGGGAAGCCAATTAGCAGGGGAAAAAAACCCCTCAAAATTGTTAAATACAGATCCTTAAGTGTCTTATTACATAAATAGTTAATTAAGAATAATTTACAGAAACAATTATCATTACCACATTAGCACTAATTGTTTTACCCAGGAAGACAGCATTGTATAAAGCAAGATTGCCTGCCTGTTACTTCAGCACATAAAAATGTCAAGGGACTTTCTTTGGTCTCCTTAATTCCCTTCCAGTCTTTTACCATCTCAAGACAGAAGGGCTGTAAAACAAATCCATAGAATGGGGGTTAACATATTAGACACACCACCTGCCTACTTTTATTGAAATAAGTCAAGTTTTTCTATTCAAAATATTCCTCGTTTTTTCCCCTTCCTTCATGAAAATATGTCACTTACAACCCTGCCCAGGAAAAAATGTCATCACTAATACTGTACAGATAACAAGGAGCAAAATTAAACAAATAGGAAGAGACATAATTATGTCTACATACGGTTTAAATCTTGAGATTTTAAATTCAATGGAAAAGTCTTCAAAGAGAGAAAAAAACCCAAACAACCGTGGATATAAAAGAGAGGGGGAAAAAAGACTGTCAAAAATTACACGCAGGAGGGATGAAAAGGCGGCTTTCCGCTCACATCTCTGATGCCAACATCGTTTTCTCCAAAGCTACAGATGGAAACAGGAGCTCAGTGCATGTACCAGGCACAGGATCTGGCCCTTCAGCTCAGGGCTGCTGTGCCTGATTGAGTTTAATTTAAGCTTTCTTCAGATGGCCTCCTCCCCTGTTGCCTCTCTGCCAGCAGCTTTCCCCACACAGCACGTCCTGCCTGCGGGGCAGGGAAGGAGGGCAGCTCCCGCTGCAGCTCGGGCAGCGAAGGGATTTCATCTCCATGGGTTCCCACTCCCAAAAACCAGCCACCTTCTCACCCACGAGTACCCCAAAATCACCTGCCTTCCATTACAAATCTGTTCCAGCAGAACAGCTGGAGATGTGAACACCTCCTCCTGGATCTCAGACTTGAGTAGTTCACACTCTAAAATCTTTTCGTAGGACAAGCAGGGCCTCTGAGATTGGAACATTTAACCATGTGTCCCATCAAACCAACCCAAAACCCCCATTAACAACAACATTACTACAACAATGGCCCTAAATACAGCCACCTTGTATTTGCTCATTTAAAAGCCAACCAGACCAATGTCTTTGTACACTGCAAATAACATGCTACAAACCAGCTGGGTTTTCCTCAATCTATATGACAAAGATGCCAACCATCCCCTGCCTGCCTCTTCCAGGAAGAGACAAAAATTAGAACGTTTAATTTCATTTAGACTTGCTTTTCCTCAATTGCCCTGCAAATCAGAGGCAGGTGTGGAAGGCAAACAGATCTTTTAAGATGTTAACTTATCACCTTCCACTGCAGTTACACACACGCAGCACTAAGAGCTCTGTGGACCTGCAGCAACCTGGAGAAACAGACTGTGAAAAATACTACATATATTTTGCATAATTATCAGTGTAAGGGGCTGGGCTCTAAGTTCTTCCCAATCCAGTGATCTTGAGAAACAGAAAGTTTTAAGCTGCTGATGCAGGAAGACAAATGAGCTTCATTTAGTAAGTGCAGCAGATCCTGATCCCTCTGTACGTTCAAGTGTCAATCACTAAAGTGATGATTTCCAAGCTTACAGAAGGGCTGGGTAATTTTGACAGCCCCAAGCTCAGCACTAGATGTATTGTTCAAGCTCAGTCTACTAAACAGCCTTAACCCAGTTTTTCCTAATTATGGCTCAGAGAAATTCCAGGGTGGCAGCAACCTCTGCAGGCTGGCCTGTCACATGAGAATTACCCAATTTGGGGCTTTCGCTAGAACAGCTTGTAGGGATTAAGCTTTTTTACCTTGAAGCTGAGTTAAATAAATGCAGCACCTCATCAGAAGAACAAAGCAGACTTTAACGCTGTTTGTGTTAGTGCTGTCATTCCAAAATTCCTCAGCCTTAAGAAATGCCGCAGAAACATGAGCTCATTTATACCAGGGCACCTGCTCTCAGCAAGGCCAGACAGGGCATTATTATCCTCTACAAGCTCACCTTTTGAATAATACAGCAAAATTGGAGACTGAACGCTACAGAAGGACAAAAAATTTACTTTTTCTTACGTCCCACTGCTTTCTCGTGAACGCTAAAGCCATACTCATCCAGCTGCCCCACGAGGGAACCCTGCACACTGCAGCAGGAACCTCACAGGACCAGTTCACCCGTGTTGACAAACAGGATTTTCAGGCCAGCTTGTTACTAATGATTCTGTGTGGAGCTACTGAATAACGAGGATAACTCCTGGAAGCCATTCCATGCCTCCGATCCCGGTGCCAGGCTCCACGCGAGGCTCCCTCCGCCGCTCTCCCGCGTGTCCTGACGTGGGAAGCGAGCGGGAGCTGGGTGTGCTGAAATCACAGCTGAGCCTCTGAGAGCTCCCTCCAACAATGCTGCCTAATGAAAATGATGGCAGAGGAGAAGAGACCGGTAATGAGACATCTCAAAGAACGTCACACGTGCTCGCTGGAAGGTGCGGGAGCGCCGAGGTGCACTCCCCTGGATTTTCAAGTAGATGGAATAATGACTTCCCTAACAACTGCAGAAGCTCCTATCCTGGAACTGGCATCTTCTGGTTTAAAACAAGTTGTAACAGGGAAGTGGCACTTGGAGAACACAATCCCCGCGCTGCTGCTGGCTGCTCCTCTCCTCACACAGAGGCTCAGGAGTGGATGATGCCTTAGGTTTTAACTTTTATGTTTTCAAATTCTGTACTGCTTAGAATGTAACTCTGAAGTTCCTTGTAGCCTGTAATTCCCGCTCTCTCGTACTAGGTGGACATAATAAAGCCTCTCCAGGCTTTGCCTTCAAGGACAACCAGGCTGTTTTTAGGCCCAAAATGTGTAAACCAAAGATTCTGAGGGGGGCAAGCTGAGGGGCGTTACATCGCTAAACCGGGGCTTTAATTGGAGAATTAACCCTGATATGCAAATGATCCAAACCTATAAAAGTGTGAAGAACTCGTGACCTGTCGTCCATCTTGGGGTCCAATTTTTTGGAAGCAGCCTTTGGCTCCCCCAGGGTGTACCTTGAAGGCCCTTCAAATAAATACCTGTCTTTATTCCCATACTCTTGTCTAGTCTCTGTTTCTAGGTGGCTGGAGGAGGCATCATGGACAGAACAAGGATGAGCTTCCCACCCACAGCCCAAGGATCCCACTCAATCGCAGGCTGCTGCTTCCCTGCCTGAACTCTTACCGTGTGCTCCTCCCAGCTCCAGCACAGGCAGCCCACCCACAGTGTGGGAATGCAGAGGGCACCTTTTAACATTTAACATTCAAATGAGGCCCAGCATGTACACACTGACAGCTGCCCCATCTCTGACTCCCTGCCTGACACGTCTTTTGCCTTTCGGTTCAGTCAGTAGATGTGCAAAATTCACACTCACAAAGTCTCCTCTGGATAGGACTGCAGAGGATTTTGTACCTTGGAGAAAACCAAACCACAGTTGTAAGGCTATCCAGGTATTCAGAGTAAGTGCCCATTATTAGTAAGGGATTTTTCAGCACTCCTGGTTTGCAGCAGTAAGTTCCATGAGGCAGGTATCTCTATTTTTTTGTACCATAAATTTACTGCTCTTCAGGTTTCACTCCTTGTTTCATCTATTGGCATGAAGCATCTGTTTTATCTTTCCAACTCTCTGCACCAACCACCCTAATTTTATCCAGCTTCTCTTGTGTATTTTCTATCTGCTATCTTTTTGACTCTAATCCCTTGCAGCATATGAAGGCATTATAGAACTTTCACAACTTTTTTTTATTTATTCCATTCTCCAGACATGCTATGATCCTGTCGGCATTAAGGGGTAGGCAATTAATTTTTCTCTGTATGGTGGGGAAAGATAAGAAGAAATCAGCTAAATATACAGGTCAGAGATTAAGGAGAACTTTCAGTCCTGCACTTAGACCACAGGAACACCTACCCACTGATAATATGCTGCTTCAGTGAAGTTGTTGTAAGAGCAGCTTAGTGAACCTCTGGCATGGTCCAGGTCTTACTTCTGTGATTGCCCAAGGACTTCCAAGCCCATAATTCTATAAAATTATGTCAACTTAATTTTCTACTTTTATAATGTAATTTTCTAATCTTATCATTCTTATCACTTCTGTGAAGAGTGGAAGCCAGAAAACAGGGAAAGATCCAAGTGAAGGTTTCCACTGTGAGAGAAGTTGCAACCCCATTAGATGTTCATCATTAGTTGTTAAATAATACACGTAAGAGATAAAAAGACTCAGTCAACACAAAATTGCTCATATCCTCTTTTTGCTGAAATCCATGTCAGTTCATAATCTGAACAACAGACAACCAAAGCAACAGATTTTCAAGATCTGCTTTGGGAATAAATGTTTCAAGAATAACTTTTACAGCATACTGGAAAGGAGAAACAAAATCTGAAAGTCTACAGAATTCTATTCGCATTCTCACAACATAGATAAAATCAAAAGCACTGAAAAATAGAGATGAAGGCAAATTTAAGGCATAAATAATATTCAATAATGACTTCATAGTCACTTTCTTTTCCAAGTACTATACATGTATATTTTCATTTATTAACTGCCATCACACTTACGAGAAAGCTGCAACTCAGCTTTGTTGTATGGGCTGTCCTGGTTTCAGCTGGGATCATTTCTTTTTGTGCTTAGTAGCCAGCTGGGCTTAAACCACGACATGGCTATTGTTTTATTTTTCTTAATCAAAAGCATTTTAATTTACTTAGCTATTCTATTTTATATTTTTTTCTATTCTCTTTTAAACTTCCACCACTGTCCTTGCAGAGCAGCAGAGGGGAGGGAGGCTGTGATTCCATCACTCCCCATCTCCCACAGGCTGTCAGTGACATCCTGATCTCCCGCAGCCTGAGCCTTTTCCCTCTGCACTGGTACTTGCTGCTCAGTGCCACTGGCACCTCTTTCTCCATCAAGAAGAAAGATGAACAGCCCAGGTAGTCAAGTTCAATTTCACTCCATAGATCAGCTAACTAAGAGAGCTGCAGCAGAGCATAATTTACATCCCCCGTCAGAAGTCTGAGCGTAGCTGACAGCCAACTTCACACAGCTTTGTCTGATCTTAATCCATCCCTGCACTCCGAGTTCCAGCAGCAACCAGCCCGGCCCAGCTGAAACCTTTTAACTACCCTACAACACTAAATGCTCCATTGCTAGAGAAAAGCCTGTTCTTTATGGGAAAAAAACCCCAAAAACCCAACCCAACCAACATAGCATAGAAAAATACAGATCAAGCATTCAGCTGTAACAAGCAAAGTGAAATCCAGGTGAAAGTCCCACAGGTGAGTGTTTGCTAAAAAAAAGGGGCACATCTTTCTTAATTCTAAGTAGTTTAATAAAATTTTTGAGAAGCAAAAGTTTGTCTTTTTTACTTATCTACAAGTGACTTCAGCTTCAAGCAAAGCACTCACAACGTTGCAGGCAGCACTGCTACAACAATACAACTTAAGGCTGAGCCTTTCCATTACCACTGTCTAATGGCTTGCCTAAAAATGGCTTTGCAATAAAATTATTACAGCTAATACTCTCATACTTAATAAAGAAAAATGCATTTTCCTCCTGTACCTGTTAAGTGATAGAACCCGACGTGGCACCGCCCGCAGGAGCAGCATCCTGCTGGAACTGTCACCCCACATCCAGCTCAGGATCCTTCACAAAAGTGAAGCTGAGTGACAGTGAGGGAAAATTCAGCTTTTAACTCATGCTGGAGATTGGAAAGTCAATTAAAAGCTTGTTTCTTTCAGAGCCATTAGCAGTGAGTCTTTCTATAGTAACAGGTAGAGCTGCTCGAAACGCTTGAAGCCGGCAGCTCACAAACACCTGAGAGAGGAGCCTCTGCTGAGGAGAAAATGCTTTACAGGCAGGGAGTTTGGCTGGTATCTTTTAATACAGAAAAAGAGCATTTTCTTTCATAAAATCAATGTAGTTTATCTGCCCTTCACTGATTCACAGGACAAACCACAGAACTTTTTATCAGATCATCAGAGACACCACCTAACAACATTCACATCTGGGAAAACTTGTGCTCAGACAGAACAATCCTTGTTCCTTTAACTAATGTCATTTAGTAGCTAAGAAGCACAAAAGCCTAACTCTGGGTGTTGAGTCCGTAATTTCACATCTCTGGATTTCCAAGATTTACATCTGTCATAAATATCAGAAACATGAATCTTGGAAATCAAATATTAAAATGAGGGATGATGCTGTGATGCGCTGCAGCACAGGCAAATTGCTGTCATTTCCTGAGAGGTGGCAGCATTTCAGTGGTGGCTGATTGCTTTATTATTTTTGCATTCATTGCCCATCACTGATGTATGCAGGTTCATTTTCATTTTTAAAAAGTAGCTCTAAAATAATAATTCCAAAATGCACCGCTCACAATAGGCAGAGTGCACATGTGATTTCTGTGAATTCCTCATCTTTATTTAGTTTTAAACTTTGTACAATATTCTGAGATGTGGGATAAAAAAGACAGACACTCACCTACATAGGCAGTATTTACATGGGTGTACAGCATCCCTGTTAATTTTGTGTTTAAGTATGTCCAAAATATGTCCAGCAATGGAAACCTCAAAATGCACATTAGCATTACCAGCTTCTTGTATAGCAGGTTCTCAAAAATACTTCTTAAATATACTTACTCATCTGCCCTTTCCATTCCAGAGAAAGGGAAGAAAGAGAGCAGTATTTTCATTTTTCAGTGAAATAAACTAATGGAAAAATACTTGCCTACAACCTGCAAGGGAAGCAGCAAGGATGGAAGGCTGTTGACACACACTTTATTCCCATCAACTGGGATGTTCTTTGCTTATCAATACATTATCACAGTGTGTTGTTTTTCACAAGGGTATCTGAATGTTAATCCCCCTGTATTTATTTGTTTACTGTTCACTGTATTTTCCTCCCCGCACACTGAAGTTTGCTGGAAACTTCCTGAACCCCTTTGCATGGATCAAGCTTTCTGTACAAAAAGGCCATTTCTGTGCCACTCCCTACATTTTCCTCTGAATTTTATTTACTGCAAGAAGAGGAACTAAATCAAAAACCAGTTCTGTAAATATTACCCACACGGAGTAGGAAAACACCAACAGCACAAGTCATGGCTTTGAAATTGTGACTTTAAGAGAGCTCAAAGACCTCCGACCTTGTTTTAAAATGCAGGTGAGATTCCCCATATATGCAATTTGCTTTGATATACTTGCTACCTGCTCCAAATCTTCCCTTCTTCTGCAACTGCAATCTCACTGTTCTGTATTTTGTTTCTCTAAGTGCAGAGGGAAGTGGGAAAAGTGGTTCTCTATTCAGTGTCAACACACCTGATGGCAAAAGTAACTCAGCCTTGTGTGAGTAACAGGGGCACTCGGCACAGACAGTTCTCAACCCTCACCAGACCTTTACAGTCACTAATTCTCCTTTCTATATTGGATGCAAAAAATTCATGGATGCACTGGAACTCCATAACCACACAAATACAGAGCCACTGACAGAGCCCAGCATTATTAAACGCCTCCAAAACCTTCCTTTGGTTTCCTAGACAATGTGCAAAGCTGAGGGAAGACAATTTAAAGCCACCCTTTAAGCTGCTACAAACCCTCTCTGTTGTTAAGCAAACATTGCCCCAAAATTATCCACAGTGCAAGTTCAGTGAAGAGAAACCATTGTCAGGATATTTCTCTCAGGTTATCTCCAATTCCAGGGTAGCAAAAGGATGCTTATTTTCACAACAGATTAATTCTAGAAACCTTCATGGAAAGTGTATTATGGAAGAATATGCACAGAGAAACTTTTTCTCTGGCAAATCTCAGATTGCTGCCAGCAAGGATGGAAGTGTGAGTGGGATTGAGAGGGATATAATAAAGGAAGAAATAACTGAGGCCGTGGAGGGCAAGCCAGGTTTGCAGAAGGCCTCTAGGATGTAGTCAGAGAAACAGCCCTTGCAGTTTTCTAGGAACACCTCCCAGGACACTCCTGCAAACCAATTAGGGAGAAAATCCCTGCAAACCAATTAGGGGAAAATCCCTCCCTTTTTGGGAGGTCCAAAAAAAAACAACTAAGGCCAAGGCAAATTAAAACGGATGTTGCAGTTCACTGGGGATCCTGACACTGCAGGAAAACAGAGTATTTCCATCCTTGAAACAAATATACTGACATGACTGGTGACTGACCAGTGTTCAAGTTCTGACTTCAATAACCATATGAGGCTTTGTTTCAAGATTACAAAATGCTTCTTCCTGTAATTCATAACAGTTAAACTTTGGCTCTTTTCCATTAACTGCTCTAAGCACTCCCTGTCTCTCATCCTTGTGGCACTGCTTATGCACCATCACCTTCTACTCTGCATTGCTGCTGTTGCTCTTCACCTGCAGCCTCTAGGAAAGCATTGCAGAAACATTATATTTAGACAGAAATGGAACAAAGACTGTAATGATGTCAAAGAGCTGTAATTAAAGTGAGACAAATGAAACTGGGGAGACACTGAAAGACAATTTACTTGAAATACCGTATTTCAGCCCACCTAAGGAAAAGAAAAATCTGAACAGTTTTTCATTTAGAATTATGGTTAATTATTTATGAAGGTAAATCCATACAGCTGTATTAGAGAAATCTTCTGCCTGTGTATCTGCAAACATTGCAATCCCCACACTCCCAAAGTTACTTCTGGGCTGTAAGTTGTGATGGGGAAGTGAGGAAGAACGGAGCTTTTTCAGGAATATCCCACTAAATCCAAATTGAAAAGGAAAAATTTTGATTGAGATTAAGACTATGAAAGGAGTTCAAGAAAACCAAAGTATGGTGTGATTAGTATTTCTTCTCCAATACTGGTAAGAAATTTCTATTTTGGTGTATTTAGACTACAAAGGATTCTCAACATGCAGGGGATGTTCAGTATAAAATGACAAATTTAAGCAGATGTTTTCAAAGCAATCACTCAGTTTAGGAAAAATGCACCAGCAGAAGTGCTTGATTTGCTGCAATAATATCTGTAAATAGTTTAAGGAAATACCTGAAATTACAGACCAGTTATTATGGCTAATTCAACTCAGCATCACAGCGTTCCTCAAAGGGAAGCAAGTCAGAAACATGAAACTGTCAGAACTTCCTTAAAACTCAAGCACAATGTAGCCTAAATCTGCCACACAGCTGAAAAAAAAAGTGGAAGAAAAATTAACAAGAAACCTCAGAAAACAAGGCTGACGTGATTTGTGCGTGCGCCTTTTGGGATTTAAAGGCAAGGAAAGAAAAAAAAGCATCTTCTGCCAAAGATATTTGACGAAAGTTGTTCCATCCCAAATTTTCTTTTTATCTGCCTTGGGCAGAATTCTCAATTTCCTACAAGCAGAGTCCAAAGTGGGTTTGGAGGCTCACTGGCACCTCCAGAGCTGTGCAGATCCAACACCTGCCCCTGAAGCCGCCTGTCATTTTCCCCGATGCCGCTGACACACTTTCCCTACTTTTCTCTCTTTGTTAACTCATAAAGGGAAAACTGGGAAGAGAGCAGCTTCTGCTGCAGGCTGGATTCATTAGGAACGTCCTGACAATGAGCTGCCAAATGAAGGGAGGCAAAACCGGTCAAGAAGCACGGTGAATATTTTTATATTTTGATTGTGTCGCGCTACATATTTTACCTGCGGGAGATGAAAATATTTACAGCCTTCCATGTGTTTACAGGAAGATGTACGTCTTTGTCAGAGACTGAGGGGAAAGAAGGGGTCTAAAACGAGAGAAACAAAGGTTTCTTTTTGTAAATATGGTCGTGTAACAGGACAGTGAAGAACTTGGACCAACTCAGAGCAAGAAGCATTTACACAGCTCCAAATCCAACAGCAGCTGGATTTCTGAAGCAGCTTTTCCTTTCTCCTCAGTAGCAATTTCCTTCTGTTTCTATGAAAATAAAAATGTTAGAGAAATTCCGGTTTCCTCACATTCCACAGCCACTCGGCCTTTTTCCCTAACAAAGAAAATCAAGTGCCCATGTGCTGAGCAGCTCCTTGGGTGTTAAATCCTTACCTGCTCCTCTTCCAAAGCCCTTCCAACAAGGGGTTTGCCACATGTGTCTTACTGCCAGAAGATTTTCACAGCATTCAATCGCCACGTTTACAAACCACATTGTGTTGACCATCCTGAAAACTTAGAGACACCTCGCACTGAAAGGTGCATTTATTCACATTTAAAAGATAACCAGTGAAATCACTGACATTAATTTATGTCCCTCAAAGAATCCTTCCTGACCCTGTAAGCAGCAGACCTGGAGTCACGTATGTTTATTCTTACAGCCAGAGGACCAAAATCCCTTTACAATGACAAGATATTTAAAATCTCTCCTTCTTAGAGAGCCAGCTTTATTTCAGGCATCTTAAAGAGAAAATCACATTCCCTCCACAGAGTGCTTCGTTAAGAGCCTGGATGTGGATGAGGCACTGCCCAGACCCCAGCAATAATTGGAATTTAAGGCTTTTATCCAATCTGCAGCTTTGTCTGCACTGCAATATTTTGTGGGTTTCTTGTCTAGCTGAGTGGGGAAAAACCTGCAAACCTTCATCTTGAGGACACTGCTATTTTTTTGTAATTTTCTTTATTTAAGCGTTGTGCCATGGACAGACACGTGGGCCACCAATTCCCTGAAACCACTGCCATGTCCCCTGCCCTCAGCTACATCACCAGACCACTCACATACTAATGAAAGTGTGTGAATACATCATTTAAAAGTGCAAATTCTAGGAAGAGACATTTCCATACTGGTTTCAGCTAACACAAACTGTAATTTAAAAGAGTGTCTTGGTTTGGTAACTTCTGGGAAATTTGTCTGCACTGATTTCAGCAGATCGATTTTGACACAACTGAGATTTGAGCCCTCCACATTAAATGTGCAAAACTTCTGCACTAGTTCCAAAGCAGAGTCCCCAGCAAATTTGCCTTAAGTGGGACAGCTCTAGCAAACTAAAAATTAATCCTCTCCTCCTAATTTCCCACAAGAGTGTAAACACTTTGTGGTAGGTTTCTTGGTTACATGAAATCTCCCTGAGGATTCTTCACCCTGGAGCTCAATGAATGACACCACACATCAGATGGGAGCCAGACAGAACATATCCACTAAACTGTCCTCTGATGAATCCACTGCTCAAAAGTCAAATTAAAGATGTGATTTTACAGGAAGATGTTTATTCCCCACATCTTTCTTCCACAGGAAACAGCTTCTTCAAGTCAAAATCCTTAATCATGAAGTGAGTCCATGTTTGTGTGCCTAATTCCACAAAATCTCTAAGCTCAGAGAAACCCCGAGTGCAAGGTTGGTTTGACTTTTCCTGCCAGCATCTGGGATGCAGCAATTCAACATCTGGAAAGGTAAAAAACACCCACTGGAGCCAGTGGTGACCCTGGCCAGTAAAAAGAGCAACCTGGATAGCAAGAAACCAAGGCCCACAGCCAAGATAACTTCAGCTTATTCGATATTGATTCAACACTAAAATCCTCTTTGTTCTACTAAAGTCAAAATGAAATACTTTTATGTATTTTGAGCCTTATTAAAACCTATTCTTCCTTTTTAAAACAAAACTTAATTGAAACCAGCTAGAAGAAGAAAGCTTCATTTATCACAAAGTGACATTTTGTAATTAAAATACAGTTCAGAACAAAATGTTTAGCTGCAAAGGCGTGAATTTTCCCTTCTTCACCGTTGCTGCCAACTTGCTATTATTATGAGTGCAGTTAGAACCAGAAAACTGGCTGTTGCTTCTTTTCACTGAAAAGTAACTGGGAGGAAAACAGGGATTGTTTGTCCAGAAAAAATGCCAACTTTTTCTCTTTTTAAGGCGTGGTGGAGATGCAGTGCCGTGACCACACACAGACTTCTGTGGGCTCGTCCAGGCACGGTAGCTAGTGAAAAGTAATTAAAAATAGCAACAACTCCTGCTCCTTTCTTACTCTTGTTTCCTTGAAAGCTCCATTTTCAGGTCAACTCATTCTTTATTGAAACAGTTGCTCCCTGTGACTTCCTCTAAACACACTCACAAGTTCACAAGGCTCTGCACATACAGCAGTATCCCCAAAATCATTCTAGGAAATCTGGAAGTTTCAGTTGCAGGAGGTTAAGAGCCAGAAAGAAGCATCAGGTTATGTGCAGCTGGCTACAAAACCGACCATTCTTAAATTTCTGTCGGTGGGTCTCTAACAAAAGAATCAGGTTGCTTTTAGAACGGAATATTTTGGGATTGTAACCATGAAAAATGTACACTGTGCACATGAGCATTGTCTTTTATACTCACTTCTGGTGCCTAAAATGCTGAAAGGGCTCTGCTTGTAATAACTATAAGCTGTTGTAAGCCAGAAACACAAAGCTGACTGGCAAATTACTCTGGGATATATCAAGTCGTTCATTCCTTTTCCTGAAACAACATTCCGGGTGCTGGAAAATCTCTGTGTCTATGCACAGCGGCAATAAACACAAACCTTCTAACAGAGGCACAGAAAACAGACAAGAAACTCTTATTCCTCTAAGCAGAATGGGAGATGGAACAATCATTGCCACTGCACCTTCCACTTTGAGACACAAATGAGAGGAGCAGAATTTGGTTTCAAAACCTGCCAGTGAACTCGGAGTGATGAAAACATCCTTGCTCCCCTCACAAAGTGAGCGTGCTCCCGGGGCTCTGAAGTAGGTTAATACCATGATTACAGCATTTGCAGAGGTTGGCAATGCTGCTCCAATCTCTTGCTGTACTTAGGCACTAAATGAATAAAAATGTTTCTGGTACAAAGGTTAAGTACATTAAAGAAGAGTCATTTGAAGCTTTAGCCACACCTCCGGCTGACACAAGGAATAAAAATCTGCAGGATCCAATGGCTCGAGATACTCAAGACTGATTCAATGCTTTTGGCACAATCTTCCCATCTCTAACACCACTTAGGAGGTTTTTTAAAAAGGGAGCACAAAGAGCCACCTCCAATCACAAAACGAATCCAGTGCTTCAGTTTAATGTAAGGACTGTTGGGATTCACTGCCCTTGAATCCAGTTCCGTTTCCAAACTGGTGTGTGAAACACCATCACTTGGAGGAATTCCACCATTGCCAAGGCAAGCACTGGCCCAGCTGCACATTCACTGGGACAAGGCTCTTCCACAGCTGCACTCCAAACTCTCCCATCTAATGGCTGAATTCCAAACTCAAAGCTGAAATTTTCATGAAAGGAAAGTGTTTCCCTCAACAATTTTGACTTGGCATTTACTTAATGCTACTTATTAGGCTTGAGATGAGTAAATGTGTAAATTAATGTATCTAAGTAGATGAAATTCTGATGAACAGGAACATATTGATTATGAAACCTCCGACCTCAAAGCCCATCACACACAGCAGATCAAACAAAAACCCTGCTCCAAATGCTGGCAAAGGAACTTTGAAAGGTGATGCACTTGGAATATTTTGCCTTGGACATAGCAGCATAAGCATATTAATGTTTTCTAGACATGAAAGTCTGGCTCACTAAATATCCATATTCCAGGGATGCTTAGTTTATATAAACAGCACTGGCAAGAGGGAACTGCTTGTACTATACATTACTAATTAAAATAATTCACTGAGAGTAAAAATACTAAAATTATTTTTTAGGAGAAAACACCCAGTTCCTTCTTTCAAGTCTGTTGGTTTTTTTCTCCTCACAGACCCCCATTTCCAAATCGTTCTGCTTGTCAGTTCTGAATAACTTGGTTTAAAAAAATGGTATCTAAAGGGTTTTGAGTTTAATGCAGGCCAATAACCTTGAATATTTTAAAGCAGCTAGAAAGAAGCTTAACTACACATTTCAGCGAGTCTAAAGAGACATAATTTGAAAGGTATTTATAGCTGGTGCCTCTTTATTTTCACATCTCAGGCTTTTAGAACCTTTGCTCTAAACCTAAAGGGGAAATTTTCTCCCTTTGAACTGGGTTACTTCAAATGGAAACTTCATTACTAACCTTAGAGAATTCAGTCTCCTCCAAACATCATCTGCTTTGAGAGAAAAAAGTAAATCAGCTTGTGTTTGGATATAATTAGTGTGGAATGACAGAAATGACAAAATCTGGCCCGCAGAGGTTATGGGGCATTAACAAAAGATGATGTTGTAATAGTTTAGACTTATCTGCTGGAGATAGACTGTGTGGAACAGAGCAAGAAGAAAGCACAGAATATGTAATGCTGCCCTCACCGAGTTCATCTGGTGGTCAGCGAACTCACATGAGCTTCAAGTTACACTTCTCAAGGCAACTTCACACTTCTGAAAAAACACACGAAGAGATGCACCTTTGGTGTCTTTTCCCCTCTCTGTCTCTAACTGGAGCATTCCCCTACAGCCCAGCAGGGGAAAACAACATCTCATGTTCACCACACAAATTTAATAAAACATAGGAGTCCTCTCTGATAACTTCACATAAAGGTGTAGCTCTGACTTTCTCACTCTTGTGTTGGCCAACAATTCCAAATGAGCTTCCTCATGTATGAAATATTCAAAACCAGATTAAACGTCAATATGACTTCCCTGGAAGCTGAACTTGGAGTAAAAGGTGAGAAACAACTTGCTTTTCACATCTTCAAGGCTTCCTATTTCCTCTGTTGTGAACATTTTACTACAAAACTGGACTCCAGGAGCAAATATCAGGTTACTTGTTACAAGTGACAGCTCTAGACGTCAATATTAACAGGCAACGGGAAATCCATTTTCCATAATGTGTTTATAGAAGTCCTTACTGCACCTTTAAATTTGCACTGATTATTTCCTTACCAAAAGGACACAAATCTCCCCTCAAAATCCTTTTTTTGTAATTATATTTTGTCTTAAAAACAGAGGAGTTTAATCCAAAGACACAAAGTATTTCATATCAACACACAATAATTTCACATACTAGAAATCCAATATCTGACTGCTCTATGGACATTTAGCCCCAAATAATTGGTTCCACCACAAGATTAAAAAAACCCAAACCCAAACCTCCTCTTTATCTTCATAATCTTTTCAGTACACCAGCAGTTTATGCATTGAATAGAATATGAGGAATTACTGAATTAAGAAATTACTGCAGAGAGTTTACTAGGTTTTTAAATATAGGGAATATAATATTTACTTTATCTTTATTTGCTTAAATGACCATGTCCCTGAAAATGGTTGTGAGATAATTTAAAATGAATGAATAATGAAATTAAGAAAAAATCCTAAATGTTTTTAAACACAATAAAGGTTCACTGCTTCCATGATATCTGACCCCAGGATCCTTACTGCTCTCTTAAATATCTCTACATTAAAAAACCCCAGACATGAACCTACAAATTAGCATTAAAGTGAGCTTTCAGGTTAGCAGGACTCCTTTCAAGCTGTTTTTGAACACCCAAGCTGTGTTTGCTTCACTGAAGTAAATATCTAGCACTGAGTGGGACCACCTATGCCTGTCTTGTAGGGAAGGACTTGGCCTAAAAAGAATTATTATTAATTAGCATTATCCTGGACCTCATTAACAAATGCACATGCAGATGAGCTTCAAAGTACGGGCCTTTCCAGCATTTTAGAGTTAGATAATCTCTAATAAACCTCAGTGTCATTAAAGACTGTTCATCCCCCTCTGCTCTAACCCTGGGATCACGTTAAGCATCCGCATCTCAACCAACTCTCAGTCCCTTCTCACTTGTTCCCCTGCCAAAATAATCCCTCCCAAATCCTGCTCTGCCTGCACTCCTCTGAGGCCCTGCACTGATGTCCAGTCATTCAGACTTCTCATTTTAAACTTCTTTAAGAGGTACATCTGAAAAGAATTTTCCTAAGATGTAAGGAGTTTAGATTTAGATACCACCAATATCCGTGCACTCACATTCAGGCTGGGGCGCCATGCAAACAAAGCAAGGGCAGCTCCATCCTGGCTGCCAAGCACAGAAAGCAGCCCCAAACGGAGCACATTCCCTGACCACTGTCCTCCTTCCATTCACTGAGCAGGACAAAGGTCTCCAGGAAACAGCAAGATGAGCTCAGCTCATTAAAAGCTGTATGAAAATGTATATCCTGAAGGGATGTTAAATGAGGCTTACACAGGCAACTTTGAGGCTCTGCTTCCTTAGAATTTTAGTGCTTAACCTTACAGCCCCAGCATTTCTTTAATGCAATTAAACAGAGGCATAGATATAATGTATTGCTTTAGTTATAGTCTAGCACAGGGAAAGAAAATAGGCAAGAGAGATAAAGAATTCTGTAGGTAGCTTTCATTTTGATCTCCAGTGTCTCTCGAGCAGTGCCATCCTTTTGACACGCTCACCACAGCAGAGGCTGTGTTCTTCCACATCCAGTTTTACTGGGAAGGGCTGGTAACAGATGATTTTTAAAGAGACACTTCAGGTATGTGCATTTTTTAAAAAGAACTCTAAACCATAACCATCCTACACTAGTAAACACAGCAAACACCAAACACACCTAGGTAACCATGTCAATATTAAACTGAAGCCATGTCTGAGTACAGAGTACACCCAATTTCCCTGGTGCATTTAATTCACTTTATGTGACTTTGGACATTTGAATTCAATTTAAAACTTACACAGGCAACACAAGGTATAAAAAAAAAGATTAGTTCATCCAACTACTGCTGGTGTTTTTGCCTTCCACCTAGTTATCAGCACATTATTGTGACGTGTGAATATTACCCTCTTATTACTTTGAAGGCAATTTTATATTTAAAATGAAATTAATAGCTAACCTCAAAAGACTGCGCTTAATTTCATTTCACTCCCTGAATCATCCTTTTCACTACACAATTCTTCCTCTAACTAAACTAAGAGCATAAGAGGTGTAATTATAGATCACAGATTAGCTGTTCAACATTTGCTGGTAGTTAAAGCAGGGTAGACATTAAAGTTGACTCCAGAGGAAGCTGCTGCTCCTGTCACTTTTAGAAGAGCCTGCTGCAAATTGTTAATAATTAGGAAGTCAAGGCTGGAGCTTTCTGTGCTTTTGGACAACTTTGCAGGGTATCCTATGGCCACTGAAACCACTGCCAGGAGGATCTGGGGGAGGATGAATCCCTCCCAGATGCTGCAGCCCACCAGATTCAATCACCTCCAATGGAAGATGCTGGGAACACGATCATCCCAATTCCTTTGGTTCCACTCCTGATGACTTCTGTGTTGATGGAACAACAGCTTGTTTGCTTCCCTGAGTGCCCCATCACAAAGAAAGATCATTCACCATTCCCACCTCTACTTCAAATTTGATCTACTTGGAGCAAGGGAAGGCAAGTGACAACTCACCCTACTTCTCCTGTTTTTAATGCTGTTTTGCAGCAATGAGTAATGCTGTCTCCGGGAAATGGAAGTGAAAGCTACTCTGTTCTTGTCAGAATAATAATGGATATTGTGTTGGCAACTACTCTCCTGCACTGCACAACTGCATAAATAAAAGGAATTGAGAAAAGCCAACAGTCTTGGAGTAAATAAAGGGAGTAAACTCGCCTGCTTGCAAATAAGTGATAACTTGGTTTGGTGTTTCAGCCTGGGCAATGAGAACAGGATAAAAACTGCGTCTAAATCAGAAGTGATTGCGACCTCAGTGATCCTCATCTGTGCAGAGAGGCTGTGAAGAGAGGCTCTGGCTGTTAAGGAGTCTCTAAGCAGAAATCTTTAAGAGGTTGAGCATCTCCACACGAGGTTTACAGCCAGGAACAGACTGAAAATGGCCTTTGGCAACTTTCAGGTTTAGTTCAGTGCTAACTGGGATATCAGCTCTGCCCCCCCATTGTTGCAAGTAGAAGGAAAGATGCCAATGAGCATTAAAGTACATCCCTTTCTTCTTCATACAAAGGACCCCGACAAACACATTACTTAGTTTAGCAAACTAAATATTGTCACATCTGCAAAACCAAGCAAATGTAAAAGCAGAGAAATGCTCCTTTTTTTCTGTCCTTATACCAACACTAGCTATTCTATAAAACAATGTTTAGGTAAAAATAATACAAATAGGATGCCATTATTTCTGAGGACAGGTTTATCTCTAATTCACTTTCAGGAGAAATGTTATACTTCAACACATTCACAGAATCACAGAATAAGCTGAGTTGGAAGGGACTCACAAGGAACATCCACTCTATCACTGGACAACCCAAATACATTACCTGTATATATAATATATTGTATTACCTTTATTCTGGATGACCAAAAATGACCATATTGACCCTATAGATAGAATCATGTATGAGGATCATAGCCGCATCCTTTCTTTACTCCTGAGGAGCACAGTGAATGTCTGCCCTGACATATTTATCACAGGAAGTCTGAGCCCATTACTTGGCTAAATTCCCTACATATTTCTTTGAGCTCTTAAAGAGGAATATACCACAAGGCATGAACAAAGGCCTTACAATTTCTGTTGCAGTATTTCAAAATGCCACCAGTTCTGTGGGCAAGTTTTTCTTAACCAGAAGTGGTCAGTGTTCTGTGACATTAAAGATTAAGGAGACAGTTATTTTTCAACTAATGTTTTTGTGACTAATATATATATATAACTCAATGGACATTTCTGATTCAGGATGCTTAAACACACAAACCAAACCCTGCATGTGTCTGTTAACTTGTACATTCCTCCACAGTTTTCCTTCACAAGCTGATTAATGAAATTACTGCGAAACCAACACTAAGAGAGTGAAACGTGTTGGTTAAGGCACAAAATAAGAACCAGGATCCTCAGATTACACACCAAGCTCTGCCCTGATTTGTGCTGCAATCTTTGGAAAGTAACTGAGAGATCAGCACTGGCTTTTGATGCAAAGATCTAACCACCTCTGAAATAAATTTACATTTCCCCCATATGTCCATAGCTCAAGGAAGCTCATGATTTCCCATAAATTACATAAGATTATATAAAATTGAAGGAATTTTCCCTAGTAATACGAAAGAGTATACACTGCAATAATGTGGACATCAATGCTAAGTGTTATCTGTTTATTTCAGGGAAAATTAGTGAGCAATTTAATGCTGGGATCAAGCTAATATTCCAAATTTACTTGTGTTTGATACCCCTTCAGCAAAATGGGAACAGTTATCAACACAGCTGATACCTCTAATCTGTATTATACAGTGAGCAACACTTTACTGCATTTTATGGGAAATTCTTCAAGTAATAATAATGTCGATGGAAAAGGCAAAATGTTTCAGAAAATTACAAATGCTCAAATGAATGTAGTGCAACATGCTGACAGAAATGTTATTCATTAATATTTATTAGGCAAGAAAATATATTTGGATGAAGAATGCTACAAAAACATTATCATCATCAACATACTTGTCCCTGTAGAGTATTTCTCTGTGAGCCATATTAGGAAACTTCTACTAATCCAAACCTCTGGAGGTCTTTTAGCTACTAATCTGGATGAATTAGGTCACTCCTGCTCAGTTATTCATTACACAATAGAATTTTCTTCCCTGAACTCTCTAAACAAAACTTTCCATTTATGAAAGTTCTAATCCGAATTTTGCAATTTTGCTCAGAGTCTTTTCAGTGACTGCAAGCAGAGAAAAAAGTTTCCCGGAAAATTAATTTATTTGCCTGTTTAGAAGTTCTACCTCCTTATCAGCCCCAGCCCCACTTTCTCTGTATTTCAATCAAATCTCAGAGGTAGTTTAGAGCATAAGAGGATGAAGCCAGAAACAAGGTACAGCACAGGCTGAAGTGGATGCACAGGATGTTCAGGATGCACAGGTGATGATCACAGCAGTTTTCCCAGGGCAGAGCCAGCCCTGGAGCACAGGAACACCCACCTGGATTTATGGACTGTTACATGACTCAAATCTTCCCTGGAATATGCACTGCATTAAGCTCCTAATTACTATCTTAAACTGAAATGCTTTGATGACTGCTAAAACACTGAGAAATTATAGGAGAAGCTCTCAAGAAACCTTATTCTTAATATTCGACAGATTATTGATTCCTCTGCTGAGGAGCAACAAAGTAATATCAGCCCCAACCCTAGTTTAGGCAGATTTCTCTCAATTAAAAACAACAGTAAACATCATATCTGCAACAAGAGACAACATCCATCACCCCCAAAGAACCCTTCAATTAACAACCACAGACCCCCTTTGGTACGCGGTATTTGAAACAGAATTCATGAGCTCTCTAATTGATGATAGGTTATTGGATAACCCTTGTTAATTATAGCTACACAATGTCAAAATTAATGATCTTCCCACCCCCTTTCAACTTGAGAATGAATTCATAACTTATATCAAGACACAAAAGACATGCAATTAATATTGTCAGTAATCATTTCACAAAAGAGATTTGCTAAAGACAGGCATGCGGACACAATTAGTGTATCAATTAATGTTGCTGTTACTTGATCTATAAATTATTGAAAAACTCATAGCTACTGCAAGGAAACAAAGCAAATCCACTCCCAGTCAATGAAAGAAGCTCCTCTGTTCATTACTCTTTAGATCAAATTTGAGTTTTGCTGGATTCCACAAATCCTAGCTACATAATCAGAAAAATTAATGAACCTATACCAATGTGACATCTTGAAATGTCTCATGACAGTGATGATGCTTCAATTGTTGTTAGTTGATCACAAAGTAAAAAAAAAAAAGTTAATTCATTAAAAAAGTAATCCACCATCACTCTTTAGACCACTTATTAATTTAAACTGAAGTTCTGGAAACTGGAAACTCTGAAATCTGGAAACAAAGCTGTAAAAACTGATTCCTGTGTGTCAGCAAAATTGTAACTTTTACATCCATCACAAACCTCCATTCCACTCTCAAGTGTAGCAATGATTAATGCAAAGACCAGATTCAAATGAGGTCTAAGAAGCCCAGAACAGGACTTGGGTAGCATTAGGCATCTATGATGAAAACTGACAATGACAAAACATAACCTCGTTTAAAGGCTTCCTATCCCCAAAGGCTTTTAAACTAACTAGGTAGCTCCTGTTTGATCTTAGTCTGACTAGAGTTTTGCTCCTGGGGATGCAAAGGTTTTCCTTTAGATAGTTAGACAGACCCCAGCCTCTCATTAGTGGTTAAAAGACCCAGGAAATAGATGTGACTCCGCCAGAGGCCAAATCCACACGCGAACGGTCCCGCAGCCTCTGTGTTCCTTTTAATCAGCAGTCAGGAGAGATAAAACGGGACACTTAAGCTTTTTGCCATCCTGATCCCAAGAGGATCAGACTCAGATCTCCCACCTCCAAGCCAGCCCTGCCACGCAAACCCTCCCTGGTGCAAATTCCTCACCTGGCATGAACCAGGGTCCTGCGCAGAGCCCGCTCTCGCTCTCCCTCCTGGAGCACGGCTTGGACACTTGGACATCCATCCAGCCAGGACAGAGTGCCCAGCTCAGGGAGAGGAGAAGACATCCAGCATAAGCAGAGCATGTCCCACACTCTCCATATGCCCCATTCCTACAGGCTGGGTGCAGCAATCCCCAGCTTGGCGCCCTGCCCACCCCGAGAGCTGCTTCCCAAAGCCACGCACTTCCCACACACTCTGGAAACCCATTAAACAAGGGAATCTCACCCAAGGGGACCCTGAGCATCAATGATCGTGGTGCTGATTGTCAACATGCCCAAGCTCCTCTCTGTATTTGCTTCCATTATTTAAAAGTCCCTGTCATTTTGAAAATTGACTCAGGAGTCTTACTTTGGGGGATACAATGAGAGATGGAATTGCAGAACAAGCCTTAAGCTTCAAATAGAAAAATTACGGAATTTAAGTGCAAGGGGAAGAGATTAAATCTCTAGAAAAGTCCCCTGGCCTACCCCAAGCAGACACAGGTCTGCACTGAAATTTGGTAGCCGGGCTCGCTTCTTTACCAACCTCCCATTTCAATTTTTCTGTTCAGCTAATTTTGCAAGAAGGGATTTTCCCAGGCAGTTATCAGTGTGAATTCAACATCAATGCAACACATTTCCCCCAGAGAGGTTTCTAAATCAATTTTAATTCCGATAGGCTCAAGTAAATGTTTTCAATTTGATTCAATAATCTATACACACTTAAAAAAAGGCTTTTCCCCCATGTACTACAAGAGAAACATGGTTTATGTTTCTAACAACTCTGGCTAATAAAAAATTCTAATTTCCTATCCTGAATGATACAAACACACAATTTTTTGTTCACTTCTTAATGAACCAGATGACATAAACAAATGAAATAAAATCAGCATTTAAGAGCATTAGTTATATCATTAATTCTCTAAATGTTTCTTAAAGAACACATGACTTTTGGCAAACTCACCAAAAAAAAAAAAATTATCATCAAAATGTCCTCAAATTGAGCTTTCTAAATCTCCTGAGTATTTTTCATGATTTCCACTTACGGAGCAACATGAAACCTCTCCAGGATATCTTTTAAAATGTGAGCAAGTTCTCAAAAAGGATAATTGCAACAAAGTTACCAGCAGATATCAGCAAGAGTGGCATGAAGATTAGGGCTGGAGGTGGGGGATGGCAGAAATATAATCTCCTCTAATAACACCTAGTGCACTGTAAGCCTGTAAAATGGAATAAAGTGTAGGAAGGAGGGCTGTGGAGGTCAGGGTGAAACACAGGTGCTCAAGGGACAAGGAGCTTCACAGCACAGGGAGCAAAAAGTGACCATCTGGAGAGGAAGAGAGGTGCCTGGCTCACCTCTGTTCCCGTAATTGTATTTCCAGGTCAGTTAAAACTCCAACCCCTCTCCTGGGAGTACGAACAGGAAGCATTTCTAGAGCCCATCAAACCCTGGATCCATCAGATCAATATGGACGGAATAAAAGGCAAAATTTGTACTTGATTTTTCCATAGCCTGCTTTTAAGATTATCCAAGGTGATAATGTTAACATACAAAATTCCAGTCTGATATGATCATGTAAATATTGAACTTACCTACAGAACATCAGAGCTCCTCAGCTGTGAGTCTGTGTAAACAGCAGCTTCTGAGAGGGTTTTGTATTTAAGTTCTTGTCCCAACTGCAGTGACAACCCTTCAGTGCTGGAACAGGACACTGCCCCACAAACTCAGATGACAATGGAGACACTGCAGAGTTGGCTACGGACTAGAAAGCTCATGGCTGTAAAAGCACCATGCCTAAAGAGAAGTGTTTCAAAGGGAACTGCTTTGCATGGGACTACAGAAAGAGCTTTGTGTATTCCCAGCACATCAAAGAAATGCTCTAAAATCTTTGCCCCATCTGTAGCACAAATCAAACTATTTCCCTGTCAACCCAAAAGTCAGCAGTCTATGAGCAATTATAAGAAACCCTAAAGGAACTTCAAGCACACATTCCACCCCTCTGGCACAGAGTTAGTCCATTCCAGCAGCAGGACTTTGCATTCAAACTCCCTAAATACCATTAGACTCCTCCTGGACTTTTCTTCTAACCTGTCCAGGTTATTAAATTGTTAACTAAAGACATTACAGTGGCTTTAACTCAAGGTAGGCATTATTACCACAAATGTAAAAGCCACCACTTTCTTTTTGGCCATTGCACTTCAATAAGAAGAGCTGCTCACATTTATCTGACACTTTATCACGTTTTATATCCGTACACCTTACAAATCCTAGGAATTAAGCTTTGTTTTATTTCAGCATTTCAAATAAGAAACACTGCCTTACTAGATGTTTCTGAAGATGGAGAGAGAGCTAAAGATTCAGCTGAAACTACACAGAAGACTCAGGCTGAGATCAGGAAAGAACCCTGTCCCGTGCTCCAACTCCACACTAATCCTCACCTCCTTTCAGTCACCCCAGACCTCCAGTGTGGGATAAAAATGTGGGACAGACATTCCATCAGTGCTGTGAGCTGCAGAAGGCAGGAGAACTACCAAAACAGTGGATAGTGCAGCAAAAGAGGCCTGTCCCTGCTCTGGATGGAGAAGGATGCACCGCTCTTCCACAAGCACAACAAAACACTGGGAAAACCCTAGAGCTGGAATTTCTTTTTATACAGCAAAGACTTATTTCTTGGGAATACTCAGTTCCACTGGATAATCAAACTCATCGATTAGCAACATTAGAAACTTCATGTTAGCACTTGCTACCTGTCACTGCTTGCAGTTAATGAACTTGGGGGAAAAAAGAAAAAAAAAATTCTCTGTTTTTCACGTGTCCATCACTCACCCTATACAGAGGAGGGCTCCTTTGTTGGAACACAGGCGAGTGCACACAACTCAGTGACAAGTAAATGAGCACACCAAGTTTCTTTTGACTCTCATTCTGTGGGATCTGAATAGCAAACAGTGTGTGCATTGTGTACCTTGTCTGTGTGAAGCATTCACTGCTCCAGCCCTGGATGTGATCGGATGCACTCAGGCTGCGCCCACAACACCGAACCAGAGCAATCCTGGGGATGTGCCACTGCCATTCCCTGTCCCTTCCAGCTCTCCTGACACACTGATCACTGCCACACAAGATATTTTATACTCCCTCTCAGCACTCAGGGTAATTCTCAGATTTTCCATTTGGGGGATAGAGTCGGATTTTGGGCAGAGAAGCGTTCAGTTATTGTGATTTATGGGAATGTTTTCACAAGTTGGATGCTGAATATTCTATTACCATAAACGTCAAGTTCCTAAAAGAGTTGCATGATGGTTTGAAAAGTTTCAGCCTCCAGCAGAAGAAATAACATAGGAGACACACATCAAAAAGATGTTATCCATATTGCAAAGAAATGACATTTTTTAATTTCCTGCCTGACCCCAAAAACTGAACAATCATACAACCAAACCACTTCAACTTTATTTGCCTTAAACATCTTAGATCACATTCCCATTTACATCAAAGTTCCCCTTTTTTTTTGCTTTTCCAAACTGCAGCTTTTTTTATCTTAAATGAATAATTTTTGATTTGTGAGTGTAGGCCTAGAGCAGTCATAAGGTTTTTAAACCATCTTCCCAAACAAACACTTGAAATTTTTTAATTGCTGTGTCTTCTACAAACTCTAGGATAAAAATTGCTGATACAAAAGCTAAAATGAACACAAGGCCTTAGTAAATGTTTTGGTAGAATTGCTGCAGTAAATTGTATGGCTGCCTAGAAGTTCAAGTTATCTATGAGTAAAATTTGCATTATACATATATGAGCAAAGATGAGAAATTTTTTTATCTTAGAAAAATGTAAAAACCCCTCAGAAGTAAATGGCTAAATTACACACCCACAGAAAAAAACAGAATGACAAACTCTAGAGCTCACACAAAAGTTCAAATCTTGCTGTGTCGAGTATTAAAACTGTTAAGTATGATTATTTTTTGTTTTCCCTTTTTATTTGAGTAATTAATATTAAATCTGTTTTCAATATCTATTTCAAGCATAGGTTTAAAAAAAAATCCAAATATGGCTACACAGAACAACTTGAACTATCAGTAGAATTCAAGGTCTTGGGCTACAAGTTCATCAGTATTTAAAACCATAAGCAATAAAAATAGGAATAAAAATCTAAGGATAAAAATCCCTACTAAAAATCTTTAAGTGAGCATAAGCACCAGATTCATATGGTCCCATTTCTCACGTTTATCACTCCAAAGAACTGCTCTACAGTCTGAAGCAAAATTGTAAACATAAATATGAACTAATCCAGCCATGCATTTATCCATAGCTTCTCCTTAATTCTGAGTTTTCTTCCTCTTTGTTTATATTTCCTTCACCAGATTACGATTATTCTCTCTATAATTCCTACTGAGTTCTCCAACTTCACAAAGTGTCAGTAAAATTCAAACTCCAGTAACAGAAAGTGCATTTAAACTCTGGTTAGTTCAAAACAAAGTAGAAAAAAAGCCATTAGAAGAAAATGTATTTATCAGTAGAGGAAAAAAAAAGAACTTTCATTGAGTGGTTTTAAAAATTGTGTTTCTCTTTGTGAACTGTAAATAATATGCAAGTTTTTTCTCACATTTCAGGCATATTTCAATGAGATATATTTTTAATGTCAGAGAATCAAACCCCATATTTCTGTACCAGACTTCCACTGAGCTTAACAAATCCCACTTTCACTGAGCACACAGATAACAGAAGAGCCACAGATGTGCCAAAGGTGGTCGATGTAGGAGCTGATTAAAGTACAAAACACACACAAATAAAGAGAAATGAGTCACTACCTTTCTTTTTGGAGTCTTTCTTTGTGCTGGTTTTAACAGCCACTTGAAGTTCTGTCTCAGTTGACATCCTATATCCTTAGTCCTCTTCACACAGATCCAGGATCTCGGTCAGGCTCATTTAGATCGTCTCTCCAAGAGAATAATTTAGCCTTTCAGATACTATAACCCAAACAGTTCATCTCATTCACTCCTTTCGAGTGCTGTGAAGGAAGGAAACAAAAAGCAACAGTCATTTTCTGGGTTTAAAACATAAAAGGAAAATAAAAAAGCCAAACCACTGCAAGGGAGAAACATATAAAGCTCTCCATCTACTGAGCCAATTGTCCACGATTTTAGATGCTTAAACACAGATATCTGTGACTACCTCAAGCACCTATATTTGAGATGTTTTGGCATATCTGAGATGCCTGCACAGCCTAGACACATTGTTCAGGGTGTACAGAAGATCAGCACTTCTGGACCAGCAGCTGGAGGACAAAGACCACCATGCAGGAAGTAGCTGGAAATGTCACCAAAAGCAAAAAAATCTGCAAGGACTCCATTCTTAAATGCACCAATTCCATATTGCCAGGCACTAAGTACAGATTTTTACTCCTCCAGTGCTCTTTCAGTGCTTTCATTCTCTTACTTGAACAAAGACAAATGAAAAATTTATTCATTGCTCATGCTGAGAACATCATACTTTGCCACTCCTCTTGCTTATGATAATGTTTCCAGTATAAAAGAATCTGTCTCCACACAAACAAAGCTGTAATTTTAACACCCATCTAGTAATCTTTCTTGCAAAGATCTCTGAAAATAGTTAATTAAACCCAAGAAATACAAATGGGATAGGTGCAAAAAGATAACATTTAGGGAGAAAGCTACAGCTTTCCATAATGCGTATTTGCTGGGGACAAGAACGTACCAGCTGTGAACCCACAGCAGGAATGTGCTGGAGCAGGACGAGGGAGCCAGGACTGGGGATGTCAAGGCTCTGGAGGCAAAGAATACACAAAGAATAAGCATCTAAGCAGAAAATAACCCACTGCTCCAATTCTCACTGCTGGTCCTCCTCGCTTTGAGGGATGAACCACTTACTTGAGCCAGTCTGTCGAGGGCAGAGGATCAGACTGTCCTGAAGCCATTTGTCAGGATGTTCCCTCACCAAATGCATCTTCTTACTGCCCTTTCTTTTTGTGAGAAAGTTCTCATTATTAGCACAATTACAGAGAAGTCCATCTGGCCTGTCTGAACAGCTGCCCACTTATTAAATAAGCATTTAATAAAGATATTAACCCAGCATATCAGCTGGTTAGATGGCCAGAGATTAACTGCAGTTAGAGTTATTTACTAATGTCCCTTCTTTGTCATTTAAGAAAGTAACAGACTGCAAACACTGGAATAATTTTGACACTTCAAATCACTTTTCACAGTAAGGGCTGTGAAGCCACCAGTACTTTCAAATCCAGGCTCTTTTAACATTTTAAAATGCTTCAGTAACATTACACTGCCATGCACCGTCTGAAGTGATTTAATATTGCTGAAGTGTGTCAGGGGCTTTCTTTAATAAGCTCTTCAAATCTGTCTGTGTATTATAGAATATTCAAAGATAGCTTTTCAAAATCTGCTGAACTGATTTTGAAATACAAAATTCCCTGTTCCCCCTCTGTGAAATCTGAATAAGCCCCGCATGGCAAAAAAATGGAGGAAAAACAAAGCGACGCACAAAATTGAAGTTGCGGCGCTTGCTGAATACACCTGCTTGTGTAACAGCCCTGAATAAACCAACAGCATCTTGGTGAATGCTCTTAGTAGGAAAGGACAAAGCAAAGGAAGGCTGATCAGAGAGGGAAAAGCAGTAACAGCTCCAAAAGTGATGCTTCCAGGATCCAAGCGCTCTCTGTCCATGTCCATGGACAGGGAGATGCCTCTCCCCAAGCACAGCTGCTCGGAGCAGTGCTGGGGGGAACGCCCTCACCCTCCTCACTCACGCTTCAAATCCCCCCACGAGCAGGGAGAGGAGCTCTGTGCAGAACAGATGTCCCTCACAACCCCCATCTCCTTCCCCTCCCCCTGCACGCAACCCAATTTAATAATATTTAGTTTTACAGCACAGTAGGGATGCATCAGCCTTTACAGCTCAATGGCACTTACTTAAAGCATCTCTCAAGTCACAGCTGGATTGACAGTTTATTTTTCGTGAATTTGGATTTATATTTACCTAAAGGTTAACGGCATAACTCTACAAGGAGCACTAACACGAGCCACTTCACGAAAGGAAAATATTTATAATAGCTCCATTTATTTAAAAAATAAATTAAAAATAAATACTGAATACCCCCAGGACCCGTAGTTAAGCAAGTTTTAATGTCTTTGAAGACCATTGTGGCTACAAAGCATCAGGAATGTCATCTCCTGTTGTCAGCTATTTCCAACAGGACAGCTGAAATAGTAGCATCTGAATGGCACTGAATATTTTAAAGTAACAACATATGACTGCTATCTCATTTGAAACTCTCCAGAAAAGCTATATCCCCTCGAGGCTATCCCACTGAGTAATATTTTTTAAAATAAATGCATGTCTGTTTTTGGACAGGTTCACATATTGATTTACTTTCAAACCTAATCAGGTCATACTCTCGCAGGCTCATAGATCCTTGAATAAAGCAATAGGTATCTTTGTAAAGGAGCACATAAACATCTGTCACACACAAGCTATAGCTCAAACTGAATTTGCTACAGAGACAATTCCTCCAAAAGTGTAGGTCTTTATGTAAGCCACATTAGTAAACTTTCATGCACTGTCCATATTTCAGCCGTTTATTACCCAGATGAGAATGGCAGTCAATCTGCTCCTCACCGCAACAGCTTTTATTGTCTCCTCCAATCTAGGTCACCGTTGTTAAATACTACAGCCTCCCAACTGTGGGGAGTACTGCAGCACGTGTTTTATCAATGAGATGCTATTTTCTTTGATCAGTTCTGCCACATTTCTCTCCCTGCTCTAAAGACAAAATTTTGTTAGCTGCGTTTCCAGAAAAAAAATAAATTTAAATCCATCATCTTACACGTATCCATCCACTCTAACGATCTTCTGCGTGCCTTGTTACTGCTCCAGCTACTGCAATGTTATGTGCAAGCCTTGGCTTTTCCTAAAGAGGATTCTGAGCTCTTCGTTTGAACAAAATACTGACATTTTCCGTGGCCTTATTAAGTGGCTACAGCAGGAACACAATCAGCGCATTCTGGAATTAACTGGCTCTTAATTCCAGAAGTTCTTAAGCCTGCATTTTCTATTACTCCTACGCCAGCATAAAACCTAAAGCCTTAGCAAAGAAAATAGTTTCGTAAATTCACTTTGCAGTTAGGATTAACACAGGTCGGACCCTTTATGCACGGGGAAATTAGTCCCAAGCTCCACTCACCTCCCCCACACGCCTGTGAAACAACAATTTCTGTCAAATCATTTGTCTTTTCAACCATGCTTGAGTGAGCTCATGAAGGGGTTATTAGGAGACTTCCCCTGGCCCAAATTATGAAGGAAGTCAGACAAGATGATCATAATACTTCCCCCTCTAGCTTTCAAATACATGAATTAATTAATTTCCTTCAGGACTTCAAAACTTAAGAAGTTCCCTCCCCTGCAACCAGTTTCCATCTGCTTATATAAAAGAAAAGCAGTCTTAGAAAGGATTTGTAACTAAGCCCTAGCATTCCCTAGGTATTTAAGTTCTCTACAGCCCCAAAGTGGGATTTGACAAGAGGATGGTACCTCCCAAACCCTGGTTTGACAAAACAAAAGCCGTGCTCCCATCCTCAGCTCTTGCTTTTATGCCTCTGGAGTCCTGCAATTAATTTTTTCTCCTCCAAAGCACCCAACATAATCATGTTGATGCCCGTGGTTTTACAAGTGTTAAACAAAGCCCAAACATACTAAAAGGGTAAAATATAACTAAAAATATAAGTGAAAAGTGCTGTGATCCTGGAAAACTAAAGCCAGTTCAAGTGTAAGGGTCTGCAATCCAGGGAGAAAATGTTACCCATCCACTTCCCACCTGCCCTCAAAGCCTAACACAGATAACAGCAGTGGGACCACACACAAACAGATGATGGAAAACCCATCCTTGCCACCAGTGCTCTTTGTACCCTCCAGAGAGAGGGGCCAGGAAATCCTCTGGTGCTGCTCACACTATTTTGTACTCATCAGCTCATTTCCCCAATGGTCAGGGCTGGCGAACATCAGAGTATTCATCTGGCACAGCAGGCACTGCACTAATTCCCAACGGGAACCCAAGGGACTGATCCAAAACCCACTGATACTCTGCAGTTAACAAGGCCTGTAAATAAGAACCAGAAAAGGGGGAAGGAGAGGTAAAAGAGAGCTTAAGACACTGACAGAGAGGGGAAAATGAGAAAGAAACAAAAGCAAACAGGAGAGCTGTTGGTGACACCACTACAGCAAATTCTGTAACGTGTTTAGCAGCAAAGTCTAAGCCAGATCATGCACTGAAATTCTGGCTACCCTGCCAGAGAAAACAGAAATCTCTGTTAGATTGCTCATGGGTCAGTCCCTCTCCTCCAGTTTTGCCATTTGCCCCCAGAACTGCAGAATACCCTGTTTCCAGTGACAAAGCCAAAGGACTCTTTTACGGCACTACATGCCAAACACTGCTTTTTCCTGCCATTTCTTTACTGGTATTTCTGCAGCCTGTAAAGGTGACAGGAATTTTACTGTTCACGTGCACAAACTGAGATACTATACAAACATTTGTTTCCCTACAAACCCTCCCCTGGAACCCAGCACCCTTCGTCTCCCAGCACCTCCCTAAGTTACACAGCTTGGGAAGACTCACAACTGCCTCCAGAACTCATTCTCAGTTTTGTTTGCTCTAAAATGAGCATGTACTTCCCCCCACTCCTGATTTTCTATATATTAAGATAAAGGAAGGAAATTTTTGTCCTTTATTCAGCTTTCTGTATTATCTCTGTAGTGTCTTCCAGAACAACACTTCCCAAATAACCCTTTTTAATTCTTACAATATCAGAAACTACTTAGTACTCAAACCACAGTATTTAATTTCCCTTTGCATTTAGTTGCTGTAGTTGACTGTATTCATAAAATATTTCTCTTATCTCCTTAAAAAACAAGAAGCTCTTTTTTAACAAAACCCTACATGTAACTAATGCCAATAACACATTTTATTAAGTTTATTGTGGTTTAAACTATGCTTCATTCTTCTGGCTCTAGGGCATCTTTCAGGCATGTTACCCAGTTCCTCAGATGGGGTAAAGAGCACCACTGAAGCTGATTCACCACTGGGAAGAGCATCTTGGCAAAAAATTGACCTATAAAATATTTCTAAAGTAAGATTTTTATTAGTATTCCAATGATGGCAGGAATAATTACTGAAATTCCTCCTGGAAATCACTCCATGTAGTGGTGAATACTGCACTCCACTCCACCAATTATTCACCAGAAGTGCTGTGAATTTTCTACTCATAGAAAATGCTGACTGGATTAAAAAGAAGCTTTTCAAAGGAATGAATTGATTTCATCAACATTTTTAATGGGAAATTACTAACATTTCATTTTTATATTCCAGTTTCTATTTTATATTATACAGGGCAGCATTCATGCAACAAAGGCAAAATAGAAGACACTGACTTGCTTTAAAGAATTTCTGAAATAATAAAGGTATGCCATTTGAATTCAGGAAAAACTACATCTCCTCTGCCCAAGGAGCAGCAGAAACAACTCCAGCCGAGAGCTGAAAACCAGGAACAATCCCAGTGTGCTGGGGGTATAGATACTGCACTCATTGTTCCTTTAAGTGCACTTTCTGACTCAAAACTCCACTCAGAGTGCTTTTGTAAGCTTTAGCAGGGTATCGCATCAAAAAGGAGCAGGCTTAAAAACTTCACATCATTCCTCTGATACCACATTAGCAGATAACAGAGGAAAATCATTCAGATGGGACTAGAGATTCCCCGTGCTCAGTGAAACTGAATTACCTAATGCTTTTCCCCTATGAATTGAATTACTACAAGACTTTACTGCTCCCAGATTCCCACACTGCTGACCCTGGAGCAGAACACAGAAGGAATTTTTGATAACGCTGTGCAAGAACAAACAAGAAACCAAAGTCACAACTGCTCCAAACATAGGCACAGCCTGGCTGCGACCCGAGCCCCACGAGCAGAAACTGCCTCACCTCCTCTCCAGTCAATAAAGTCACACCAGCACAAAATCAATAGCCTTGCATTTGACTCATATTGGCGTAATTCCATTGATTTTAATGGAGTTGGAGTTACACCAATTTTATGCTGGTGTACCTGCATTAGTGTCACAGAAGTTATGCCGGCGTGACTGATGTAAACAACAGCAGACCAACCAACCCCTCGACGGACAAAATTCAACGTCGTTAACTCCAAAGCCACGAGAAAATGCAAATCCGTACATTACCAAAGCAGGGCCTTTGGAATTTATTTTTGCAAAGCAGAAGAACGGCTCTTTTGTGATCCTCTCGACACCAAAGAAACAGAGACGAAGAAGGCAAAGAGGACAAAGTACACAGTTGGGATCACAGTATTCTGTAATTAGAGCTGTTAAATGATTACTAAAGTGCGGTGGTGCAATCATCACACCGAAGGAAAGGGAGAAGTGTGCAGTCAGGAGCATCACCAGGGAGAAGGTAAAAGCAATGTCAGACACCACGTTTCATATTGAAATGCAAATTCCTCACAATCAGAATCTGTGTCTTCTAATTGGAAGAAAAGGTTATGGAATTAAACATTTCGCATCCTGGACAGCTCAGCATGTTTTTAAGTGGCACAGTAAGTTGAAGGAAACTTGTTCATCTCCTGTCCTTCATAGAAATCTCTTAATTCAGCTTTTTTTTTTGCTAAATTCAAGATGATTTTCCTAATATTTCAAGTGAGACTGAACTGGAACTCACCTTCTCGTTCCTTTTAAATAAAATAACAGCACTATACCTACACAAGATCCAATTTAAGATACTTTGAAATCTGAAGTAAAGCTTGGAATGACGCCTTACATTGACCTTCTTAAAGGATGTGAATTTTGCACCAACTTTTCCAGGTCCCTTCGAGATTTGTTCAGCCACATGAGTTGACCTGTACATTGTGCCCTTCCATTCTCTGAAGCTTCCTGACGTTACAGCAAAGCAAAGCAAAGCCTCCTAATGCTAACCAAAACAAGCCCCTATGCCAGGATCTTTACTCATTGCTGTTTTTCAACACTCAGCCCTTGTTCCCATAACTGTTAAGTATGAGGGAAACTGATCAAAGGAGTTCACCTTGCTGGAAATGGACTTTTGCTTTATTACGCCAAACTCAAACCACCTGACTCCTACCAAAGTTCATTGTCTAGCACAGCAAAGCAGAAAGCTTCTAAGTACGAATTCACAAAAACAGGCAATAATTACTTCTACATTCTTGTTCACAGCTGACAAATACCAGTATTTTAAATTTTCTGGTAAGCAGATGACCTAAGTATGGCTTTCCAGAATCGGAAGGGAACCTACAAGAAAGATGGAGGGAGACTTTTTACAAGGACATTTAGCGACAGGACAAGAGCGAATGGCTTCAAACTGACAGAAAGTAGGTTTAGAGCAGAGATTAGGAAGAAATTCTTCCCTGTGAGGGTGGTGAAGCCCTGGCACAGGGCGCCCAGAGAAGCTCTGAATGCCCCTGGATCCCTGGAAGTGTCCAAGGCCAGGCTGGACAGGGCTTGGAGCAGCCTGGGATAGTGGAAGGTGTCCCTGCCCATGGCAGGGGGTTGGAACTCAGTGAGCTTGAAGGTCCCTTCCAAACCAGGCCCTTCTGTGATTCTATGATGAGTTTTAGCTGCAGAATTACTTCTGACCATTCCATTTAAATAGTTCAGTCTTCAAACCACTCCTGAAGGCAATCCCACAGGACTGCTGGGATGAACAGCAGGCAGGCTCCTGCACGATATCAAACAGAAGTATTTGAGGACAGCTGCTAGATTTTACTGGAGAAATTTCAAATAAATAATTTTCTTGGAATCACTTATCTGTTCTCATCTCATTTATATCTGATTAGGTTACACACTGCTCCACAAATGCCTCTGCTTTCTACCAGTAGGAATATTAAACATTTTCAAAGGGAGGAAGCACCTTCCCTAGGAAGTTTCCACGCATTTTCTGGTTTGGGGTAAGATTCAGCAGCATTTCTGAATAGTAACAGACAGTGCTCTTCCCACGGTTGGAAAATATACTAAAAGAAAAACAAAGCCACACGACAATCTGACCCTTGGAACTGTGTGGGCCAGGTGTTGGTTTCTGTATCATAATTCCATGCAGAGAGACATCCATACAGGGTTCCTACTGTGACATAACCAGGTCTACATGACCACATCACACCCTAACAGGATCAAAGCTCCAGTGATCAGGTTAGGGACCCTGCAAAAGAAATCACAGGAAAAAGAAAAATCAAACCACTGCCAGGTTAACATGTCAGGAAAAAAAAAGTGTTTGATAATTCAGACGGGGAACGCGTAAGCAGTTAAATGAGTACAAGGACCTGCATGAGTAGTAACACATCAGAAAATAATGCTTATTTTCCAAATATTTTTCAAAATCACCAAGTAGCATGCAGTGACGAACCATTCACCTTCTACTGTCATGCTACAGTTTATTCTCTCTTGGAAGCAATTACAGGACAAATGCCAAGCTACAGAAGGTATTTTTCCAGCAGCAGCATCTGGCTTCTTGGCAGACTCCTCAGGCAATTTTATTGGAAGCTTTAGAGATGCTGTTGGGTCAGTCTTAGCTATATTGCTTCAGAACTGTCTGGCAGACTCCTCTTCCTAGATGTCATAATCCTGATTTACCTTGGAAGGAATTAGCACACTTTTATCCATTTCAAAAACAGTTGACCTGCAGGGCATTTCGGGGCTGGCCACAGAGACCCCGTAAAAGTCACTGGTGTAAATCTGTGTGCCTTTGAACCAGCAGCATTTCGGCACCCGGTGCCTGATGCATCATCAAGGAAACCAGGAAACCATGCAAACACTGTGTGTGTGTGCTCCTGGAAAATCCAGTGCATGCCTGATGATTAAAGGAAAATACACAAGATGCGTGGAAGATTAACTAGTTTAAAAAAAAAAAAAAAAAAGGTAGGAATCTGCTTCTTGCAACTGCTGCATCAACCACAGAGCCCCCGAGGGCAGGAGGGGCTGGTGGAAGGGAAGACAGAAATGTCCTTTGCTCTCCTCATACCCATCCCTTCCCCCTCTGCAGCCCCAGCTAAGATCTGCATTATTCTGCAGCTGTGATCATGATTAATCCTCATCCAGAAGGATGAAAGACAGGATGCTGCTTTTGCCTGCCCTCTCTGCATACCAACAAAATCAAGTCCACAATGGAAAGGTTTTCTCTCAGTTTGGGGTTGTCCTCTGGAATTCATACAGAGAAAGGGGAAAGAATGCTATACCAAAGGGAATTTATAGTCCATAACACAGGTGGGACCTTCCTACTTCTGAAGACTTTTGTGCAATCACTTAACATGAAATATACTTCTTAATTTAAAAAGAAAAAACAAATAAAGGAGATCTGTTCATTACTACTACTTTTTTTCAGGGCATTCCCAGATATGCTTTGATGGGTTTTTTTTTTCCCTTTCAGAGAAGTTTCAGAAACTCCTACAAAATCCTGCACCAGGTTATTTTCCAGAAAAAAGAGTTCTAATGCCCAAAGGTAAATACTAAAGGAACACGTAATGCACTCTATAATTTAATAAAGAGCTACAGATCTTGTATTTTCAGTAACAGGAGTATTCACTGAGCAGCAGAAGAGAAGACTGACAGCACTAAGATACACATATCCAGGTCAAACAAAAAGCCAAACAGAGCTCTGTCATCAGCCCAGCACAAATAAATCCAACCAGACACAGACTTCAGACTTGGCTAATGCAAATTGACTAATATAATTCCATTTTATGCAGGGAAAAACATATTCTGATTGCAGGCCAGCAGTGCTCACAAGTTCTAAATTTAGGTATCATTAGGGCCAGGTGAACCGTTAAGTGAACTAATCTGAATTTTATCCATATCAAAGATTTGTCCTGTCCAGAAATTACCTTCCCAGATTTAAACCATGTATTCACTCTCATTACTGCCTACACCTTTTGGACATCCCCATCCATTAATTAAAATTTCTACAGAATCACAATACTCATCAACAAGGCAGCCTGGGCTTTAAAATGCTGTGCTGTGGCACACGCTGAAAAATCAATTATTTAGGCTCCAGTACATGAACAGAAGTTACTGGCACAGTAGAAACCAAGCCATATTTTAGGGGAGATGTAGCACAGATTCCCTTGTTTACCAGCTGGTTCCTGTGAAGTGCTGAGCAGTCTCCATGATCAGGTGAACATTTGGATCCACACTGAAAACTGAATTTCCAGTGATGCCCTAGATTTCACTGACTACACAAAAGAGATGAAAGCTGCACAGAGAGGCAAACAGGTTTCTTGAATGCAGCAAAGATCTAAAATATTTTCATGAATTGCCTTTGATTTTACAGTCTCAATAAGGCCTGTAAACTGAGAGAGCAAACAGGAATAACCATCAAATGGGTGTAACTTCAGTACAGCAAAGAAAATCAATTAAAAACAGAAGTAAAATGTTGCTCTCCCTCGTACACTGCTCTCCTGAAACACCTGGCACACTTAAAGCAATGTACATTACATTCAAGGGTAATATGCCCTGATCTGAAACAAAGTCCCTGCTGTAATGAGAAACAGTTGTTTCACTGGGCAAGTTTAAAGCCAAAAGGTGAAGAACACCAAATCCAATTAAAACGAGAGGGAATTCAGGAATGCAGAATTTAATTACTCCACTTGGAAGGTAGCCAGGACCACTGGGTTAAGCACCCACGGCCTTGTGAAAGGAGCCAGGGGAACTCAAAAGAATTCCAGTGGTCAGGCCCCTGGCTCCTTTCTCCCCCTTGGCAGCCACGTGCCCTGTAGCTGAGCCCCAGGGAAGAGCCCAGCTCCTGAATTCCAGCCTTTCCAGCAGCTCCTGCCTCCCAAAGCCCAGCATCAGACAAGCCTGGCCTGGGAGACCAGACAGGCTCTCAGTACATGGTGAGACTGCAGACAACACCTGATTAAAGCCATTCAGATAAATACACGTTCAATGAAGTTATTGCCTATGCATCACTTTAACATTTCGGTTGGTTTTGGGCTTTTTCTCAGATCAACAGACTGAATAGCAGGCAGCAATAATATTAGTTTTGGAAGAAGTGTGATGTTTGTGCTACCCACTCAAGTTAATTAATGAAAATAATGACAGAGTTACAAAATCAGGGATGATTAAGAACTTGAAGACCATCCGACCCGTTCCTCTGCCAAGGAGGATTTGTTCTTAGCAGCACATTAATTTGGTTCTTCAGCAAACCTTTTCAAACCACAGGAGTAGCAAGAGTCCCATCAGTGTTCACACTTTCAGGCTGATTCAGAGGAAGAAGTAAAACCTGGGAACAGAAATCCCACGAACTCCCTATCATTATTCTGAGTTAACTGCTCAGAGATTACCTTAAGCAATTACTCTCATCCCTTGCTGCACACACATTCCAAATACCTGTAATCCCCACTCTGTCAGTGCTAAACCAATCCATCCCCTTCAGGTGAGATCTAATGGTAAAATCACGTACCACTGGCTTTATATCCCACTCTATTACCGTCTCCATTATTCAATATTGCTTATTATTTTGTACTTACAAAGTCAGGGAGATGTGATTTTACTGCTTGCAAATCATCCTTACGTGAGTCTTACGCTGTACTTACGCTTCACTCTGCTCTTCCAGATAAGCTTTTTGCTTTCTGCATATTTAAACAGTAACTCTAATTATCCCTTCTTGATTGCCCTCCTTGCAAAGCCTTTCCACAGGATCATCTGCAGTGAATTCTTCATCCTACTTAGATTTAAAAAAGCCTAAGATATGTTATATCCTTTAATTTTAATAAGAGCATAGAGATGTTTCTTTATTTAAAAAAAAAAAAAAGATATGCATGATAGGTTCCATCTTCAGCTATATCTTTATCAAAAACAGAGCAAGAAGGGCAGATTACTGATTATTATTACACTGGGAATAGTAACACTACAGAACAGCGCCTAGCAATACAGTCAATTAAAAATTAAAACACAAACAAACAAACCAACCAAAAAAAGACTACTGACCCTGGCAAAGAAAAGTTCAGTTAATTTTCTAAAAATATTGCTTCTTTTGCAAACAATGCTTACATGAGTTTTCCAGATTTATTTCAAATCAGTCACAGTAAACACTTTCTACTTGCAACCCACAGGTACACAGAAGCTACGGGCACCTACACAGTAGCTGAAATTAATGGCACTTAATGCATTAACTCAGGTTAATGAAATGCAAAGAAATGCACATTACAATAGCCCAAAAACATGTCAATAAAATTTGAGTCAAAACTTATGTTTCTTACAAGAAATTTGTTAGTCTTCCTGGCCATTTTTTAAGAGATTTGGTTACTGATGACGTGTTTTGGTTTAATTATAGCAGTGTTTTGGTAACATCACAAATTGTTAAAGTTGTGTGACGTTTCCCTTCATGAGTTCTCCTTTTTATCTCCCTTGTATCTTTACCAAACTGAAGTGCCAGGGCTGACGTCTGGCATGACACACACCGGAGCAATGGTACACAGAGTTCAACCTCCCAGACCTTGTCCTGCTGCCCCAGGGCATGAGATCATCCCATCCTCCTCCTCCTCCGCTCACCAAGCAATGACCACAGGCAGGGACTGCCTTCATCACACAACCCTGACTTTGATCCTCCAGCACAGACTGTTCGTACCTAAAGATGTCACGTGAAAAGAGAAGCTACTCTGTGACTGCACACACAACTTCTCATTCCACCTGGACAATGATAAATTCAGCATTTCTTCACTGATGGGCTTGGCTCTGGAACAGTAATTTCCATTTTTGTGTGTTTCTGTGTGTAGTAACGTGCAGGAAAAAGCAGCAGCACGGGTGTACAACAATCACACTGCAGCACCTTCCAGAATTCAGCTCACGAGCTGCATTCCTTCAGCACCTACTCCTGCAAAAGTGACATCAGCAATACGTGATTTGGGTCTGGCAGCAGTGACTGTCTCTCAAACAGGACTTGGGGAAAACAGGAGAGGAAGGAAAAGCAGGATGCTCAGTTCTAGCTGTGACTTTCAGGTCTCTGTGTCAAAGCAGTGTCAGAAAGTGCTTGGAAAGACAAAACACAGTCTCGAGCTGTGAATGCTCAGAGCATTCACTGCTTTATTAAACACTACATTATTAAGAACCACTTTAATAAATAAAACAAACCAAACGCACAGAGATTTTGTGGTCCACTTTCCAACCAAAGACTTCCTTTAGGAAATGTGACATTCAACCAAGAGAAAAAAAGTCTTTCTCTCATCTCCTCTGCTCCTCCCCACGAATTACACACCGCTGGAGATCTGACACCACCTCTGAAACACAACAGTCCCACGGTCAGCCCCGAGCCAGCTGGTTCCAGGTACAGCACCTGAAGGCAGCATGGCAGGGCCCTGGTTCTGCAGGGCTGAAATGACCAAATTAATCATGAGAGAGGAATATTCTGGTGCTGTGCACATTCAGTGCCAGGACACCTGGCTGAAGAAGGCAGGCAGGATTGTCTGCCAGTTTAATTCCCCACAAGGAAGCCCAGCTCAAAGTCTTGTGCTGTCCAAGGTGATGACAGAGGGGTTGAAGAGAAAGTTGCATTGATAACACATGCTGAACACCTCAAAGTAAATACTTCCTATTATAACAGCCATTAAAATATTGGGTTTTTTCAGCAAACAGGACTGAAGCCAGGAAGAACAACTGATGTCACTGGATTATCAGCAAACACAGGTGGGGAAGCCCAGCCTTCAGCAGCACAGCAACCCTCTGGCACTCTATTCAAGAATATTCAGAGTATTATTGGAAGAATAATTCTGTCTGAAGCTCAGTAAATAAGTCCCAGATTTTTTTATATGAAGTAATTTGATTCTATTTTTAGCCATTAAAGAACATTTGGATTAACAGATTGAAAAAAGTTCATTCACAGCTTAAAATATATATATATATATTTATATATGTCTGTTGCAAACTCTCTCCCCTGCTGCCCATAAAACTAACAAAATCAAGGCAGAAATTACATTTACATAGTCTTGAAAATATTTTAAAATCATCATTAACATGTGTGATTTCATCTTATTTTACTTATGAGCCCAAAGTTGTATCCTGAATGCCATTTCTATAGAAATTGAGTGCCAAGTATTACCAAGTTGCAATTTTACTGTCTATGTAAAAATACCCTGGCAGCATTCAGGCAAATTAAATTTAAAATTAAACTTCAAGCCTTTGCATGCCACCATAATATTTCAGGCAACAATTTCAAGAAAGGGAAAGCAGAAAACAGACTGTGCATATACTATAGTTCAAAATAGATTTCTCATGTCAAATGGCACAGTTTTTCCTTTTTTTCCATTAAAGAGTTATTTCAAGTCTTCTGCTGAATACATTTCCATGCCTAATGAAACCTCCTCAGTGATTCTTCTTGAATTACTCTATATGCTTTAACACTGCATACACTAATAGTGTACACATACATACAAATCCACACATAAATGTATGCACTCATGCACACGATATTCATGCAAAAAGAATTAATGGAATTTTTTGACTGGATGCTACCCCCTGTAAATATGTTAAACGTGAACAGTGCTTATGGTTGGGCTCATTAACTAAAAATGCTGCTGTTGTCTGCACAATTTGTGTTGCTCATGTGAGAAGGGATGACATGTAAAATGCTAATTTACAGACTTGGTTCTTTTCAATTTACCATCAGGGTTCTCTCTCCATGAGGAAAATCAGGGGTCGCTCACTACAGTTCTCAGAGAGTAACTTGGGTTGAGACCTCACTCAGCACCTGGAGATAAAACTCTGCAGGGAGTCTTCTCCAAGAAAAAGAGGAGAGAAGGAAAAAAAAGAAAGGTTCTGAATGAGCTCCAAACACATTTTCTGACATGTTCTCATAGAAAAATGATATCCCAAAAAGCCACTGACTGGCAAACATCCCTTCTTCCAAGGGAGAGTCACTATATTTTAGACTAGCAGCTGATACAACAGATAAATCTTCTCACAACTTCAGCTGTTCATCTCCTCTTTCTCCTCCAGTCTTTTTCCTAAAGTCCCTGTCTCTTGAGCACCTGCAGTCTGGGAGACCTGCTCACATCCAGTCTGAAAGTTACTCTGAACACAGAGAACTGAGCATGGAACTTCACTTCATCAATTAAATTTGGACTCCATGTCTCCATCATGGGTTGATGCAGCATTTGACCAACAGATGCAGTTAAGAGACTCACTTCAAAGCCCCATTACCTCCCCAAACTAGAACACCAGTAGTGCCACCATTCCCTAAAACATTCCAAGATTTCACTCCACCACAGATGTACCAGCTGCCTCTTCTACAAATGCCTTTGACACCCAGCTACTTCAGAGACCATAAATGGTAACTCACTCCTTAATTAAAAAATACTTAAATAATTGATGTATTTACAATTTCTGAGCAGGTTCATCAGTGGTTTTGTTTCCCTTTCCTGGATGCACCTCTGTGCTATATTTTAACTCTCCACAGGGTCTCACCACCTCCCTTCCCCTTGGTGTACAAACTATTTTGGTTTCAAAGACCTCTTCTATACAGGGCAAGTTTTCAGCAGGACTTTTAATGCCTTTCAATTCTTTCCTGTAACCTCTGGGTTAGTTTATCAGAGCAGTCATTAAGGCTGAGCACTTTGAGGCTGATGGGTATATCCAGGCTAGCCCAACTCCAGCTAATTGCATTCAATTTGACATTCTCCAAGCACTGACAGTCCTCATTCAAGCCGAGTGTGAAAGTTTTTAAATTAGCTTTCACAGTTTGATTCACAGACAGCAAATGCAAAATGGCACAGGATTAATTTTTTTCCCCCAACAACACAGTGTAACAAAATAGCCCAAAGGCTATTTTACTTCATTTGCTTTAACTATTAGGGAAGATTCACAGCACAACGTTCCAACAGAGACAAAAGCTCCAGAGGACTTTCAAAGCTTAGTATTGCCCCCAATAATTAAAGTACCATACGTTTGTACAGCCTTTCCACTTTGTCACTGGATGTTAAAATGAAGTCTAGACCATTTCAGACAAGCCACAGCCATTACTGCTTAAAACATGAACATACCAATACATTCCTCTCCATTTTATTACAGATCACATTTTTAATACCTAGCAAAGTATGGCACTGGATTTAAAATGGGCAATACAGAAACCCATATTTTCTTGGTGAAGTACAAATCCTGACTTCACATGTAATCTGACAATGTGCCTTTTGATCAGTCTACCTTCATTTGCCAGATAAAAGTTAAAAAGAAAACCAGAATATTGAATTACCTATTGCAAAAGTGATTTGGTCACTCCCAGCAAAGAGGGGCAGAGCAGGATGGAAATTTAGCTTTCTTGGCACTCTTTATTTTATTATTGGGTGTCTTTGAGCAGCTCCATCAACAAACTGAAAAGTTCAGGCAAAACTTCATTTAATATGCTACACTCAGTATTTAGGAGAAAAATATTTCTCAGATTTCAGAGGCAAACTGAAATCTCCACTAACAGTTTAGTTTATCTTGCCAAAAGTACATATCAGAGTATTTTACATAAGGTCCAAAACTCATGAGCACTCTTTAATTCAAATTAGTTCTAATACTTTAATAACTAATAATTCCAATATAATCTAATAACTGTATCAATAGTGGCAACTCACACGTGGAACTATCTTAAGGTATGAAAATTATTTACAATGAAATTTAAAATCAAAAATCTGCATGCAGATAGATTCCAGCTTCCTACTCCAGGTTCCAGGTATTTACAGCCCAGGATACATAGGTCACATCTGGCAAACTGTAAAGTCAAAGGTCCATCCGTAAATGTCAAAATGTTAGTCACTGTGGTGGATGTAATTTAGGTACCTCTTGCCAGGATTCAGAGTAGTAATCTCAAATATCAACCTAGATTTATGAGTATTTTCTATTAAGAAGTTACATACTTGCATTATAGTGTTTGTAAATATTTTGTAAATAAGAAGCCTTTTTTCACACAGCAAAGAACACGAGGAAAGGTAAACATTTCAAAAAACAACCCACACTGTCTATTTAGGGAAATTTACAAGTAAACCCAGGAAACAGGAATTCTATCGTGTGATTAATAATCAGAGACCAAACTATCCAGGACCAAGCTGTGAAAAGTGAGCCCTGACCGTGCTGGGCAGGCTTGGACAGTGTCCTTGGAGGCAGAGCTGGCACAGTTGGCACATGAGCACCACTCCTTCTGCCTGGATTAAAGTGCACTTGGGTACAGCTACAAAGGCCAGAACTGCAGCTCTCCATGGTAATAGAGAGCAATTTGGATATGCCTTTATAGCCATTTCATGAGATCTTTTCTGATGTAATGAAATGAAAGATGAAATTCACCGAATTAAACATATCAGAAAACCCAGGTTAACACAGACAAAGTGTGGAACTAAAAAGTACATTATTTTTTAAAATAAAACTACTTTGATCATGCCTTTAGAGCATTAGATCCTGTGTCTTGCTACAAACAACACAAACCCTGAAGGAATAATGAAGCTTTACACCCTTTTAAATAAAACCCAGCCCACCATCCATGGAACTTCTTCAATGGGAAGTACAACTCAAATGTTCCCTGAATTAACCTCCAAGACTTATGAAGCTTCATCAGCTCAGATGGCAAACAACCACGGGTTATTCGAGAGCTAAACTTGTCAGAAACTGCAAAAGAGAGACAATCCAATAGTCATTGAAAGCAGTGAACACACCTCAGATCACATCAGGTGCTAACAGACACCAGAATCCCTGAACAACACATTCACATGAGACACCAATGTTTGTGAATAGTTATGCTTAAGAAACTTTGAATTCTATCCAATTGTAAATGCCACAGTACAACCGATCAGTCCTGATCATGAAAGTCTCCCAGAGTATTCTCGTTTCTAAAAAAAAAGCAAGACTGGGAAAAATTCCAGTTTTGGTGAAAGTGAATTGTCAAGGGATTACTGGGAATTCCAGAGCAGGGGCAAAGCATTCAATGGGAATGGAAAATGGCCCCATGTAGGATGACTGCATAATGCTCTGCAAATAGGAAACAGCAAATGCATAGGGTACCCAGCTGTTAAGTGATGTACAGAACATAATCTGACACATTTTAGGTACCAGGATTCTGACAAGCATCTACAAAATGCATATTTTTTTTTTTCCCTCCAGCACAGATATTGACATTAATTGGAGGTAAAAACATTTCAGCATGATCTTGGCTATTCTTTGGGGCTCTTAATGGATAAAAACAATTCCTGATAATAAAGACTAGGAGCCAAAGCAACTTGTATGAAAGCCATTATGAAGTGCAATAAAAGCAGCAAGCACAATATACTGTACATTTCCAGATACATCTCATCTGTTTTGACATTTTTATACTTATTATACTAATTTTGTATTTGGATCCTTAAGCTCTTCAGACAGTTTGTTTTTCTCTTTCCTCTGGGCACAGTAAGACAGGGACCTGATAGGGACCAGCAGAGGCCTTGTTTTGACAAGTATCTCTGCAGAAAAAAAATGGGCACTTGCATTCAGATCTATCTCCAGACAGCCAAAATGGCTTCTAGAATTTTCATTTTCTATTAAGTGGACTTAAATTGCAATCCACAGATGAAATACTGCCTGTGAGTTACACACCCACTGCCCCCAGAATGGCAGGGATAATTCTAGAACCACCAAGTGTGTTTGACAGAGCAGAGGGAGCGCTGCTGAAGATGAGGAAGGTCAGCTATGAGCAGCTGTTCTCAGTGCTGGAAATTAACAGCTGGCAGACAATTGTTGGGGTTTCCCACATAACTTGTTGTCAATCTAAAACACCCCCATGTAAAAGTTTATAGTGCTAATGACAAACAAAACATCTCCTTTTAAACGCATTTTGTTTGTTTCAAACTGACATGCCATTGACACTTAGGATTTTTTTTCTCCTGCTGAGCTCCTGTTCTGAAAAAAGCACAGCCCACATCCTTTTGAGGGTGTTTGTCTCCATTTCCAACTGGAAAGCTCAGTTTTGGCCTCACTAGGACACAGTTCCTTGAAATAACCGAGGTTACTGCTACGGATGGGAACTATTTCACCTTCTTGCATTTGGCAGGAGTTGATTTCGCTAAAGGCTATCAAGGCCTGTTTTTAGCCCAAAATTACCTAACAATGTTTAACTAAGTCACTTTATACTTCACCAAACAATATCCTTTACATTTAACCGTCCTAGTGCAAAACAAAGTCAATGCTCAAGTGGCAAATCCTCAAAATGAATGAAAAAGCTGAGTTTCAGAAAAGTTTTTCTTTCAAGGTACTATCAAGCTACTTCTGTTTTCCTAGTAAGTTCAGTGCTGTTTTATTCTGATGGCTCTGAAAGAATCACCAGGTAGAAAACCTTCAGCTGTGCTTTGAGTAACTCCTACTTCCAAGACAACCAGCACGAAGCAGTAGCACAAATCCAAGAACTGGAATTTCCATGAGATGTTACACTTACATGAGTAGCTGTTAACGCCAGCTGCAGCAGCCAGAATACCAATTTTCCCATTGCTAAAATTTTAGAAAGCAAAATATAAAAGTGAAGGCAGCTTTATCATTACCTGCCTGTTCTCATTTCAGAAAGCTGGTTCCCCTTACCTTCTTTAAGTATCTACTAACAATTTTTTTCACTGCAGTTCATCTTGAAAATTAATCATCATAAATTTAAAACCATTTTCTTGCACATCTGTCAGGTTGGTAGTGCTATTTCATTTATTATGAGACCACATGACGCATCAGAGCTCAGTATTTGAACATGACATATTTTCACTTTGTTGTGATACCACATTCGAAAATTGTTCCTATCAATCTTTCACTGGAGCCAAAACTTAACTGTCTTGTTCACTGAAACATTAAATGCCAAGTCACACAGATGAATAAAAGCATTTGCAAGATGCAAACATTTGCAAAAGTTTCCTATTGAAGGGGTCTATAGAAGAGAATCCACCAGAGTGAACCGAGCCCACAGTCAGTACCAAAAGCCACTGTTTGTAATCATTATGACCCATCAGATCTCACTGAAAGTTAAGTGATTTCATTAATAGGCTGAACTTTAAGCAGAATTTTGGAAGTGTTTACAGCTCTGATTTCCAAGGTGTATTACAACTGCTGTGCACACGCCAGACTCAGCTCACGCCCTGCTCCACATCTGTGATTTTCTGCATCGTTCCCAGCGAGGAGCCAAACCCCAAACAAATAGGCCAGGTACTTACAGTCCCCATAATGCATCATTTTCCCTCTAAACAGTGGCAGCAAACAGGCACCTCCAATACTGTATTACTTTCTTCTCCCATTCATGACGATGTCACGCACAGGTTTCTTTGATTCTGAAAGAGAAGCATTTCCCAGGTTCTGAGGACGGAGGTACCCCGGCCAATCCATCATGCTTTGTGTGCTAATGATAGACTCATGCAGACGAGGCACCAGGAGCAGTCAGAGGCAGCAGGCATGAAAAGGAGTGAATCAACTGTCAGGGGTTGTGATCTGAAGGACTGCAAGGCTGTGATTAGAATTTTCAATCAGGACTTCCACAATTCATCATGCTATAAGGGAAAGGGGGGCACACACATATTTCTCCATCAGCCCTTCCTGCTATGGGCAAAGCGAGTTCTGAGGCATTAAAAAAAAAGGAAATCTGAACGTCTTATGCTCATAAGCAGGTGCTCTTCAGGGAGTGGAGAGTAAAGGATTTTCTGGGACTGCACAGCTACTATTTTTTGTCTGCACACTCAAGATTACGTGCCTTTGAGATTACGAGAAAGAAACACAGCTCTTCCTCTCTCTCCTCTTACAGGTGCACTCACAGACACCTGAGCAAAAAGCAGCCCTGGAAACCTTTGTGCATTGTCTTTAGGGATATGAAAAGGAATAAAACCCTCCAGGAACCCTTCATCAGAATTTGCCACCACGCTCAGTGAAACTTTAGAAAATAAAAAGGCAGAGCTCTTTACAAGGCAAGGATTCTCATAACCTCTATGAATTCACCTGCAGCACTTGCCAGGAGGCATTCAGTCACATCTTCCTAACGTGCAAAGGACCAGCAAGTTTACTGACTGCACAGGATCACAGGAACCAAACACGTGGCCTAACCTTGTTTTCCTCACAGTATTTGTTTGCCTTAGTACTGCTGCCTCTGACTCAGAGAAAAATGCAATTCCACAACTTAACAGGACTTGGAGCTGGGCTGGTTCTGCAGCTCTGCTGCAGCTTCCCTTCTGAAACCATGAGAAAGTCACAAAAGCTCTGCAAGTATTTTGCTGCTTCCCTCCTCTCCTTCCTCACCTATGAAATGGAATAACTGTGTCTCTCCGGGGACAAATTTTGCAAGAACTCATTCCCAAAGGGGATTTGCTGCCTCAGAGAGCCTGTCCCCAAAAAAATGCCAGCCCAGCAATTAGGAACTGGGTACTGGTGGCTCAAAGGAAGTGCCCCAAGGTCTGTATCCATGTCACTAGAGTCTTTGACTCAAAATCCAGATCCAAGTGACAAGCTAGGCAGATTAGACATTTATTGAAATATATGAATGAAGCATTATTTTAAAAGGCAATTTTCATGTTAAACTATGAATAATGAACAGTAAAGACAGATCTTATTTACATAATTAATGTTTCAGTTATTGATATTCCTTCAGAGGGTCACTAGACATTTTTCTCCAAGTTAATTAATTAATAAAGCAACTCCTTTTATGTAGGTAATTGTAATCACTTCAATACTCAAAGGCATGTAAAATACCTGGCTTTTTTTCTTTAATGTTGCAACCTGAGTGACACAATGATCATTTGCATAAATATAAACACTGAATGGGTCCATTTAACGCCTGACTAGAAAGAAATCCTTTGAAACTAACAGGAAAGAAATACGTTAATTATGGACAAATACGGGCAAGACCACCTTTTGTCCTTGCACCACATCATATTTCCCTAACACAAATCTCAGCTTCAAGACACTGAACTGCTCGTGATGCCAATCTGATCACTTTTAGCTGAAGGTTGCTCTGAGGAGACAGAATAATTTGGGAAAGAACAGAAATGTTTATGGAGAAACAAAGATAAACTAGAAAGCTGTTAGCAAGCAGAAAGCTTTAAATGCTCAATATTTCATAGGTAACACAGAACTTTTTCTTTTTCCATTAAGAAATGCATCAACAAATCCTGCAAAAAGAAGCCTGATCCTGCAAAAAACGTGTTACAGAAACTCTTACTGCCCATGTAAGTCCCACTCATTCCAGGTGAGAGGGTTACTCTGCTCAGTAGCCAAAATTTATTTGCTGTTGCATCATATAAGGCCTCATGAAAAACAATCTGGAAAGGATTACTGGATGCACTGCTTGAGGAAGGTGGGACAGCTGAGAGGTTATATTTTTCATCTTATTATTCTTAATTCACTAATTCCTTGTACTCATCCCATTTCTGACCCTTTCTATCTGCATCACCACACACTGCTGCCAAAAAAGCATCTTTGGGGGGAGGTCCAAGCGCCCCCATAAAGAACAGCCACAGTCCTCCAAAGCCAATTATTTGTTGTTAAAATTTCACCCTGAATATGCCATTTATTGTGTGGTTTAATGAATGAGAGAAAGGGGTAGAAGATGTTGATATTTGACCAGTGACACCACTGACTAGCTCATAACCAGAGTCACATCATTCTGCTATTTCCTCATCAGAAAACTGCAGTTGTCTCTAGTATTGAGCATTCTAAAATATAATTTGGGATTTTTTTTTTCCTGTTTGATAGGATGCCTAGGACCATGGGGGAAAATAAAGGTAAGGAGGGCTCCAATCCACCTCCACAGTTCTGAGGAATGGGATAGCAATACAGATAATAAATGTTATTATTTGTATTATGCACTCAACTGCACCGTATCAGCTGCTAAAACCTTGCAAATATTCCTGAATTCCTGACACCATCAAGAATCATTTCAACCTGCTTTCAGACCGTAAATCTCTTATCTGATCTATATCCAAGAGATTATAACAAAATGTGAAATAACCTAAATATTGAAAGCCATTTCACAGAAAATGGAAATAGATATTATAGGGAAAAACACATTCCAGGCTTGCAAATTCTCTCTTTTATGTAATCCTTATCCATATCCATCCAGGGGACTATTTGATATCTCTCTCTCTCAGTGTTTTTAACCACTGCAGATCTTTTCAGCCAGCAGTTGGTTGTGTTTTCAACTGGTGGCTCCAGCAAGTGGCATTCCAACCATGCAGGAGTCAGGAATGCAGCCACTAAGCAGGTTATGAATAAACCACTCAGGTATTCTTTTCTGTGTTTCTCAGTAATTACTCACAGCCTCGGAGCACAGCAGAGATCTGCTCCTTCAGGGCCTCACTCCCAAAGGATCGATGTGCTGCAAACAGAGGCACTACAGGACTTAATAGCAAGTTTTAAGTGCTTCTCACAAGACAAGAGTCTCCTCGACAGCCTTCTTGCAGGTAGCCAGGAGCTAAAGAGCTGCTCTTAGTGTGCATTTGTGCCTTTTGGCCAAAATCACACTTTCTAAACACAAAGAAGTAACAATGGACAGATCCAAGAGAAGATATAAATGAAATTCCAGATTAACAAAGGCTCCATTAAATCAATTTAGCAATTCCATCTCCAGGGATAACAATTTGGCTTGCAGTGGTGGGCTAAATAATGCAGTTGAACACATTAAGAACAGATCTGTATTCAGGCTGAATGGACTGTTAGCTCAGGAAAAAAAGACAGGAGGAAAAAGAAATGCTGAAGTGGCTGTTTCCTGCCCACAGCATTTTCTCTTCTCCTCTATCTTCCAAAACTATCATGATCATACATCTATCAATATATCATACACTTTCCCTGTGAAAGAGACAAAACAAGCCTCAAAATCTGTCTTAATGGGTGCCATCAAAAGAAATACCAATTCATCTGGATGCATAAAACATCCAGAAATCAGTGTAATCAAAAAGTGGGGCTTCTCCTTTGCCATCCAGTCCCTGCAATAGCAAGGGCTGCTTTTGTATTTTATTATTTTGTACTGCAGATACCTTCACTTCCCCTGAGTGCATTTAGCAGCAAACCCAGAGATTTCTCCTCTGACCAAGAGGCAAGTCCCTTTCTCTCTCCCTGCAGTTAGAGTTTCAGTTTTTCATGAGACAGTAAAAAGTTTCTCTATTGTCAGCACTAAAAGCTTCTCCTAAAGTAGTTCTTTCTCTGTGTAGCCACATTTTCATCAAATTTTAGTGCATACTTTTTATGAAAGTGTTTGACAACCTCAGGATTTAGGTTAGAAAAAGAAGATGAAATGTAGGCTAGGCTACAGGGGGCTTTCTAGGGAATACCCCAGTAGAGCAGTCTCCTGATAGCTAAGGTATCTTCCTTGCTATAAAAGCAACCTATGATTGTTGAGCATAGATCTTCAGCGGGCTCTGGAGGTTTAAAATCTTAGAAAGACCTAATTTCATTCAAAACTATCTGCTGTCTTCCTCTGGATTTTATATCTGTATGAGTTCAGATGGAATACTGAAGGAATGATACCCCATTAGCAAAAAACTTTAGCTGAATTTTCCTTCTCTTAGAAACATCATCTAATGCTGTCAGGTTTGCTGTAGAATATTTATTGTTTAGACTATCTAAAAAGGATTATTTTTCTTCAGATTAAAACCAGTACTTCAAGAGGGATGTAAAATGACATGATTTCTATTGCCTCAAAGTAGGCAATGAAAACTTTAATGTACCTGTTCCTATCTCAGGCATACCTATGAATATTTTTAAAGCACAGATATAATATTCCACCCATGTTTTTATTCCTATTTTTGCTCTAGTTAAGTTATATTTTTAACTCCAAAAGGGACCCATTTGCACAGATATTCACACCACCTGCCCTATTCCAATTCACTGGGTCCAGTTTAAACATTCTGCAATGCCAGAATCCTGAATACAGTTAAAAGCTTCACAGGTGTGTATAGTAACTAGACAGACAACAAAGAATTCCTAACACCCTGCTTTTTAATGCCTCATATCCCTTCTCTTGTGAGGCAAACCCTGTAAGTGAAAGGATTCCAGACTCATCCATGGTGCTGCCTTTTCAGGACATGCTGAGCATCACATGCTTCCCAAAGCCTGTGTGCAGTGAGGGTGACAAGACACACTCCTGTGGGGGATTTTTCCTTTCTCAACATTTCAGTGTTTACGTGTGACCTCCAGTGTTTAAGTGATGACTATTCAGCGCATCACTTACAAAAAACAGCCGCTCTCATTTCCTTTACACTCCTCCTCACAGGAATAAATCAGTATCCTGACTGATTGAAACACTTAGCTGCCAGTCATCCTGCTTTGTCCCCTCGCTGCCTCACGCCAGCCAACTCCGGAGATGCAGGGAAGTGATTAAACTGTAACACGGAGCCCTGAGAGCAATAACTAAGTGAGCGGTTAGAAACAAATAACACAGTTCTTCATAATTCAGTAAAATGCATTATCTGATTTTGTGTGTGGCTCTGAAAGCCAGTCAAAGCAGCAGTGCTTTTTTTACTAACGCAATAACATTACTGCTTAATGGTGGAAAGCACAGGAGAGCAATACATGGCCTGCAAATAAGAGGAAAATGTGCAAGCTTAACGATACAAGTTTATCTTCCTTATGAATTACCTAGGCAGTGCTTTTATTGTATGAGATCCATTGTTTCCTGATCTGCAAATTACTTCCTGAATCTGTTAACTATAATGGGAGAAATGTATTTTTCAGTCTTGCCCTCTGCAAAAAAAAAAAAAAACCACAATAAATCAGTCTAAGCAGGTGAGACTGAACTGGCAACAAGGCCAAGGTATTTCAAGTGTGCAATCTCTGACACCCTGGAACACTGAAGGATTTTTTTTTTTTGAAGGTGGGAGCACAGAGATGAAAGGATTTAAGTGTAAATTATCCAATGATAGTGCAATTCTGGAGTGTTACCATGCGTGTGAAGGATTATTAAAGATCAGGTAGGATTTTTCCAGCCTTACTTCAGTCACCTCCAGGGAAACGAATGCTGCAACGCTCCGTAGGAAATAAAGAACAACCCGAGTATATTAAAAGACTCACAGATATAATTCCATGAACTACAAGTTTCCTTTGTAACTCAGATACCTCAAAGTGAACAACACTTTTATCACAGTCCTTGCACTTCACGTGTCTTTGAAGGATGACATTTCCACTCCCTGACTTAGCATTTGCATGTCCTGAATTCTCTAGTAAGGGCCCAAGAAGAGTAATACTGGTTTTATTTACGTATCTTCCTCCCCTTAAATTCCAAAACCAGATCCCAAACTCATTTACCGAAGCAAAATGCTTCAGCCATGTACAGCCATTAAAAACACCATGATCATCCTGAGAAAGATAAGAAGCCAAACACCGGTGTAGTTTAAATTCTTCTCCATCAACAGGAATCAAGAGAAATCTTGGTATCAATGACCCTCATGCTCTGTCTCACAGGAGTCATCAGATATAACACATTTTTTATTGACTAAACCCGCCAGTCCCAGAGCACGTCAGTGAGTACATGATCTGCACAAAATCCATTCTTCCAGTTACCTCAGACCAAAAAAAAGCCAAAAACCAAAAATCCCAAGCCCAATACTACTTACAGTAAAAAATGAGATTTTACATTTGTCCAGGACGACTCCTTTATACCAAAATCCCACTACTCTATCACCCCTCCTGCAGCCTCCAGGAGGAACTAGAATGTGCCTTCACATTTCTAAAAATGTTTTCCCAGAAAATGGACTATTTCTTTAATTACTTCTTTGAACTGAAATTACACAGAACAGCGGAAGTGACAGCAAGAGGTTCATCTTTCCATCAGGGCACCCTGCAAGCTGCTGAGTTTGAATGCATAAAACACAAGAGTCAGAGCAGAGAAAAAAGGGATCGACTCTGACGTGAAGTCTTGTATCACAAGAAGCAGAAGAGAAGAATTTGTGAGTGCTGTTTAATAATGGAGGACTTGGGAGGTTCAGTCTGGGAGTCGAGATGTAAAAACAGCTTCAGGGGAGGGGGAGCTTAAGAGTGGATGGAGACAATCATTTATGAGAAAGGAGCTGCATGCAGATAAGGAGCCATGAGGAAAGGAGAGGGACCAGGAAATTGGGATTAAGAACTCACATGAAGAGCTGGCATCTCATCTGCCTCGATTTAAAAATCACAAAGAACACAGCAGAAGCTGTTGTCACAGCTACTCAATTAAATCAAATTGTGTAGGTCCCACAGGAGAAGAAAACCTGGTCTTGACGATGCACATGGATCTCAACACAACAGGATCTGATGTTCCTCCCCAGAAAAGGAGTTGTATCTTCCTTACTGTACTAAAAGCAAGATCACCCTACCACCATTACTGCTGTACTACTTGTTGAATATCATAAGCTGAATTATTCCAAATACTTAATTTCATTAGATGAATTTTCCAAGAAGACATAAATTAGGGCATATGGTTCATAATATTTTCACTTCCTTTCCCTGTAACCCATTTCACTAGTTTTACACTTCATCAATTTAAGCATTATGGTTAATAGGTAACATTTAATTCTGTCAAAGGAGGAAAAAAATCCAAGTGTCTCATTAGGAAGCTCTGATGGCCATTTCACAAAATAGTGCTACATTTTCTACCTACGTCCAATATAAGATGAAGACACTGAAGTTGAAAGCATGTGCAGAACTTAGAGGTTTCTGTGCAGGGCAAAAGCTTTTTTACTGCTCACTTGGGCATGAGGAAAAGTGGATCTCTGGGGGACAGAATCCCTGGGAGATTTGCAGCTACACAACAGCAGTGCAAAGCACTAAACCAGAGCACAATAATGTCTATTTTACCATGGGAAAAAACCAAGGGCAAGCAACTTTTTATTTATGTTAAGCACAACACATTCCTACGTGCATAGCAACAATATATGAAGATTACCTAATGGCAGGAACAGCATCTCTGACCAACTCCAGGAAAAACATCAGTAAAGCTGGTTTTTATCCAAAACTATGCACTGAAATGTGGCAATAATCTTTCAAGCATCAACAGGTGCCAAAATATCACACAAGAACAAGAAACACATGAAAAAGCTTTCACAAAATATAAAGAAAGCTGAATTCTCCATTACACACGCTGGCTTACCATCATTGCAAAAATTTACAAGGAGCTGTTTTACAAATCTCTGTGAATGTGTGAACATGAAGAACATTTGCTTCTTCAAAATAAGCAAGATACATTTCTGTCACATGCTAAGAATTCTTCTACAGGTGGTATTAGTGCCTTAAAAGCCCCAGTGATCAATCAGAATTATCACAGGAGGGGATTCAGAGTCATGTCAGGTTTTTGAATGACAGAAGCACGTGAGGCTTTGTACTACAAAAAGTGTGTTCAAAAATAGAATACATAAGCTAATCATCTACTCACACTCCTGAAGAAGTGAGCCAGCAGAGAAAAAAACCTTTGAAAAAAACCAACTACTAAAATGTATCCCACTCCAGTTTATTAACACATCATTAGACTGTTTCACAAGTTGCTGTTAAATATAAAATTATTCAGTGGATAAAAGGGAGGCTGTGGGTAGTAACACATTGTACCTGTAATAGCAGCTGTTTCTTTTCTGCACCCTGACTCTTCCCTGAACTGCTTTTCTCACTGTATTTCTGAAATTTTGGGTACACTGTGACACAGCTCCTAAGGCTATAACCACGACATGTAAGAGGCTACTTTAAAAAGACAACCTTTGGCATGTGAGGTTTGAGGTGGGAAGGTCGCAAGGCTCTTTTATAGGTGCCAAAAACTAAGATTTGTCTTCCCAGGTGTAATGCAGAGCACACGAAGGACAAGGTGCTGTAGGAGCGAGTCCAGAGGAGGCACCAGGGTGATCAGAGGGATGGAGCAGCTCTGCTGTGAGGAAAGGCTGGGAGAGCTGGGATTATTCAGCCCGCAGAAGAGAACCTTGGTTCAGAAGTTCCCCTCTCACATAACTGCACAGAGATGCATTAAGAAACTTCACAAGTTACTACCACTACCTCACTAAAATGTTACGCCAGCATTTTCCATTTAAAGGAGATTTCCTCTAAAAAAGCACTTTGTGAACTCTACTAGAAATTGCAAGGCATTTCAGTCTCCCTTGTCTACTCCTCAACCTTTTATTACAACAATAAATAATATATGCAGTAGATTAATATTTAGAAGAACTTTACTCTCCTACTTGCATCATGCTTATAAATTATTCTGCTATTAATGAGTTATTTGATCTCAACATATTAGCACAAAAATTACACTGTTCTCTGTACTACTCTGTAACCTATGTGCTTGCCTTCTGCTAAAAGCTTCTCTTCAAAGTGCTATTATTAATTGTCAAGCATTGGAACTGTTCCTCCCCTTTACTTTCACGACATGCAGACAAGATTTTCTCCACTTTTTGTAAGTCATGTACAAGCTAAAGCACATCTGAATACACAATTCATTCTGTTTAGCACTGTGCTCTCCCTAATGTACCCAGTGCGGCCAACTTCTTACAGGAAGCGATTGCAGGAACAATTAGGACTCGGCAAGATTAATACACATTATGTTGTCATGTCTGCATCTTATCTCATGCAGTGATGCTGGAATGATAAAGAAGCAGTCCAACAGAAGTGTGCCAGCAGTGACCAAACCTGTACAACCATCTCCTGGAACTCTAGGCTGAAGTTTTTTCGTGCTTTATTAATGTTAAAACTACAGAGCTATCATGAACCACTTCTGTTCCTGCTGATTGTAACTTAATTTTAAGTCGCTCTTTTCACCTAACCGCTGAAACATTCATGTCCTAAGTGGGAAGGAATCCTCCAGACATCCTTGTTTCAGTTCTTTTGGTTTTTTCCAGTATTGTTTTAATACACAACAGTGAACCTACACTGATCTCCAGAATGGTTTTTGGGACGTCCACTAAATCAGCACAATTCCTAGTGGTTTCTTGATGCCTGTTTCTCATAACAAACCAAACCTCAGATTGTCTTGGAAAAATCCAGTGTCAGTCTTTCTCATGAAAATATACATGCACCTATGAAAATAAGATACATTCACTATAATTCGACCTAAGAATACATACATCTCCTTAGTAAATTAATAAATAAATAATCCCTATGAAGCAGCCAAAGATAATCCTAGCCAAACAAAATGAGAAAAAGTCTTGCAGGTAGTCCAACAGAGACACTAAAATTGATACTGTACCTGCTTTACTTATTGGCTACATTGCAAATTATGCACATACTTTCAGCCATAAAGAAGGAAATCAACACTCTATTCATCAGGAAAATTTATTCTTGTGTTCCCAGACCCACAAGACAAATGACTCTACCTGTACTATCTCCCTTGTCTGTATTGTCCTTCTTCCCATCTCCACCAAAAAGCTCCATCTAAAAACACTGATTAGCAGAATCAGCCACCCACAATGTGCATGGGTCACTTGCAATCTGTTCTTTGAACTAGAGATGATCTTTGCAATAAAGAACAGAGTTAGCTCTCTACACAGCCTGAGCAATATTTTGAAGCTTGATGCGCATGATCTGCTCCCCTGGATTTCTGCTCCCTGGAAAAAAGGCAGCTCGAGTTCAGTGACTGAGAACAGGATTCTTCTCACCTAAATTTCAGTTGTCAGGACTGGGCATCGTGTCCAAGTTAACAAACTCAGCTGCTTCTACAAGGATTAGTGAGGCACAGAACCATCCCTTGGAGAGTCCTCCCTCTGCCATCGCTTCACCTCATCCAAGAATCCAACAAAACAAATCATACAGGAACGAAACATGAGAAACTCTACATTCAAAAGGGACAACCACATACAGGTACTTTGTTGGACCGAGTCCTGCCACGAAGAAAATAAAGAGCTGCAACCAGAGCTCCCTTATGAAAATCACTTGTTGTTCTTTTCCAAGCCCAAACTCAGCAGAGCTGAAGTCTCAGATCTGTTTTGAGGCTGTGGCAGAGTTATTTTTCTGGGGTTGTTTTGTTTGACAGCATAAAGAAGATTTCATGTTCTCTCCGGGAGCATCCTGCACTGAAATCCAGAAACCGAAGCCTGGCACAGTGGGATTCACTCAGTAACAATTCTTCACTTTTCTCTGAGGATCTGTATGCACCAAATTCAATTAGCATTTGCTACAAATGTAACACAGCAACAGGGGACAAACCCTCATGTGATGTAAATCAGTGTAGTGGTTCTGATGTGAAGGAACTTTACCAAATTTCATCAGCTGCAACTCTCACGCAGTGCTGGTGAATAGCTCACTCCATCACTAGGGAGGTAAGGACCATAAAATTTGAGTGCCAGGAACAGTAAGTGGTCAATTCAATTTGTTATCCTCTTTAGGACTTCTCGAACATTTTATTTCTCTTGTTTGCAGAAAGAAGAAAAATGGGTCAGAATATATAAAAACTATCACACAGGGATGGTGGGTGGAAAACTGTCCTGAAGCCATAATGTGAGATTTGATTACTTCAGCAGCCACAAAGAAAAAAAAACCCATTCATAAAATAATCTTTATTAAACTCACTGATTTTTTTTTTTTACTGTTTCTAAACTTGAGCTAACTGCCAACATGCTGTGTGAAGTAGCACTTCCTGTTGATTTGTTTCGTATTAATTATAGCGCAATTAAAAAGGGAGTCTTTATTGCAAACAACTACCAGGTGTTTCAAAACCACAAAGAGGGGCCACAGCATTCCCAAGGGACACAGTCAGTGTTTCTGTGGCACAACAAACACATTTTCAAATGTATGCACGTTCACGGAAATAAAAATCCTAGCATGGGAAAACCTTCATTATGTTTAAAAAGAAGGCAGCAGGGGAGGAAATCCACCTGCTGGGAAGACCCTTGATATTTGTGAAATAGCTGCTAAAAGTTAAGACATGAACACCTAATAGGTCATCTAATCTTGCCATTAAAAGGTCTGAATTTGCTAATAGGCCTCGGAGCTTGAAGAAAACTAACATAAGAGGCAGTAACAATAAAACTAAATTAACTGCGTATTTTTTTTACATAAAGGAATGAAAGGGAAAATTGAAATATTAATATTAATAAAATATTTGCATGACTGACTGTTGATGAACTGAAGAGCAGTACAATTTCCTGAATATCAGCTGTGCTGCATTACAGTTGAAAAGTATTTTCCTTTTTTTCCTAATTACCTTTAATGCTTGGCTTAACTACATAGCTACTCGGAAATTCCTAAGCCCTGAATTGTCTACAGCACCAAGTTATCAGTGTGGACCATCATCACTAACCTCAAGATCAAGGAAGCAGAGTCTCCTACCCCACCACAGCCACAAGCAAAATATGAGAGCTTAAGAAGTATTTGGTTTGTAAAGGTTACACAAGGAAATAAAAAAAGGTAAACAAATTCTTCACGCTAATTATTTGTTAAAAATATCCTAAATACACAAGAAGCTTTTTTTTCACCCCATCAATCCTGACAGATACCATGAGAGAGAATGAAAGGAAAGGTATGAACTCAATGAGGGGAGAATTCAAATGACCTAATCCATGTTAATCTGGCAAAAAGCACATGCCAATTGAAGTGTTCTGGCCAGCGTCAGGCAGAGGCTGACAGGTCCTGGAAGGGCTGTCACATTACCAACACTGTCTGCTCCTGCACGAGCACTGAGCCCTGCCTGCTCAGATCTCTTCATCCCAGCGTGATCTGAGGAAATACTGGAGGCACCTGAATAAATCCAAGGAAGGTTAAACAAGTTGAACTGCTCTTTTTCTTTGCTGTTTTAGCATACTCTGTTGAGCTGCACCTCAAGTAACCAGGAACAGAAATGAAGCTTTTTTTGATGGTGTAAAAAAAGACCACCCACAATTTTTCCCTCAGTTACTTCAATTACTGAAAAAAAAATATATATTATAATCCTTTAGGTTAAGAAACAACCAATATTGATGCCTGCTGCTCTCTAAGTAACTGATCTGTCAGTAGGGTAGAAGACAGTTATGTGAAAGGAAACTATGAAATGTGTATTGCATCAACTGGATTCCCAGTAATCCAAGTTCTTCAAGAAATTCAAGAGCAAAGAACTGTTGGTATGATCTTGACATTCTGCAGACTCAAAACTTTCCTAAGCTTCCCGAGAATAAACCTGTGCAGGTTAGAAAGTTCTTTTCCAAAACACGAACACAGATGGATGGATAAGCTCTGGAGTGTATCTTGGGAGGAGACAGACTGATGGGTGCTACTGTCTACAGAATAACACCAGAAAAGGGTTTTGCACACCTGGAATTGTTTTAAGAGGCCACAGCTGCAATGCCTGGATGCTGATCAGCTCCCAGTGAGCTTCAAAACACGCTGGCCCCAACAAACACCCTCAGCAACCCTACAATCACCCACATCAAACTCCACCAGAATATCCCTATAAGTGATGATGACACAGATATTCATACTGCATTTTGCTACAAAAAGCATTCTGGGGAGATTCCAGCTCCATCTTTAGTAATAATAAGGAGACTGTGTGTTAGAGACTTGATTATCCTCAGTACCAAACGAGCATATTCACATTCAGGTATGAATAATTCTAGCAGCCTTAGTACTCAGTCTTGATTGTCTTCCTCTTCACAAGTGTCCTCTAAATGTAATTTTCCAGTAAGTACTCACTGAGGACAAGCATCTCCTAAAACCACAGGGACATTGCCTAACATCTAAATCTGAAGTTTCTGTAAGACAGAAATAATGCCTCCTAAAAGAAAACAAAACAACAAGCACACATGCATGATAGGAATATTTGATCCAATACAATTTAAATTAGGTCAGACTCCTCTTTGGAGAATTCTGAGTCAAGAACTAGGTGGTCCACTAAATTTCTATTCATTTGCCTTCAGGCTTGGGGAATTGCAAAGACTCTCAAAAAACTGATGCTCCTCTATCCACAAGAGTAATCACTATTTGGTGGTGGGAGGGGTGGGGAATCTCTCAGTGTAACTGCTTGACAGTACCTGGAGACCTGAGAAATCTTTATGTAGTAAAAAGGGCAGCTAATGAATCTTTGCATATATATATATATATATGTATATCCGTACACAGAGATACACAAAAGTCAATACAGAAAAAACCAGCAAGTGCCCTATTTTTTTATGTTGTACATATAAAATCAGAGAATGGTTTGGGTTGGAAGGGACCTTAAAGCTCATGCAGTTTCACCCCCTGCCATGGACAGGGACACTTCCCATATCCCAGGTTCCTCCAAGCCCCATCCAGCCTGGCCTTGGACACTTCCAGGGATGGGGCAGCCACAGCTTCTCTGGGCACCCTGTGCCAGGACCTCATCACCCTCACAGGGAAGAATTTCTTCTGTCCATCTAAAACCTAAGGTAATATTCTTATCCTTAAGAATATAAAACATAAGATACAAAATAAATATAAAAGATAAGAAAAAATACCCTTAAGAAAAGTAACCTCTGCCTCTTCATTAAACAAAGAGTAATGGAACAACTCTCTGTAGAAAGTGCAAAGGATCACGGGCTGGAAAGTGCCTGGAGCCTGCTCCCCCAGCAGGCTTCTGCTCGGGAACACTGCATTTTCAGAAGCTCACCCACAGCCATCCTCCTCCCTGATTCCATAAGTAACTGAAGTAAATCTTCACGCCTCCAAGGGCCGTAAGTTCATGTCAACAGCTTCACATATCTAAGGAGAGGACTGAGCCAGAGCAAGATGTGACAAGCAGCCCTTCAGCAACGCTGCTGCTCCACTGTGAATGGATCTGGCCAGGAGATGCAGCTGTCTGAAGGGTTGGGACTTGGACAGCTGCTTCCCCCACAGCTGGGGACACAGCAGCCTCTGCACCTGCACCAACACAGCAGGGTCATCCCAGGGAATGAGCTTCTCTCTCACTCTGCAAAAAGCAATGTATTGATCAAGAGACAAAAGCTGACAGGTCTTGCTCTGCTCTGGTTCTTCAGTATGGCACCACCTTGAGACAGATCCACCACTGCAAACAGGCTGTGCAGACCCCACTGCCACCAGCAGGGCTCACACTGGTGGGTTCTGACAGAGGATCTGTGCACGTGGCTGAACCACTTAAATAAACAAAGCTGAGACTTAAAACACTGCTTACACATGGAACACTCAAAAATGTGTTTGATAGTGGTGTAAGATTAAATAAACAGATACAGGTACCTCTCCTGGAGCTCACAGTACTGGGTTTACTCACCTTCTCTAGGTTGTGACAATTCTGCTGCCTTGAAACAGAAATGGTTGATTAATGAATGAAATTCTTAAACCGCCACCATGAAACATCATTTTGCTGCAGTTAAACTGGGCAAAAACTAGTGTTAAGGGCAAAATACAGAGCTGCAGGCTCTCTGTGTGACAAATCCAAGTATGAAAATGAAAATGTTTCAATCTGATTAATTACTTGGTTTAGAGTATATGCTTTTCATTCTACTGTATCAAAATACTCATAATAAAACAGTGCAGCTGATGAAGTCAAGCACTGCCTTACAAAGGCTGGCAAATTTGCAGAACAGCACTTGAGGTTCAGATTAGTAAAATCCTAATGAATATCTACTCTAATACCCATGTAATTGCAGGGAATGCATTTGCAAGTGGTACAATTAAAAAAAAAAAAAAAAAAAAAAGAAGAAGGGAAAAAACCACTGGTACAATGGAAGTCCAGACTGTGATTTTAGAGTCAGTTTAAGAGACTGAAGTGCCATCCCAGAAGAATGAAGATCCCATTTAAAGGGATGCCAAGAAATGAAGAATCACAATAAAGATTTCCAGTTCTTCCCCAGATCACAACATGCTTCCATCTTTCACCGTAAGTAACAATGCCAACAATTCTCAATTTCACCATTTCTGTCCCAGACACCAAAATGGTTTTCATACGTTGTTAATGATTGCTTTATCCCAAGTGCTCATCTCTTCTTGAACACTGCTCGAAGAGCTGCCCAGAACAGGCTCCTGAAGACTTCCCTGGAACTACATAAATGTTTTTACACTACATGTTGCACTTCCTTCTGGGAGCCAGCACCCGGCATCCCCACACCTCATCTTCCTACCCATAAAAACAAGTTAGTGCGGGACTTACTTTATCTCCCAAAACCACCAGGCAAATAAATGCCTTAAAGACAGAGCTGGTGCTGTAAGAATGAAGCCACAGATGGGCTGAAGGCAAGCACTGCTGAAATAATACCAAACACAACAGGACATATGAGAGACCAAGTAATAACCTAGTTTTATTCCTAAGTAATTGGCTGAGCAAACGTATTGTGATCCAGCAACTCTGATTAATTCCGCAAGAATGCTTGGGTAGTGTTTATAAAAACCAAGTCATTACCTTGACTAAACATTGACTTGGACAGTTAACTTTAACCACCAAGACCTTGACTAAATATTGACTGAGAAAGTTAATTTGAACTACAACATCTAGAAAATCGTGTTCCTCTTTGCTAGTATTTGCTATCACTTTAAAATGCAAACAGGGTTGTAAAAATAGAGGTTCTCCCCCCCTCACTGGTATTTAGTTGCTGAGCTTGGCTGTTGCTAAATTCAACACAAATACCTTGAAAAAACTCTAAATACAAAATATTTTAGAGACAATGGTCCTGTTAGGGATGAGAGGGAACGGTTAATCTTCCTTTGCTTGAGCAAGGACCCATCAGAAGCACTAAAAAAATGTACCACAAGGTTCATGTTTTAAATTTATTTTGATACATACATGCAGCAGTTCTACAAATGTTGCAAATTTTAAAAGCTGTGCCTTGCCCAAAGAATCACACAGGCTGACCAACAGGACAAGGGGTTCATTCTGATACCTCTACTTTTTAGTAGCAGCTACTTCAAGTCTACATCCTCCACTATTGGTTTCACTTCATCATGTGAGGCCATGGGTCAAAGGACATACACAGGGTCTTTCACTGGCTGAGTTAAAAAAAAAAAAAAAAAAGAAGAAAATCAATTTCAATCCTCCTAAGATGAAACCACTGATGTGTGCAGTCACTAAGGTCCCAAAGGTAATCCTACAAGAAAACATGATGGTGTCCTCCATCACTGTGTTGAGATACTGTTAGAAGTGCAGCAAAATCACCTATGAGGTACAGTCCAAGATCAAAACACTCTGAACAATAAATCTGTATTTCTAGACCAATGTGAATAGTGCACTTTAGCTGTGTAATGACATCAAATGGTAATAACAAAGGGGCAAGGAATCGTATGCTTCAGGAAGGTGTTATGTATGTGGATAAAGAAATAAACAATGCTGTGAATCCAGCACTAATTCCACTCACAGTTTCAGCTCAAGAGTTTGAAAGTCCCTTTTAGCTTTATGCCTTGATTCCTTTTTTAATACATCAGCTGCCTTTAGTACACTGAATGAAAAACAGCTTAAGAGCAAATATAAAAGACATAAATCTCAGCCACGAGTGAAAACACCAAACTGGTGAAAACTTGCTCTTCCATTATTTCTGAGTATAGCAGTAAGGAACAGATTGATTCCGGTGTTACGGGGAGTGAGGGTGGGGAATGAAAGAACAATAAACAATACAGTCATCAGTAGTTTAACACAGCGCTGTGTCTTGCAATGGAAACATACTGTGAAACAGCTTGCGAGATAAGCTTCGTCAACGATAAGTAATTTTTATTCCGTCTGAGTGGCTGAAAACAATAAACATGATTAAATGCTTCAGACATGCATTCAGAATTTAGACAAATGGCAAAGAGTTCCAAGGACTTTGCTTTTAAAACTACTTCGGGGAAAGACCTGGAAATTAACTCAACCGGTCTGAAATATACAATGAAACAGAAGTTCGTCGGGAAATTAAAAACTTCCCATTCGTCTGCCAGCTCCACGACTCTCCAGCCCAGAAACCAGTTCTGTTATCTACCGTTCTTTACTGTGATTATTGGTCCCAGTTTCCCACCTCACCATTTCACCATTCATAGAGGCATTTCAAATGTGCCGCTCATGAACCTGAGCTTCCCTGGTTTGAAACACCCTGGAAAACACCAAAGGAAGAGGTGGCTCTGGGGAATTCACAGTCGGGTGCTTGTCCTGCCGGCCCTTGTGGGCTCTGTCACCACTGTCCTGATCCAGCCTGGCAGCAGCTCCTGCGCCCACCTTCCTCCCACCGCCGGCAGCCCGGCAGCGCTCTCAACTTTCCTTCCCGGCTGCCTGCTCCTGGTGACTCGGTGGCCGTGCACAACCCCGAAAAGAAAGCACTCCATAACACGCAGATCATGGGGAGGGGGGGGTCGGTATTTTCCCTGAAGTAGGGGCTTGTAAAGGAGAGGCGCATGAACCCGCAGCACCTCTAACGCAGGCGGTCACTCTGCACCCGCTCCCCTGACCGCGCACCGCTGGCCAGCGCCGGGGGCTGCTGGCCGGGGGCCAGCGGGCGGTCCCCAGAGGGTTCCCGGCTGGTGAGGGCGAGCTCGCCCCGCGCGTCCAGCGGCCCCTCCGCCCGGCTCCGGGCGCCATTTCCCCGCCGCTCCTCAGCGCGGCGTCCCCCGGCCCTGCCGCACCTTCCCGGGCAGGGCAGTGACGGCGCAGCCGAGCCGCATCCCAGCCCTCGGCCGGCTCCCAGCCCTCGGCAGGCTCCCTGCCGGGCAGCGGGGGGCGCTTCCCGAGGGAAGCGGGCACTACCGCGACCGATCGGCGCTTCCAGCTGCGGGGCGGCAGCGGCCGAGGCTCCCGAGAGCGGCGCATCCCGGGGACCCCCGGGGCGGCTGGGGGGTCGCGGCGGGGGGAATCCCGCAGCCGCATCGCATCTGTGGGTCCCTCCTCGGTTTTTTTTTTTTACTTGCCCCGCTGCGGGAGATGGCGAAAGCGCCCCCAGCCCTCTGCCCCAGGGTTCGGCTGGGTGTGGAGCAGCCCCGCACCGCGCTTCCCCCGCAGCCGGCAACTTCCCGCGACTCGCAAGGGATTCCAGCCCTTTCCCCGCCTCGGAGGGAACGGGAGGGGGGGAAGGACGGGCAAAAAAAAAACTTCCTTCGGAGAAAAGCTGCCCTCCCGTGCCTGCTGCGGGGAGGGGGTCCCCGCTCGCAGGAGGAGCAGCCCTGTGCCCCCGAACCCCGCACCTGCCGCCGCGCCGCCACCAGTGTGCCCTCAGGACCGGCCGCGCAGGGGAGAGGGGAGCGGCTCTCACCTGCCCCAGCGAGCCCTCTCCTCCTCGCATTCCTCTGCTCCCCATCGTGGGCGCAGCAGCTGCTGTTATTCCTTAGGATACACATGGCTCGTCCATGCTGGGAGAGCCGCCTTCCCGCGCCGCCTGCCCTCTCCGGCCCCGCCAGCGCGGCGCTGAGGCCAGAGGGAGGGGAAAAGGGAGGTGTGCGGCGGAGGAACGCTGCTGATGAGGGGTCGGTCTCCTCCTCCTCCTCCTCCTTCTCCTCCTCTCCCAGGGCTGGGGGTCTCAGCGCCGCTGTGCAGCTGGGCAGAGAGAGGGGGACGGGCGAGGAGGGGGCCGGCGGGGCTGTCCCCGCTCGGGGCGGGCGGGCTCGGCGCGTCGGCTCGTCCCCAGCCTGTCATCGCCTCCGGGGCAGCCCCCGTGTGCGAGCGGAGCGGAGCGGCTGGAGACCCCCCCCGCCCCGCCCGCACCGCGCCCGCAGCACCGCGCTCAAGCACGGCCGGGGGGGTCGGTACCGGGGGCTCCCCGGGGGCTCCAGGGGTTTCCCCGCGGCGGCGGAGCGCAGGGAGGGCGGTCAGTGGGTCAGTCAGGGCGGGGGGTGGCCGCTGCCCACGCGTGGAGCCCGCACACGGCTCCGCGAACGCGGCTCCCCCCGCACGGCCGCAGGGCTCCGGCCGGGCCGCGGGGCTGGGGCTGGGCCGGGGGCCCCGCCGCCACACCGCCACCAGTGTGCTGCTTTTCTCATGGCTTCTCGCAGTCACCCATGAAAATTTAATGAGGCATTTAGGGCTGTTACCTTCAGAGTCAATGGAGGAAGCATATTTAGCCTAATGCACTCGCCGCCGAGCCAAGAGGTCTGTTGCAGGCGGATCAGAAGTCATGGAGAGATTCTCCTTTCAACACAAAATTCACGACCCATTAAACTTATTCTGTGATAACAGCTTCTTTACAAACGGAGACCCATAGAAAACAGAAGCTGTCATGCACTTCCCGAAAGGATTTACATACAGAGAGAAGTACATTTGCCAGGTTATTGCCATTTCACCAGTATTATCTCCAATCAATGCATAAAGGCAGCGCTGCTCTCGCTAACCGAGGTAAATGACTAAAAGAAAAGCTTTTTGCAGCCTCCAGATAGATCTGATTCACCCCCCGGGGCTGAGTGGCCACGTCTCCCTCGGCTGACAGGGAAAGAGGGCTCAGACCATTACAGAGGATTGGATCTGATCAGGAATTACGAGCGAGATGTTGTGCAGGACACGCAGATCCCCAAGTGCTGATGTGCACTCCCCGGGATGACAGCCAGGGAGGGATCAGCAGGATGCCCACAAGGTAGAAAGATGTCTACAGGTTATTTTACCTCCAACCTGACAGGCAGGAGAGCTGAAGCAATGTGGCAACACACTTAACAGGGCAGGGAGCAGAGGGAAAGGCTGAGTGAACAGATTGATTAAAAGTACATGCACAGATCTGGTAACATTCTCAAATATTATCAGTCTCATCTCCCTCAATTATTCTTTCTGCAGCACATTAGGTATTAAGCATAAAAGATAACGTCATGTAATAACCTTTACAATATAAAAAATTCAAAATTCAAGGCACATTTATAGAAGCAGTTGATGCAATGGAGCCTTTCGCTATAGACCTGTTTTCTTCATTTCAATTTATTACAGAAATGAAAGGTCAGATTCTCAATTGAACCTACTTATTCTAATGTGAATTTTAAAAAGTAAGTTCTAGTAGTCAACTTCATTGCAGCAAGATTTCCTGTTGGTGAGAATTTCACCATCTAGGAAGACAACTAAAGGAGAAATAAAGTAATTATTTTCATTAGGAAATAACAGACAGCATCCTTGAGGAGACACACTTGTCTATATGTATTAGGTCCAATAAAATATTGGTGACCCTCAGTTTCCAAAAGGAAATTTTTTTGTTGGGGAAACAGTAAATGAGCTGCTTGTAGCCTTTGATCAATGCGCAATAAAATGAAGTTGCATTTATTGTGTTTCTGGCCTCACTGAAGTCCTGGAGTTTACAGGAGGGGTGCTGGCCGTTGACTAAGAGAAGGAACTTTGAGTAGTATAGAACTTCATTCCCATTTCTGAAATGAATGGATGCAAGTCACACTTCCTAATAATACTTTTTAAATATAAAAGACTACTAGCTCACAGCTTGTAATATGAATGCAAATGAACTTGTAATTATACTATGCAATTTTCTACTTAAAAAAAAAAACAGAAAAAACAACTATGAAAATAGAACAGACCTGAAGAGCAATATGCACTGCAGTTCTTCATTGTGTTCCTTCATTATGCAGGAGTTACCATAAGCAATCTGCTCTGTTTTAATGTGAAATATTTTTTAGGCCATAACTTTGCAACACAAACTCTCACATGAGAACATGTATTTGGTCACAGTTCCTTCTCTCTGCTGAAAAACATGACCAAGAAGCCAAGGAGCAAGAAATTTGGCGTGAAGACTGGCAGTTTGCATTTGTGTTTATCTGTAAAGCTTATTTAAACTCATCATTCCTGTACTCTTCTTTCTGATGATGCACTGTGCCATCACCAATTATGTGATAAACCATCAAGAGTTATGTATTAAGATCTGTAGGCCAAAGATATCGTTTCCACTGAACAGCTGGAGGAGCTGAAGATAAAAACCTAAAGGTGTAGTTCTCGACTGTTTTTCCAATAGTCACTTCTGCAGCTCTCAGTCACTTATTACTTGCTAAAACAACTAAAGGGAAAGCAGGATCACCTGAGCTCCTGACTAGATTTGTATTAACAGGACAATCACTAGAAGCTATTCCTGTACACATCAGATGAGAGAAGGATGAATTTAATGTTACAATCAAGAGCACTGCACAAATTTTTAAAAGAATTGCCTCAAAACAACATTAAAAGACCCACTACTGACACCTGTAGACCTGGATTCTAAGTAATTTGTTATACTACCCAATTTCAATAAGCACTGCAGTTGCTAGTAAACCACTGCACCCTGCAGAGCAAAAATGTTTACCTGCAAATAAGAGATAATTTGCAGGATAATTATTGACAGCGAATTCGCTGATAATTCACAGTCAAAGTTTCTGACTCCCTAGGAAAAGAGTAATCAAAAAACTTCCCATTTTCACCTCAGAGGCAAGTTAATCAGCATCAGTGTTGTCCAGCTGCAAGCCTGTTTCTCTCATGACATGCTAAGGCAGAATGCACACTGTAAAACCAGCATCATCCTGCAAAAATGGCAACTCACGGGCCAAAAACTCCATAGGGCTGTTGTCAGTGCACATGTGTAACAGCCAGCAGCATTAATGAGAACTGGACATTCCCTGAGATGGAATACAGGCTTTGCCTTCATTAAATTAATTCATGTATCTCAAGCTGTGCTGATTATAAAGGGCTACCAAATAATGGTACAGAGAAATTTTGAGGGATGTTTGAGAAGGAGCTTTTGGTGGTGCTTTCAAAGAATCTAGAAGTGCAAGATACACAATGTTACACTTTGCTGGATTCAAGTGGGATTTTTGGAGGGGGCATTCAATATCTGAAAAGAGAACCAGCCATTATTTCTTTTACACCTTACTGAAATACAGCACAACGTGCAGACCCAGCCCTTGCCAAGTGAGCTCTCAAGACGTCAGCCTTCTCACAAAACCCCTCTTCACATTTACTGATCTATATTGTAGCCCACAGCAGGATCATCTTGATCACTCTGGAGATACTCTACGTGAATAGTTCCTCACACAATAGTGATTTCAGTTTAATAAGTTCCTCTAAGGCAATTAGGCACTGACTGAAAATAGTATCTGCTGCATTATCAGTAACTGTGGTAGCCCATCTCTTACAGCTGTAGCCACACAGTGAGCTCCTTCAGCCATTCAGCAGGAGAATTAATCATGATTTGATACTCATCCTCAGTTTTCTCAAATGCAAAGAAACCCAGCTCTCTTATTCCACTAAAGATCTATGTGGATACTTCCCCAGAGATACCTCAGGTGACTGAACAGAATATGTTGCTGAACACTGCTCTTGTCCACCAGGAAGATCTGTGCAGAAAAATCGTGGTGGCTGTTCATGAAAAATGGGAAGCCACTCTATTTTCTGGCAGTGACATATCAGGAAGAGGTTATGATAATTCTTGCCCATGCTGCAATCTGGTGGAAAATGCATTATCCCAAAAAATCACTGACATCTCTCTATTAAAAGCCAGCATGTCGAAATAATAAAAATGGAATTAAGTCTTGAATGTTCCAAAGATTCATCACTGGTTTCTGAAGGTAGATCTTCTACTGTGTTGTGGCTTGGTCACAGGGAGAACTCTTCCTTTCATGCACCCCATCAAAGATTGCACAATTGTAGCTACACATGCAAAAAGGGATTCAGGAGCTTGGTTCATATTCCAGCTTTGTCACTGACCTTGGATAAGTCCACCTAGACTCATTTTATGTCCATCTCTACCATGCCCGTGTCAGAGGCCTCCTATGAGAATTTCTCCAGGAACGCTTGGAAAGACCCCAGAGACAGGCAAGGACAAACATAAACCCTAATCATTGTTATCTGTGTGGCCATTCATTCCATTTTGAGCTCTGGGAGGAAAAAGAGAAACAGGATCTTGTCATCCTATCTGGTAGCCCCTGTTATTCTCCTTCACATATTCCAAATACTACCAAACTAACCCGAATGCAAACACTTTCCTCAGCTGAAAATGAGCAGCTCCAACAAACAGTCCAAGACCGCCCCTCCAAAATCAATTTATCTTCTATTAGATGGCAGCAAAGAGATGCCTGTCCTGCCAAATAACAGAATTTGTGAAAGCACTGGAGATTATGAACCACATTATTTCCCAGATGCCCATGAAAGAGCTTGTGATTCTCCAAGAACAGCGATCAACTTCTTCACAAATCCAAACTGCTTCATATTTCAAATCCTTTTTGGCAAGGTGCGTTTCCTTTCACAGCCAATTAACTGCAAACTAATTTAGAGAGGGTTTGCTTTTGCAAACATAAGCGTCAGGTTCCAACAGAGAACATGTTGCTAAGAGCATGATATATGCACACATTCTGAGTTCTGTTGTTCTCTCATTCCCCCCAGACACCACTGATGATCCGCACAGAGACACCTCGGAATTTAATAAACTCATTTCTAAGAGAACTTCTCAGGTGAAGAAAATTTTCAGCACCCCTTACATCCTGAAAGACCACATGTTCTGCATTACCTTGCAAAGTGCTCGCACGAGCTTAAACACACATAAACCGACAACAAGGGGTAGCTGCTATAGAAAATGTGTTTCTACTATGAAAATACAGAATATCTGCTTCATGGAGAATTCCAAAATTTGGCTTTATTCTGGATTAGAGAGTAAAAGGGGGGCTGAAAACTTTAAACTCTCTACTTCTCCAGTAAGAAAGCTTATTGCAGCTTGCTCTTAAGATTTTGTCTACTTTAACAAGCAGCCAACCCATTTAAGCTCTCTGATTTGGACAATACTGCAGCTTCTTTTTACGAAGTACATATTTATCTTCATTATTTATTCATTTTTAGATGCAGCTTTACAATTGAAAACTTCAGATTCAGAAGTTCCTAAAGATCTTGGCTGTTGTCATATTCCATGATTTTGACAGCAAAAGATCCACTTGCCATTGTAAAAATCATTTTTCGTTAAAAAGAGACAGATGAACACGATATTTAGAGCTGCATTCCCCTCAATTTCTGCCAAAATAACAGGTATTCAGGAGACAGCAATTGTGTGTAGTGAATGTCCTCAACAAGTAAGGTTGTTTTTCATTTCCTCTTATGTCACATTACATTTTCCTCTTTATATTTCCTTTTAAATATTTAGACAGAGCGGAGAGTTTTAAACGTGTCGTTGACACAAATAAATGTTTAGGCAGTCAGTCTACCTTGGGTTCGGCTCTTGTCAGATCTGATAAGTTAAATATCACTGGATCTGGCCAGTAATTGGATGGAAGACCTCTGAGGAAAACTCAAGTGCTGAAGCAAGTGCCACTGGTTACTCAGTAGGTGTTTTTTTAACCTCAGACTCATCCTGAAATATGCCCTCAGCATGGTATTAGGAGCACTAGCTGAAAAAGGCATTTTCAAGTAAGATTTAATGTATTATTTCTGTTAGGCACTAGAAATGATTCCTGACACCTACCTTTGAAAGTTGCTTAGCCCACTTTCGAGTTAGTTGAGCCCACTGCTACACAAAGCTATATCTGAAAGTATGAAATCAATTTTTCATCATTCTCCTTTTAATAATAATACATTTTTTAAACCTCTTGTTTAAATAGTAACTTGAACATTTCTTTGCCTTTAATGCTTCATTCCTGACCTGTTCCTTCACCTCCTCATTATGTCTCTGAGTCCAGCTCATGGACATCCCTGCCCATGGCAGGGGAGTTGGAACAAGATGATCTTTAAGGTCTTTTCCAACCTAAACCATTCTCTGGATACAAAGCATGTATGTTTCCTTTTGCCATTTCAGAACCAACATCAGCATTTCCAAGCTTGGATGTAATCCTCCTTTAACAGCTGCTGCTTATTGACTCTTTTGATTGCTGACTGCTTCTTGATGATTTTACAAGAGCACATGGAGACAGGACAAAGGGGAATGGCTTCAAACTGCCAGAGGACAGGGTTAGATGGGATATTAGGAAAAAATACTTCCCTGTGAGGGGGGTGAGGCCCTGGCACAGGATGCCCAGAGCAGCTGTGGCTGCCCCATCCCTGGAAGTGTTCAAGGCCAGGTTGGACAGGGCTTGGAACAACTTGGGATAGTGGAAGGTGTCCCTGCCCGTGGCAGGGTGGTTGGAATTGGAAATAATCTTTAAGGTCCCTTCCAACCCAAACCATTCAACGATTCCATGACAAAGTGGAACTGACACTGACAGGACCACTCCACTCTTCAGGCTGTGGGATACATTTGGGCCAAGGACTGAGGAATTCTGTGGGGCTGCTTCACTTGCTGGTGAACCCAGGACTTCCACGCACGTGGCTCAACAGTAACAAGTGCCAGTTCCACTACAAGATCTCAGCACTTCTGGGACCCCTGAAAAGCACCATGAAATTAATGTCCTGGTAAAACCACTCCTGGGATGTCAATTTTGCCCTTGTCCAGCACGGAGGCTGGACCCTGGAGCTCCCAATCCCCAGGCGCTCCACACAGTGAGGCTCTGCACAAGTCTGGAAGCCTCAGCTCCAGGCAGCATGCCAGAGTTCAGCCAAACATATTTGCCTAAGTTGATATTTCTGTAATACATTTCAAAACATGACAAATCATTACTTTCTGACGTTTGCTATTCATATTTTTTTTTTTCCTCTTTACGCTTTCCAGGCAGGAATGGAAATTGCAAGTGCCATCATAGCAACTCAATGCAATAATATAAATCTTCAAATAATAATTTAAATGAAGGATGTTTGAAGTATTTTTATTTTGTAATAAATTTATAGGTGTCAACTAGATCAGGGCTTCCTTTCTAAAGGGGTTTTGCTGTTTATCTAAAAAGACAATCCTTCACTTGAAAGAGTTTATAATGTTAGCCTGAGACAAAACACTGAGGTTTAAAAGAATATCTCAAATACATTCTATTTTTTTATATTAGAAAACTACTCACTGGAACTCACTGGAGTTTAGGTTCCTAAATGTCTTTTTTTTCATTTCTGGCTTTCTTATTCACATTTAATAAGAAATTATGACAGAACCAAGACAGAATCTATACAACCTAGTTATGGAGTCCTCATCCACTGCCACAAAACCAGGATAATTTCACAAGTTGTTACCAAATGGGATTTTTAAAAGACTGGCAGTTGTCATATGCTTATAGTCCAGTTTGACACTACACAGCATATAAACAGAAGAGACTATAGTTTTTTTAGATGTGGTTCCTGTGGCTAAGCTGGTATTTCTCCACATCAGGATAACACTCAACAAATTGGGGAATACAGGAGCACCCCTTCAACCTGAGACGAGGGCCAGATCCCAGTTTTAGATGCTAAACACACATCATGGCAACTTTTGGAAGGCTGACTTTGACATGTACTGTGCACTGAAGACTGAATCTCTACACCAACCTCTAACAAAACTGCCCAAACCAGCAGCATCAGGATCCAGAGAAGTTACATGGAATCAAGGTTACACACAGAATAAAAAGAAATCTGAGGTATTGTTAAGCCAAAGAACTCGTTCCTTTCTGATTCTTTCATTTCTCATCAACATCTGCCTAAGTGTATCTCCTTCACAATGAGTTTGTTTCCTCAACATAAAAATAAATTTGAAGAAGAACACCAAGATGTTTGTCAGCTTTCGGAGCAGGGAAAATCCATATTGTTTAAAAAAACCCAAAGCTTTTGATATGAAATACTTTCACTCAGGACTTAAATATATCATAGACATGGTCTTTAGCAAGAAAAAAAAAGTCAAAAATTTGATTAAATAGCTAATGAATTACAAAAGACCTATAGCAGCCAACCAAATACTTAACTTCTGCTGAAATACAAGTCCTTGGGAGTGACAAATGTCAATAAATAACACAGCTCAGAAGTGGGTGGTAGGGAAGACTAGATCCATCTGGCCTGCTGATGAGGAAGGAGGAGAGCTGTAAAACGCACGGCTCCGGAATGTGACCAGGAGCACATATGCCAGGATGAGAAAATGGGAGTGTGCAGCAGCTCCCCCAGCCTCGTGCCCTCGTGGTAACCCCAAATCTGTGGGAACGTATGCTCCAGCCCTGCCTGGCGCTGTCCATATTTGTGCTGGGGACACGATCCCCCTGAATCCAACTGGGACTGGGTAAAGGGCAGTTCCTGGGGAAATCTGCTGGAATTAAAGAGAAGTTGCTAACATTTGTGTGCAGGTAGCCATAAATCCACCCTCCCACTTTTGCTGCTCTGGGAACATCTTCCTTTCCTGGTCCACAGGGGGTTTTGCAGCCTGCCTGACACACCTACTCCCTGCTTTGCCTCTGCCACAGTCTGGGAAGTGAATCCCTCTCACTGTAGAACACTGATTTGCTACACCTCCCGAAGCTGAGCTCAGGAAGCATGGCTTTTATATGTGTTTTGATGAGCCATCAACTATTTTAGATACTATTCATGCTCACCAACAGATTCTGAAATGAAACAAAATCTGCCTCTCATCACTTGCACAACAGGATATAACAGATGTCACAGAGAAACCAAGTAATAGCAGTTTTCATGGTTGGATTCAACAATTACTTCTGTGCTCCACTCTGCGGCCTCTGCCATAAAGCCCAATAAAAACAAGACACCTGCCCCCAGGAGTCCAGTGTAAACTTATATAAACAAAGTCTGGCAAGGCCCAAGCCAGAAAAGCATCCAGATACATATTTTTCACACTAAAACCCACCCCAAGTTAGGTTATACCTAATCTTGAATGCACTGTGTCCTGTTGGAGCAAAGAAGGATGTACACTGCTGGAGAAAGAACAAAACTGATGTCTCTTCTGGGAAGAACAAAGAATATTGTGCTCATGTTTGCACTACAATCTCACTCTCCTCAGTCATATTTGCTGTCAGGAATGGTACCCTCTTGGGAATTCCACCACTGACCACTTGCAGCCACTATGAACACGCTGTAAACCCCCCTCCCCTTACAAAGCAACAGCATTTGGCAGCTCCTTGCCAAACCCTCTCTAGATGAAAAGCCCAATGAAGATCCTTTTCTTCGGCTCATTGCACAGGAGTTGTACATGGCTTTTCTGTCCCTGTGTAATTTTCTCCTGCAGTGTGTACTCAAGGTTAAAATGCTGTCCTTTCTCCTCGGTGATATCTGTCACTGAACTATCAAAGTGTGCATGTTAGAGAGCCTGCCAAGTGGAGGGCTGAGTGCTGCAAAGACAGACCTTTGATGCACGTTGTGACCTTAGTGCATTCCCTTTAAACTGAAAAAAAAAAAAAGGAAAAGAGCCTCTTCTCTTTCCCATTTGGGGGCAGAAGGACATTAAGTAGCACTTTGGGTGCAGTAACCCTCACATTTATTGCAATTATTACAGCACCGAGAGGCTCCAGCAGAGCCTGCGATCCCTTTATGATGAGCGGTGTAAGACATAAAGCAAGGGAAAAGCCTTATCTCAGAAATGCATAAACTAAACACAGCTAAAAAGGCTGCTACAAAAAAACCCCTCACCTCTGTTTCCATCATAAGGAATAGGCACAAGTGTGCTTTTCTCCAAAATCCCAGTGAAACCTGTGCCAGAGTCAGGGGGAAGGAGCCAGGTCTCTGCTAGGTTGACACCTTCACTTCCCAATGACACACCTATGACAATTCCTCATCTCCCAGGTTCTGCAGCTCTTTTACATCCTGTGCAGCCTCTGAGGAGACTTGCAAAGCAGTAAATCAACATTTACAAAGCTAATTGCGTATACAGGCCTACTGGGGATAATGGCATTGTGTTAGTTTGTATTTGCCACAAAACAAGGACAGAGAAGAAAACCACAGGTTTTGGACAGCACCAGTGTTACCTGCAGGAAATGTTCAGGCCATGCATCTGTCACCATTTCCAACTCCTCTTTTCTCCCCATTTTGCATATCCAGCTGGGAATGTCCATTTTACTCTCTGTTCACCTGGCCCAGTGCTTGAATACATATTGTGATTTAAACATCGCCACAAAAAAAGAGCATTAAATCTCAAACATGACTTAGAGCACGGATTAACAACAATCATATGGGAACGATCTCATTTTAGCTAAAAGGGAGTAGGATTAAATGCAATTAAGAGCTCCCAATGATGTAATAAAACCAACTAAAAAAAAAGTCAAGGCAAGTGGGAAAGAAGCAATCACTTTTCTGTCTAGAAACAGTAAAATAATGACAGTCTGATTGTTCATAGGGTCGCCAAGGCCAGAATGTGCAGAATGACCTTCATTAAGTCATACTTTGTACTTCTGCTGGGGGACTGTTGCATCTGCTCCTTTCGATTTGGCTTGTCTGAGTAACAAAGCTCCCAGCGATCATCTAAACCTCATTTGGAGCACCTGTGAACAATTCATTATATTAATATAACAGCAGGGGAGGAGTGCAGATACTAATAAATAGGTTGTTGAGCAGCTTTTGCTGCCAAGGTTGCTTTACCCAGCAAGGAAATGTCCCCTCCACCCAAAAGCTGTGGAACTGCACAGAGACGCTGGGCTCGGTTGTACCACGACATGTCAGAACACACATCTGGTGCTAGAGAAGCATGTAAATTAATTTTGCCTTTCAAAACAGTTGATAAATGTGTGTCTAATACTTCTGAGGGACTGCAGCATGATTTGAAACAGTTTGTTCTCAGTTAACATAGAACAAATGTTCTCTGGCTAAAGGTGGCTACGACAGGCATTTGGTAACGATTTGTACCAGCTGGGCTTCTCATTACTTTGAATAGATTTGTGTAAATCAGCACATAAAAATAAGCAAGTGGTCAATGCCTTTAATTGCATTTGGATGTGCTGTAGTAATAGCAAATATCAGAACTTTTGCGTTTATCCTCACATTCTGCAGTTCTAGAAAATAGATTTTTTTTTTTAATAGAGAAGCAAAAAGATTTTGCTGTTAACATCTATTTAGTCTGGTTTCACTTAGTCACATTTTGCAAATGTCAGTGAAAAGCAAAGGTCAAATGGGAAAAAACCAGTGTGCTATGGATCAGTACAATTAAAGAGTGCAGAGTAGCACAGGGTTATGGAATCAGCTTAGGAGGAAAACAAATCTGCAGTGTTGGATAGACACAGGGCAAAATCCTGCCCATGGACCAGCACAGCAATCATCTCAAAGTAGTAGAAAAATATATTGTTTATGTTACTGTACTTTAAGGTACTTTTCCAGAGAAACAGAGGAGAATGTCAGGTTTTCAATTCATTGCTTCCCTTTTTTTTTAAATATTTGGGCAGCTTTGGAACAGCCTTGGTTCTGACCAGTTTGCAGGCCAGAGCATCCTCACTGCAACCATTCCTGGAAGTGGAAGTTGTCTAACTCAGTATGCATTAAGTGCCTAAAAACCTTTAATCTCTCTCTTTTTGTCTCTGTTACTCTGCTGGGTGTGTGAGTTGCCCAGAGAGAAGCTGTGGCTGCCCCTGGATCCCTGGAACTGTCCACGGCCAGGTTGGAAGGGGCTTGGAGCAACCTGGGATAGTGGAAGGTGTCCCTGGCCCATGGCAGGGGGTGGAACTGGATGATCTTTAAAATCCCTCCCAACTCAGACCAGTCTGGGATTTTGTGACGATTCTAAAGCACATTCGAATCACTTGAAAGGAATGTGAGGTTAATAATTATAAAGTATTCTGCCTTTACAGGTTTGGTAGAATGTTTGTAACCATTGTTCTGAAAGGCACACAAAATCCACACTGTGGTGTCTCAGACAGTTGAACTGGAATAGACATTGCCCCATTTTCATCCCTTTATATAAAGAAGTGAAAATTATAAAAGGAAGGATGCCACATATATCAACAGCCAGAAGGAAGAACATTTTAAACACAGAATTTAATACAATCAATAAACTTTATATCAATATAACAGAGTCAACAACATAACTCTCATAACATCACAACCTCACATTTTCTATGTCACCGTTGACATGCATTAAAGATTATTTCTTTCAGCCAATTTTCTCTTCACAGCACAATCTTTTTATCCTGTAAATACATTTGTTGGTTTCTCAACATCCAATTATACATGTACAGAAAAGCCATAAAGATATCCAAGTTCTATATTTTAATTTTGATGAATTATTTTAAACTTAGCAGCCATAAAGTATCTACTATTACCTCTTTGCTGGCATGGATTTAGCAAAAATTGGTAATTGTCATGCTGCTTGTGGGGTATCAAATATAAACATTTTCACATTTACTATGAAATCCTCTCCAGCAACACGAAATTGAAGGATGGACAAAACTGCTGTTACAGAAAACTAAGCTAATTTTTATCATTTTTTTTCCTGTAAGGGATGATCATTTGAAACCTCTGAGCTGAAAGGAATCACAGGGCACAGGCAAGCTGAGGGATTTTCAGTAATTGTATCTTTCACATTTATCTTCTGCATAGATAGCTATGAAATAAATACTGCATGCGAGCAAGTGTAAAAATGTACTTGAGGTACTTCTGTTAGATGGAATCTCATCCTCCTGAAATTGCCTTTCCCATGAAAGATGCCCAGTGACAACCAGCAGTTTAACTAGCTGGGGATATATACAGTCAGTTAGCCCTCAGCCTTAAACTCTTATCTGATTTGTCCCATAAAGCAAAATATATGAGGGACACGATCCAGCGTGGGGATAATGTACAATAAACATAACTTACACTGCAGGAAAATGAGTTCCTGTTGGACCATCTCACAACAGGATCAGCTGTGGAAGAATCCACCCAATCTGTCGAAAACATTTTCTTGGTTTTATTCCTTTTTCCCATAAGCATAATTAAACCCAGTGGTTTTGGTCAGATAGCTCTGTGATAGCTTTTAAATTACTTATTCTAGTGAAGCCTGCCAAAACTTCTATTTTCTCCCCTTCTGAAAGTACAATGTGCATTATTTGCTGCAGTGGCAAGGCAGTACAATCACGCTGTTCTTTCCTCAGCCCTTCCCTCTCAATCTTTACAGAGCATTCATTCACCACTGTCTTTTTAGGTTCCTTCTCAGAACAAGAGAAGCTGTGATTGATGAAGAGTGGAATGTATTCAAATGACTTTCAAAAATCATGAAGTTAAAAGCCATCAGGACTTCTGAATAATAGTTTCTAAAGATGTTTACATTTTAACAGGGATTATTAACTTACATCTCGATTAGAAGATACAAGGAAAAAATATTTCTTAATAGAACTTTTCCTAGCTATTTATTTTCTCAATGAATGCAGACACTGTCAAATCTTAGCCATATTCTGGAGTTATGTAATTTTGTACATATTAATCATCACTTGAGATGTTCTGCATCCTTTTAAAGCTATAAGTATTTTGAAAGAACATATTCATGTCGCTTGCATTCTTAAATAATGGCTATAAATTCAAATGCAGAGGTTCTGGGGTGACTTTCTTCACCTAAACTTCTGCTTGCATTGAGGAATTTTGAATATGTAACCCACACACTGTGAAGAAGAACAGAAATTGTGGCTTTGAGACTCAAAGGTCCACTCTTTGTCCCGTTAGATACTGGATAAAACAGGTCAGGAAGACCTGTGCCCTGAGGAGCTGTCACTTAAATAGTTGGTAGTCTTTGGCTGGAAGGGAGCCTGGAACACATATTTTGACAGCAACAAGTGTATTTTTCTAATCTCTGACTTCTGAATGAAGAAAAAGAGCATTATGAGGTGATGAGATGAGAAGAAAAGGAGATGAGGAAGGGAAGCCTGGCAGGGAATGGCACAGAGAGGAAGGCACACCTGTAGGACAGCTGAAATGGGGATAGGTGGAGTGCTGGAGGGACAGATGGAGTCGGGGCAAAAACAGGTCCCACACAGCTTCTGTGGGTGGGCAAACATCACCACCTGCAGCAGCAGCTTTTGCACAGGCACGTCTATGCACAACAAATTCATTATTGTTCTAAAAACCAGGCATATCCAAACCAGCTTTTGGTTCTGGCCATGGTCCTGATTTACACCATTCATGGGTCTCTAAGCTCCATGGTTTGTTAGCATTATGCAGACTTTATTTTGGAGAGAAAATAAACAAAAAAACCAAACCAAACCAAACAAAAACAAAACAAAAACCCAACAAACAAACAAAAAACCCCAAACAAACAAAAAAGACCAAACCCAAACAAAACCCCACCCCCCCCCCCAAACAAAACAAAACCAAACAATAACAAAAAAACACCAAACCAAAAAGAACCCACCACCATAGGAAATTGGAAGAATCTGGCCATAAATGGGTTTGTAGAAAAGGAACTCCCCTAAGCTCTCCCTTATTGTCGTAAGTTCACTGCAAACACACTCTGAAATTTCATCTATTCTCATTGACCATTTCCCTCTGGCTTTCTTGCGTTGTGTTTATTTTTATTATTTCTTAATTAGATTACAAACACTTTCTACAGAAACAGCAAAACACTGCCTCTGGTTCCTGGTAACAGTACATTTTAAATGTATATTAACTCAATGTTTTAATTTCAAGCTGAACGCAAATTAAACTAATCTTTCAACAGAAACAGCAACTTGTCATTTTCCTCAGTGCTTTGTCTCATGCAAAATTTGTTCAATGTTTAAAAAGCCATTTTTAAACAAAATTGGTCGCTGACTTCAGAACAAGCCTTGTTGTGTTATTCCAGGTCTGTAATTGGCGGGGGGAATCTCATCAAAACAGTTTTATCATTTTCCAGTCCCTGCCCTTGCTACAGCCTCGCATAAAGTCTTGAGAGCAGCTGGAAAGAACACGGCACATTTCTGGTGCCGCAGTGCCTCACTGCTGGCTGGGATCACTGTCCCGTCATCAAGGCACTGACACAAACGCATCACGGATTTCCCTTAGTTAAAAAGCTTTAACCACAAAACACTGGTTTCCTAACCAAGAGCTGTGGGGTGACTGGTTTTGGCAATTAATTCTTTCTCACGCTGCAGAAAAAGCGATGGAGGAGGGAGGGAGGGAGCACTGCTGGCAAGCACAAGGATCCTGATCTCTTGCTGCTTGGCCAGTGACCTCTCTGTGCCCAGGGAGGTGTCCCCGACCCCCGTGGGACTCGGCACTTCACAGGCCTGGAAAAGGGCAATCAGTGCCAATTGCTCATTAACCTTCCCCACCGCTGGAAAGTGAAAACATCTTTGTGCGAGCAGAGCCAGGGAAATGGAGGTGCAGGGAGAGGTGGGAAGGGTCACGCATCTTCATCATCAAGAAACTAAATGAAAGGAAGGGTGGATGTTACAGGATTTTAGTTTTTCCAATAGCATCACAAAAATAACATTCAGCACAAAAAATAAGACATTTTCCACAGGACCTATTTACCCCCAAGACAAAGGTCCCTTTCTCCTGACAGTTAAATTACGGAGAAATTTCTCTTTCTTATCTTTTACTTTAAGCCATTAGTTGTTTGCTGTTCAGGACAGCTTTGAACAATTTCAGCCAGCACTGCCCGGAAAGGTTTGCTGTGACAGCTGATACTCGATGTCAGCTCTGTGGGGAAGAGCACAGAAGCAACCAGTTTTTCTCAGAGGTTTTCTGTGTCCTGAGTCCTTAAAAATAATGTTAACTGCGAAGCTTAAATCAGCACTGTCGGGGGCACCCAGTGTTCCTCCTAACAGAGCAGCCCAGGGCTGCCAGAGGTATTACACTGCTCTATTGAAGCCTGCTGTGAGGTGGAAATACTGCCCTGGAGTTCAGAAAAAAAACTGTAAAAAAAAAGCCATGACTATCAGATCTTATTATACCACCTCATGCACAGCCCAGTGGAAAGGGAAAATCCAACACAGGATTCTGCAGACCAAGAAACCCTAGGAAAGGTATTTGCAGAGGAAGAAAAAAAAAATCCAAAAAGCAAAACCCAAACAAGGTGGGAAGAGCAGGTTTAACTTGCCATCTGCACAGTACAGACACCCCCACTGCAAACTGAGGAGTTTCCATCCTTCTGATCCTCGTGTGACTGACACAGTACCTAATTTCCCTCAGGCTTGCCCTCCCTGCGAGTTTTTAGCTGTGCATGTTAACCTGCACAACGTGGTTCATTTAGAACACGGCATTTTTTGGAGGCTGTGCAGAAATCAGTTTGCCTAAAACGTTTTTTTGCAAAGATTTCATAGATCCGGGATGAAAATTTTCTGATCAAAATATATGAAAGAGACTGAGATAAGAGAACCCCAGGTTTAAGCTCATGCCCTCAACTAATTCAAGTATTCCATCTCTCATTGCCCTGCCCTTCAGCTCAATGAATATTTATTGTTACAAAGTGGAAGGGCTTTAAACAGGAGAGATCAAAAGCCACAGAACAAATCTGCAGCCTCCTGGCTGAGTCCCCTTCCCCAGATGCTGCAGGAGGACAGGTCAAAACCCCTCTCCCACTCCTCAGCTTTCCCAGGGGTGCTGCTCCCCGTGGCATCTCACAGGCCTTTGGAGAGCTGGCAGTGGGAGAGAACTTCTGATTTTTGGGCATTACACCTGCTATTACTCAATTTTTGTGTTGTTATTAACCAACACTTGCATTTTCAGAGCTGCACATCTGCCCTTGACACTCACTTCCCCACGCTACCAGGCTTGGTAAGAACATTTCAAGCATTCCCTCTCCTTTCCCTTGATGGCGTTTCCCATCCAAGGGGATGTTTCAGAGGTGCTCACTGTACACAGGACACCAATGTAAATATTATCTCAGGTTATTTTTATGTTTGCTCTGAGTGCTAGTGTTGCCAGGAAAGCCATCAAGCAGGATTTCACACCTAATTACAGCCCGGGAATGAAGTTTGATGACTTGCAGAAAATATCAGGAGATTGATCTGCTACTGAAGAAATAAGGCCTGGTTCTAACAACTGTTAGAAATGAAACTAAGCATTCACTTTCCAGGACATATTTGATTTAATTTTAACACAGACCTATGAGTGACACTATAAACACTGCATTTGTTAAAATATTAATACAAATATCTACGCATAAGGGAGGAATAATTGGGTGGTGGCTTTACCTTCTGAAAGAGGAAAAAAACTCATTTAAAATAATCCTATTACTTCCCCCAGACAGACCTTGTAGGTTAGTTACAAGGAACTCATAGGTCACACAAAAGTGCAATGATAAAAAATGCAGGTACTGTGAAACATTTATAAAGTGAAAGTATGAGGGAGTATGTAGTTGAGAATCTGAAATGACATTTTGGCATGGAACAGATCTCCCACAGGGCAGTTTTGAAACTTGCAGAAATTCTTAAAATGACATCTTTCAAAATGAACAAACATCAAACGCGCTGAAGTCGTTACCTCAAAGTGCTTCACTGATAAGTCAGGCTGGGAATATGCTAAAAATAAAGTTGCCCAGTTTTACAGCTGCCAGGAGCAGTGTGCCAGGAGCTGTGACCCCGGTGAGTCCTGCCCACACCGTCCCTGCTCCAGCTGGGATTAACTCAGGTTTATTTGGACAGGCAGGAGGAGCACAAAGGGGAAATGCATCCCTAGAGGAGAGGGAAAAGGCAGGGATACACCATGGATACACCATGGAGAGGGACAGGCACTGACACGAGCCAGCACAAGCCATCCACAGGTGAGCTCTGACCCCAAACAGCTCCCAGAAGGTGACAAGAGTGGTGTCTCTGCCCTGTGACTGCCAGGACAGCACACACCTGTTTTATGTGCTTAGTGACACAAAAAGCTCTCTCAAAATGCCAAATTTATATTATTGCGCCTCCTTAGTTTAAAGAGAAAACAAGAGAGCAGAAAATGAATGGTACAATGCAGGCATTTATCCATATATTTAATAAATTCTGTGGAATTAGGAAAAACCCCAAGTGTTAAAAGGGAATTCCCTTTTTTGTGCAATGCATAATTAACCCATGGACCCCTCTTTCCCAGCCCTTGTTATACATTAAAGCATAGCTGCACAACATGGATTTGTCACTGTTCTTAGGTTTGCTATGGCTCCTTTCTCTCCTCAAAATGGAAAACCTGGGGTGCCAACCATAATGTGACAGGAGTCTGCCACTTACAGGTACAGTACTTCACAGGAAGTTCCCCCAGCTGAATGAGAGTTCCCAGCCATTCACCAAAACAGAAGAAAAGAATAAACGTTCCGTTGCTCTCACCCACCACTGATCTTCCTTTAAATGCACAGATGCTTTTGCATTCATTTCCTTAACTACTGAAGATACAAGCAGAATTCTGCCTTCTTTCCCGAAATGGAAGGTTTAGTGAAAATTAGACCTGTAACCCCAACCGACTGGAGTAATGCTTTGCATGAAATTCACTACTATGGACTTGTAGAAAGACTTCTGTCATTTTTGCCCCTGATTCTGAGAAAAGCTGACTTACGTTGCTGCATCCACATCAATCCCTTCTCCATCACCAGAGGTGCTATCCGTGCTGATCTGCTGGCACTATGATCATTCAATTATTCCATCTGGTTCTGCTGCAGGAATTTGGATTGATTTAAACATGTGTAAGTAGCAGTTGAGGGATTTTTTCCCTCCTTTGTGCACTTCCATAAATCCAGGTTAGTGAGCAACCCTGCACTCATCCCCTTGTGTTTGCTCTTCCACACAGCAAAGGGAAAGGAACCAAAAACTCACACAAAAACCTGGAATAGTCTCTTGTCCACAGAGGTGCCAGAAGACAGAAGGGAAAAAAAGTCCAGACCTTTGGAAACATCTTTCCAACACCATTTCCATTCAGCCCACCTGACACGGATTTTCACGTCATGGTTGCAGGCTGGTTATACACAGAGAGGCCACGAGGGCTATTCCTGACCAAGCAGCCTTGAAAGAGTATTTCCCCTGCAATCCCAGCCTGCATTCTCTGCAGGCCATCCAAGACTGTCCCTGAAGGAAGAGATTGCTCATTCCCTCACAGACTGTTGCAGGCACTCACTCAGCATTATGGAACACAAGCTTTCCACAAGGGTTTATTAACCTCCGCAGAAGGGAACACGTTATTCCATTTTGTAGACGAGATGCCAATAAAAAGGTTGATTTAGGCATTCAAAATCAGTGCCTAGCTCTTAAGTGTGTAATCCAAAGCACAGAGGGCTAGAGTCTACAAAGAAAAGGTCATAAATATTTTAGGGGACTTCTTACTACAAAAACAAACAAACAATGATTTTCCTCGCTTCACCTCATTTTCAAAAGCCAAACTGTGTCGCAGGAAAATTTTTCCCGCTCCCCAAAGTCAGCTGGAGGCAGACACTCACCACAGATAGATCACTCTAGCAGGCAAAAGACAGAATATAGAAAGATTTTGCTTTCAGTTGTTCGTATCATTGGAGATACAGAGGAAAAACCAACCTTTTGCACAACAGCAGGACTAGGGTGCTCATGTCTCAGTGAGTAAATGTTTTCTTTGCAATTATTTAATCCAGCTTTATACCAATAAGGAAACTTAATAGAAAGAAAGAGAATCAGTGCCCATGCAATACCTTAATTTAGAGTGACAAATGATGCCTTTATCAGGTGTTACCTCAGGTATTTGTGGGCTTTTAGCACACCCCATTGTGTAATTTTTCAGTGGAGAAATAGTGGTGCAACTTCACAGGAGTCAGTGAAGCTGTAACAGTCCAGCTAAAGATGATGGAGGGAGCTGTATACATATTTTCTTCTTTCTTGCTTGCTTGCTAATTTCATCATTAATTCAGGTTTCAGAACTTAGGCCCTTGAACAAGGGACTGCAAAAAAAGCAGCCCCTATTTGCTTATCAACCTGTCCCTCTACTAATTGCCTGATTTTGCCTTAAGCAAACACTAAAAATGAGACTTTGCACATTTTCTCTGTGCTCTTAACCACAGACTGAAAACATTTGTAATACACTGCTTATAAGAAATGAGCTCCCAGTCTACTGTGGATCTTGGGCAGCTCCACAGGATTTGCTGTGGTGTGAGACAGAGCAGAAGTGACTCCACAACTGAAATCCTGCTGTCTCCTCAACACAACAAAGTGCAGATAAAAGGCTTTGAGCTATTTCAGCTTAGACAGTGCTACACACAAATCACACATAACTGGGTTGACTTAACTTTGCTCTAAATTCAATGATGGTAATGAATTTTTACATCTTCTCTGCTATTAGTGACTTGCATGGAATAATCCCAATAACATTATCACAAATTCCTGTGATACTACAATATTAATGGAAATGTAAAACTAAACTGCTAAAACTTAAAACCGATTAAAATATCCCATCAGATAGATTCATTTCACTTCCTAAAGCAAAGAACTTCACTTGATCTCAGAGCATTAGCTATTTGAAATGCTAAAACATTTTTCTTTCAGTTGTAAAAGATTTTTCCACAGGCGAGAACTTGTTTGTCACTACTCACAGCCTTCCCACAAAAACAAGAATCCTGCTCTGTTTCCTTGCTTAGGCACTGAGGTGTCTAACAAGAAGAGTTAGAGATTATTCCAGCGAGTTAATTGGGCTTCAGAAATGGTTTGGAAAGAGATGCTCTCCCTGGTTTTCTCCTCTGTTTGGGGAAATCTGACTTGCCAGTCAAAATTAGGATCTCTGTTATTAAGGGCAGCACGAGCACACCTTCGCTGTCTTCTGCTTAGTCTGGAGACAAGAGCAAAAAAGCCAAATTGAAAGGAGTTCCTAGTGAAGCCCCAGATGTGAAATTTCTCAGATTTGAATATCTGAGTTCAATCTAAATTTGTGCAGGCCTCATTGCAGATGACTTGCCACGGAGACTCAAATCTGAGTTTAGCAGAAAAGCCACTTTGAAGCAGGGAAGCACCCAGCACATCCTCGTGGATGCCAGAAAAAAACCCCACAAACATACTTTTCCTGCTTCTTCTCTGTTTTCAAACAAATTGAGCACTTGGTACCTTCCCTGGGGACACCAACAGGAAGAGGATTCCTGAAAGACAGGGAATGGTGATCCTGGTTCAAGGCACATCCACTCTGGGTGCTGGTGGGGACTAGAACAGTGCTCTGCCATGCATCCAGTGTCTCACACTGCAGAGGAGCATGCAGAGCTGTGGGAATGTGCATGGCAGTGACTGACATCTCATCTCTCAGCCAGGAGAAGTGTCATTCCCAAACGGGAGAGCAGCAGAGAGAGCTCAGGGCAAAGATGCTGCGAGCGCACCCAGAATTTCCTTCACCCCACTGAAATCACAGCTCTGTGCTCATGTGAACAGCTGGAAAACAGCAGCCCTTGTCCGTGGAAGTGGAGAGAGCTGATAAACCTCCATCTCTGACACAGCACTGCCACCCCCAGAACAGGTGGAGATGCACTCAGGCCACCCAGACTCAAATAAACCTTCAGCTTTCGGACCTCAGCACAGACACCCCCTGCCCTCACTCAGCTGCCACCCTGCAAATCTTCGTGAGCAGTTTGGGCTTTGTCAAAGTCACTTCAGGCTCAGGGGAGTGGGACCCACCTGGCCCTCTTTGGCCACTGAGGTGCACTTTGGTCTCCTGGGCTTTAAAACAGAGAGGAGAAAGAGCTGCTCACACCTCCATAAAGCACAGCTTGCATTTAAAGGTGTCCAGCATAAAACCACCCACAGGGGTTTCTCTGCTTTCACCAGAAGCTTCTTTGTTTTATAAGCTCCATTACTACGGTGCTATTAAAAGGTTTAATGATTTAAATAGCACTCTTGAGTTAAGCCAGATGCTTTCACTCTCCAAGTATCAGGTCTATAAGTTACCAACGCAAACATGAGAAATCTTTGAAATCTTCTAAGGCTGATAGTACTCAATTCAGTATTTTTATTGTAGCCAGAAAATCCTCTGGAAACATTCTGACTTTCACAATATTAAAAAATAACCCACTTAGTCTGTTCTAAATAATATTTATTTTAGCTAACAGCAATATTTTAAAAATCCCTGGCTCTCTAAGCCTATTAACTTCTAATACTACCAAGTTGAGCTACATGAAAAAAAAAAGCTTCCTCTTGCTGCCTATTGACACTGGGTGTCATCTAAGTGGCTGAACTTCAATTCTGTTCCCAGAATTAATACTGCAGGAGAGAAAGAAGTTAAAAAGGGACTCGGAGAAGGAGCCACACTCACAGCCCAGGCAGCACAAAGCTCAGCCATGTGGGCAAACACCTCCTCTAATTCCATTGTATTTATAGGTCAGCTGGTTTTATTCTGAAACACAAGAGATTTACTAGGAAAATTCATTACTGCCACTTGCTCTGATTTTCTTTCTCAATATAATTAAGCTTTGCTAATTGTCTATCATGATTAAAATCATGCCAATAACAACCTTGTTTCCCCATTTGGCTGCGCTCCAGGCTCTTCAGAGCTCTTGTTTAAGGGCAGTTCTTCCTGTAGTAGTTATGGAAAGGTCTTTTACCAAACACGTGAGGTCAGCCCTCGGCCTGTTTGCCAATAAATTCATAGGAGTCAGGACTCTACCCATGGATTTTCTGAGGAAAAGAAGATGGTCAAAAAGGAAAGACATTTTAAGCAAGGAGTGAGATTCAGTAAAGATTCAGAATTCATTCTTGCAGGTTGGGAAAATGACCTCAAACTAGAGACAAAGATAGGAAAGTGTTGAAATGAATGATTACTTCAGGGCTGTATTATACCCCCAGCAATACAAAAGCTGATGTAAGACATGGAAATTCAGCCAGGACACAGAAAGGGGAGAAAAAGGGGAGAGGAAAAGGGGTTGGATGTGGGTGGGAAAGAAAAAAAAAACAGAAAGAATCGGTGCTGTTATTCTATCAAAAAATGCTTGTTTTTAGCTTCATCCCCTCGGTGGAAGGCAGACCAGGGGTGCAGAGGGCAGGACCAGCAGCTGAAGGCAGCTCTGCTTTGCTTTGGGGCCCCTGACTGACACAAGGGGACACAGACAGGGCCCTGGCAAGGGGGACAGGACATAGGGAGGAGGCTAAAGCCATCCTTGTCTTCTTCCTACCTTCCCTTTACTGCCTGCCTGCTGGGAACTTCCCTTGGTAACAGTCAGAGCTTGGTTTTTAGCAAGGTCCATCAGCAAACTTCTGACAAAACAGATTTTCAGGGGAAAATATTGAGTAAGTGACGTCAAGATGTTTTAACCTCTAATGCTCTTGTTTCCCAGTATTTCATTGGATTGGGAATAAGGATTCCCACTGTCCACTGCCATGGGCAGGTCCAAGAGACACATAATTCTCTCTGTACCAGGAACAGCAGTGCAGGGGTACCTAACCCATGGCCATAAGCCCCAAAGTTTTGGGGCTCTGTGCTTCCCAGCAAGGCAGACACAGATAGAAGAACAGTGCAGGTCTGTTTGAATCTGTTTAAATGTTTTTCAAATGCTGCCTCCACATACAAACCCAAACAACTTCCAAATGAGGGCTTGTACCTGCACATCACTCAAGTATCCCAGAGTCCCAATTCCAGAAGTAAAATAACCAGACCACTCTGGTTATTATTGTATCTTTGCATCCCCTTTTAGCAGTGTAACACAGGTGTCTGGACTTGGGTAGCTCACTCTCAGTTAACTCTGTGCACTTCTGCAGTGTAACACACTCCGTGCCTCATTTCCCCACGGGAAATGAATGAAAGCCACTGCCTTTCTCTCCACTTCTGTCTAATTTACACTGTAACCTCTTTGGGCCAGGACCTATTTCTTGTTACTCGTTCATACAATGCCTAACACAAAGGCAACCTAATCTCAGACCCTTTTTTTTAATGCAAATGTAATAGAGAACTGGGCTGTTTTAACAGAAAGGGTAATTTTGGTTCCCCCTCGGTAATGGACTCTAGGAACAGATAATTGGGCTGTTTTGTCATTATTCTTTTTAAGTGAGGTTAAGGTCCTATTGGTGGTAAAGTGAAATATGTATTGCAGGCTAATCAGCAGTCCAAACCCAAATGTGCCAGGGCAGAGCTCACCCTGCATTTAGAGCACTCAATAGATGGGTTGTGCTAACACAATTAAAGGAAGAATTTGGCTGTGTACACATGTAGATCATTATACTCACGCATCTTCTTTTACTGCAGATCATGCAGAGAAGGGTTTGAAGACTAGAACATAACAATTATGGGTCTAGACAGAGCCTGCCTAAAGGCATGAGCTGCAGCTAGAGCAGTTCAAGTGACTGCCACCTCCAGAGGAAGCAATCAGAGAGGCAGCAGCGCTTACGCTCCCCACCTAGCACAAAACCAGACTTCAGCCCCGTGGCAGGGTGAGCTGGACTGCTGCACTTGGCTTTGCAGAGGGCTGGGAGGACACACACAACCAGCCAGTGCTCCTCAGCTGGGGGCAGGAGCTGTGGAAGCCAAAGAAGTGCACTGCTGGCAGCTGGTTGTGTCCTCTCGCTCCAGAGTCAACAAGGTCAGCAAAGATGCAACTCGGTAAACCCAGCCCAAAGGACAGAAGATTTGATTCTGTGTCCTTACATGCCACTGGTTTCAAGCAGCTGCTTCTCCTCACACGGGGAAAACATGTTTTTCATGGTGCCAGGGTATAGAACTAAAACAAAAATTGTCATCGCTTCTTCATCAACTTAGTTTTCAAATACATTTCAAATGCAGCAAGTTTTATCTTGGTGCTATTTGTTTCAGTCCAAGAGAAAGCAAAGGACTGCCAACCTTCCATCGTTTCTGAACATGAAGGGCAGCTTATCAGAAAATAACATCAATGGCAGACACTTAAAATACCTTTATCCCAAGGTTTCTCCACTGCTTTCCCATGGATAGCACATTTAAACCACTGCTAGATAGTCCAAACCAATAATGGGCTATTCTGGTCAGTCTTTTAATAAATCCATCTTTTGTTACAGTGAACCCCATTTGCTTTTGAGTGCAAGTCAGGGTGTTGATACAAATCACAAAGCCACGTATGAAATACACTTTGGATCTATTAGAAACTTTCTTCCTCTGCAACATCCACGTAACCATGACTTAAATCAAAGAGGTTTTCTCCACTAGCACGCAGAAAGAAAAATCCCTAGGTCCCCAGGATTTACACCTTTAGTAAGATGGATCCTATTTCTGACAACCTCCTACAGCCACTGCAAAGAAAACATGCTCATTCCAGCTGTTACCTGAGTCTCAGAATTCCTTTTACACTTAGGTTTTAATCCCCTAATTACATGACTTGTAAGCCACTGAATTCTCTGTTCATGAGAAATTGTCTAGGATATCTTGCAGCAAGAAAACAGTGTACGTTTCTGTAATGCTTAATTCTCACCTAATGAAGAAATATTGGACCAAACCTACAAAAGCCAATCTGAGGGAGAAAATAATCAGCATATACTCTCATTCCTTTAAATGCCAGGGAAAAATCATCCAATATATTTGAAATTTCAATGCCTTTTTTCCCCCAACACCTTAGGCATTAATGGCTTTTTAAACAGGACACACTGTAATTTTCCTGAGGCAATTTTCCATGTTTTTTCACCTTCAGAAAAAAAACCAGACTGGGTTAATCTTTCCCCGCTGACATCATAAGGATGACTTCTGCAGTTAAAAAGGTCTTCAAAACAAAAGGAATAAAAACAAAGGAGTTCACTTACAGTTCCTTTGCTGAGCAGACAAACCATACTGGAGGGCTGTTCAATGACAGCCAGTGGGACAATTGTCCATTCTAACGATTATCATATTGCAATGTGCATCCCAGCGGCCCCTGCATAAATCCTTGCATTACAGCCCAGACTCTGCTGTGTGCAGACTTTAACCACATCTCATTCGTGACTTAGGAGACTTGGCTTATGCTCCTGGATTTGCCCTCTGGTATGTGGCCCTGCCAAAATCTCTGCCTGTTTCTCCATCGCTGAGATGGGGATTGGAGTATCCTTATAAAACACCCTCCTGCAGAGGGATCAATGGAATTGTTAAGTTTCACCCTTCTGAATGGCTCTCTTGGACAGCAGAGATTTTCAGTCTTCATTTAAAGCACAAAAGCTGGTGTGTCTGTGGTGTTTTGAAAGGCACTTTCACATCGAGCTCTGAGAATGCGTAAATGAAAACACCTCCAAAACAAATTCTGTTTGTTTTTCATCCATTGTCTGTACACACTGACATGCAGTTCATCTTCTCTTCAAGGGGGAAAAAAAAAGTTTGCACTTAAGCACTTATTTCTGCTGAAAAACCATTCATATAAATAAAAGAGAGACAGAGAGAGACAAAGTGCTCTGCACGGACACTTTAAGCTGACAGAGAAAATGCTCCTTCCACAACAAACTGGAGCACGCGCCAGGAGGACAGCACTGCTCCTGATTTTCATCTCTGAGAGAAAATGAAGAAGAATGAAGAGCTATGCCTCACTTACTCTTGAAGCAAATCAAAAGGAATATTCTGGTATCTATTTTTTATCCTCCTGTTCTGGTTAATGAAAACAAAAGACCTAAATATTTGATTACTTCCCCTCTGTGTCAAAAATAATAGTTCATGTCCTTTCTAGTTTGACAGAATGGAGACTTGTTAGATCTCAGTCCTTTCATCTGAAACACCATCACACACGTTTGCACCAGTAAAACCTATTAAAATAAAGTTGAGCTCTGAAAAGCTGCTTTTTTGTTGCTTTTCCTTTTTTTCCCCCCTTTTGGAACTGCACTGCAAGCAATGATTAGATTGCATTTGCCAATAAATCTATAGGGATAAGTGAACCAAAATAGCTACTCCCTCTCAAACATATCAGTTCCTTTGTTAATGATGCTACCATTTCATGAGTTTTCTTAAACCTCACTCTTGCTCTGTCCTGTGCCCTTCAGAATAAATAAAACCCTTGCTAAAGGCTGTGCAAAATGCATTCAGGAAATCCGTATCTGTGAATTAATATTTTAACAATTTCGGCAGCATTCACGAGTTTATGTGGAATCTAACATAGTCAGGATCCTTCAAAAATCTGCAGTTCAGGTAGAAACACGTCTCAGCAAAAGCACACTGTGTTAGTACAGAAAAAAATTAAAGTGATCAGAAACTGATTATGAACTAATTAAGACATAAAATGGTAAGGGAGGATAATTTTAAGACCTGTGTATGTCATGGTAAGGAGCTGTATTTCAGAAAATCACATGTAGCATATAAAGAATTGTGGAAGTCATGGGAAGAGTGACCTTATTCCACAGAGGTCATTCAAATTATTCTAATAGCAAATTCTGCTTGTCAGGAGCAGCCATAAATATGGGTGGTTTGACTTGTTAGTGGTATGGTTTTTCCCTGATGTACTGAATAGTACATTTTGTTACAACAAGCGCAGCTTCCATTTCATTCCCACAATTTTCCCTCCAAATGCATTTCCAGTTCAGTTATTGACCCCAAAAACCCAGTTTCTGCAACAGCTGTACCCCAGTTCTGCCACTACCCCACTTTGCCCCCCTCATTTCTCCATCTACAATGGATGTGCTTCACATATTGAAAATGAATGCTTAGGTATGATACATGATTTTAAGCAGAACTTTTATTTCCAGTAATTACTGGTGCAGCAGTATTTTTTTGGCTGATGTTTTAAGTAACCTGAAGAGATAGAGGGAAGAGAGAAGGAGATAAAAGAGCAGTTTAAAGGGCTCCAAACTTTTAGCAGAGTTGTGCCAGTCTGAAGCCAAACAGATCATTTGGGGTGCTCTTTCCAAATGGTTGTGCAACCAAAAGGAAAGGGGAGTGAATCAGGGCATGATCGGTTTCTGTCACAAGAACTAGGTAAGAGAACAAATCAAATTTAACACTAGGAAAGCAATAATGGAAAATGCCTGTCTCCCCAACAGTTCCCTTGAGACAAACAATCTGACAGTGCCGAGCTGAGCCAGGCCGGGCTTCTCACAGAAACCACAAAAGCTCCTGGTCCATGCTGAGAACTTGGTAGAGCAAAATATCAGCTGTAGCTGCCCCTTGTTAGCATTACGGATCTCTCTGTTTGGCAAAGACGAGCAGTTTAACAAGATGTAATAGTCCAGAAACTTATTGGTCACTCTGAGATACTCAATTAACATTTTTCTAACTCCAAGAAAAGGAGACGAAAACTCTCAAGTACCTTTGGAATGGTTAACACTGGGTAAAGATCACAGTATTCTTTTTCTCACCATTTTCCCTTTCTAACCTCATCATGTAACAGTTTCACTCATATTTCCAGGCCCCCACTCTGATCATCCCTACATTAAACATTTTCTACCACACACTGCAAAAAAAGTACTCACAGGGCAGGTGGAGCCCTGAATGCAGGCAGAGCTGGTGATGTAACACAGCAAATGTGGAAACCACAAAAGCTTTTGTTCCCTATGATGAAAGCCAACACCAGTGCGGATCACAGCACTCCAGGAGCAGCTAACAGAGCCCTCACAAATCCTAATTCACCCATTTTGCTCTCAGAATTCATCTCCTATTAATTTTAGAAGAGAAACATGGCCCTGCCTCAGGCACTGCCACATACTCCAGATAACCCAGACAGACATTGTATCGCTCACAGATTATCAACTGCTGATGTGAAATCAGAATGAAGGATGGGAAAAAGTTACCAGGGAACCTCATCTTGCAATTTAGCAAACCCAATTCCTTTGAATGACCATTCCATGGACTCCTAATTTCCTGCTCCTGTGGCAGCAGCAAGTCCCAGTCTCTCTGGCTCAGNGCCTCATCTTGCATTTAGCAAACCCAGTTCCTTTGAATGGGTCTCTCTGGCTCAGCCCCACAAGTCCCAGTCTCTCTGGCTCAGCCCCACAAGCCAGGCTCAGTGTATGGACCCACACACACAGAGTTTGTGAGCTCCCAAAATGGGAGGGAAATTGGGGAATTGGGCAGCATCCACCAGGCTAGCTGACACAAATGACATATCCCTGACCCAGAGTTCAAGGGGGAGATGCAGTCCCTTGCTGTGGGCTGTGAGTGCAGCTCTCCACCTCACCTTACCACCCACCAGAATGGCATTTCATCCCTGACTTCCACCAGCCAGGGAGAATGAGATGGTGAGAAATTTATTAGGCTTTATAATCACGCATAACAATCTGCTGTACATCACGACTTAAACTGGAAAATATGCCTGACAGTAGAATTTCACCCTTGTTAGATAAAATGAGGAAAGGTGATTGTATGTGATCCTTTGCCCCTTGCCTCCACTGGGAGAGAGAGGAGGCAACTGGCAACAGCATTTCTTAATAATTACACATTATCTCTTTGAACAGACAGGGGCATAGAGACCTGTTTTCTTCTCACTCTCTTCACTGGTGCAATGTGAAGAAATACTGGGATTAATTGGACAACAATCCTTTGGGCTGGGAGATACTTAAACTCCTAAATCCCACAGACATATCCAGAGCTAAGAAAGAGGAATTTCACTTCTCGATACAGATCAAGGAGAGCCAACAGTGAATTTTAACACAACTGAAATTACTAAGGAAAAAAACCCACTCAGCCAGCAAGGAGACACTTGTGCCTTGTGTCTGTGCTCTGTCCTGCACAAGAGGCTCAGCCCCATGTGATGTGCCCTGCCTTGAGTCCCCTGCCCACACCATCCCTATTAAAAATGGATAAACAAGGAGAGGTGACTGTAGTGTTTCAAAACCAGCTTTAAAAAGTGCCCCCTGCTCTCTCTGTGTCGCTTGGTAGCCAAACAACTTTGGGTGTCAGAAACACAAATTCTACCTAGGGGACCTTCCCCATCTTGGGCAAGAGATCCTGACTACCACAAATTCCAGATGAACTGAACACAAACATCTTCTGCTCCATTTCTCCACCCTGACAAGGTTCTAGTTACTCCAGCAGGCACCCAGCAGTTTCCAAACAAGCCACATCCCTGAGACAAGGGCTCTCCGTGGCTCACTCCAAACTTTTCTCAGCCCCTCTCAGAACGAGCAAAGATGATGGATTTAAAAATAACTGCATTTGAGTGTTTACATTTATACTTCTGTTTTGCAGACGGGGCTCTCAGTATTTCAAGTCCACATTTTGAAAGTTTTTCTCCAACAACTCTAAGCACTAGAAATTTAAAAGCAGAACAAGGTGACAGAGCAAGACCTGCTGCCCTGAGAAAAAGACCAGACACCTGAGAGCTGACAAAATTCATTTAAACATTGACATGATGCTGCTGCACTGAACATGTCCAGAAGCGACTGGGGTCTTTTAAGTACTTACAGTGAGCTATCACAGGGCTTCAGAAACCTAAAGCACTAGAGATTAGTGCTTTAAACGCTAACCTGACCTAAAGCCAAAGGGATGGGTGCCAAGGAATAGCTGCTAATCGCTTGTCAGGGATCTGGTTTGCCTCACTCCTGCACGGCTCTGGCTCTGCTGGATGGGTGATGCCAGGGTAACCACCAGCATGGGTCACTTATGGTGCTCTGCATATGAATTAGCTGCACTCATTTGTAATGTTTTCCTTCCTCTGTTGCACTGCTTCTTGATTAATTAGTGCCATTAAAGCACCTACACAGTGTACACACGACAACTTGCCGTGCATGACAGTGGGAAGAGAGAGCAAGTCCGTCTGAATTGAGGGAAAACTCTCTGAAGTGTAAATAGATAAAGATAATCAAATTCAGATGAGATTAAAATGAACAGACTATCAACCAAGTGACACTATTAATAAATGTCCACAACAAGTAGGGACAGAAAGGACTCCGGAAAGACCAAATGTAATTTAATTAAACAAATGAGAACGTACAAAAGAAACTACAGCAGATAAGTGCATGGAAAGACAAATAAAGATTTCAGCAATAATTGATGTTACATTGTTCACTGTATAAAATGAACCGTACTGGTGTTCCTCTCTATTGACAGAGCAAGGTGGAAAACCTTGGGATTTTACCTGTAACCTTCTGCACTGCAGAAACTTGTCCTTCACATGAATAAATGAAGTTCTGCTCTCACATTATTAGGCCACGTGAGTGCAGAATATACATATGTACTTACAGCAATCTTGTGATGCAAGGGAATACTATTATTCTGATTTTATGGATAGAGTTTTACAACCTCATTAGTCTTGAGGCAACAAAGCTTTCTTGGTAGGGTTTGCCTTGATATTACAGAGCGTGAAAAATCACATCCCACAATCTGCACGACTAAACCAGGCAAAGTTTCCCATGTAAATGCAATGAGGTTGACAAGACCCTGCCCATCAGCTGTGCTTATTTTTAATTTATGACACCTCTTGTTTCCACATTAACACTCGAAGGAAGAGCCCCCTGTTACCCAAAACTCGGGAACCACCCACCTGCAAGTGCTCAACTTCCCCTGAGGTTCCTGTCCTGGTGCTGATTAATGGAATGCTCAGAAACCTGCACTTCTAGCAAGGTATCTCCCCATCCTCAGCCACCACACTCAAATGACAACATCAACTACTACATACACAGAAGGCATCAGATCAGAATGCACCAGCTCTTTGGGGAACCCTCCCATTGCTGCTACAATGAGGGGGAATCCTTATTCCCTCAAGGGAAAAACAAGGCCAGAAAGAAAAGAAACTGAAATGAACCCCAACCTTTTAAAAATCCCAGCCGTGTGGATATTGGAGCTCCTTCCAATATAGAAACTCTACCTTAAAAAGTCACAGCCCAGAACAACTGAATAACCCAGAGGTTTTCTCTCTTGAGTTTGTAAAAATTCTCTTAAAAAACAATGCACTGCATGGTTCAGCATTGAATTCTACCAGCACAGCACTGTTTAATGTGGCAGTTCCCTAATTGTCACTGCTTCCTATACCACTTCACTAATCAATTCATTTGATTTTACTGTGTTTCAGTCACTCCACAGAGGAATCACAGAGTGGTGGGTGTTTCTAATGAGATCCTGCAAGGACCCTGAGTAATTGACCCTCAGCTATACAACATTTTTATCAACAAGCTGGAAGAAAATGCGAAAACATTATTTGATAAAAATGTCAAATGACTGACAAAGATTAGGAGAATGGTAAATAATGAAGTGGAGAAGGTATTGATTCAAAGCAACCTGATAAGATCAACACAAGCAAGCATTATGTGCTCCACAGTACAGCTACTGAATGAGTCCTAAATCCTAATTAGGAAATAGGATAAACTGAATCCTAGGAACAAAGCACATACAGCACTTTTACAGGTTGGAAGGGTCTATTTGGGGAAGAAAGGGGCTAAAATACAGAAAAAACTTGGAAATCAAGACCAGGAATTGCCATTGTAGTGAAGGCTCTAATGCATTCCCTGACAGTGTCAGCAGAATAAAGCCACATGAGAACAGAAAGATTATATCACACTGTTAATGTGAATTGGTACAACCACAACAGCAAGCAGCAGGGCTGTCCCCACGTTTGGTTTTGCATCAAACAGCCACAAGAATGATTGAAGGAATAGTAAATACGTGGTCAGTGCAAAAAGTAAGGAACTCAATCTGTTCAGGTTATCAGAAGAAAGGAGAGGGCACGAGTTGCTCACAGCTGATTAATACCTACACAGGACACTGAAGTTCCATAATTGCAGCCTCTTTATGAAATAAATGGAGCTATGATACGATCCAGGAGCTGGGAATTGAGCTAGGCAAGCTTTGACTTGAAATGAGATGCTGCATTTTAATAGCCAGAGTAAATAACAACTGGAAATGATTTATTGAGAGTTGAAGTGCATTCCTCAACACTGTAAACCTGCATTTCACAAGTGGATGTTTCCTGAGATATGCCCAGCTCAGCTGGATTAATTCAGGGTGGCCTTCAGGAGGTCAGAGGAGGTTGCTGCACTGGTCCCTTCTGGCTTTACAAACCACAGGTCTCCAGACCAATCCCCATTCCTGCACCTTGAGTGTTTCCTTCAGGTCATTAACGTCCACTCTCCTTTCATTTGGAATGTGCAATTTAAAGCTATAACTGCTGCCTTAATTTGATGGTAATTAAACCTGAGGCCCCAGTGTTTTCTGTAACCAGCTCACTGCTGCAAAGGGAGAGCTGGACAGAATCTTCTGGAGCCACCATCGGCCCAGGCTGCCAGGAGAGGACAGGGACAAGAGCACGGCTGACTCTGCCCCACAGGGAAGTCACAACCCGGAATTTAATTAAAGAATTGTGTCATTAGAAAGGCAGTTTGGCATGCAGGACCACAGGAACAGCGTGTCAGCTAAGGAGCAAAGATACAGGAAGCCAGCACAGAGTCCTGACATCAGAAGACAATTCTGCCACTGAGATAAGCTTCCCTCAGCCTGGGTCCCATGGTAATGCAGGAACTGCCCTTCTCTACACCCACTTCTCCATCAGTGACGCCATTTGGACAACGTTCCTCTTCCTGAAAACATTTTTCCCAGTGCTCCTCCTCCTGTCCCTCAGCCCAAGCCTCACACAGGCTCAGTTAAGCACCACACACAAAATAAACCAGTCCCAACATTCAGCCCACACCGTTTCTGGAAGCAGCTCTCACTGGCACAGTGTGGAAAGACACAGGCTCTTTAAAGTTGATTTGAAAGGTTTTCACTGACAGCCCGTTCAGTTGGTCAAGAAATTGTGCAGCTCTGTGAGTATTATTTCCAGCCAGAGTGCAGGACACAACATATCCTGCTGAATAACTCACTCCAAGTGCCCATCAGTGATGGTGATTATGCACCAGAGCACCTCATTAAGCCTCTGACTCTCTGGTATCCATCTGATCAGGACAACTGTGAGCCATTGTCATGTTTGTCAACTATGACACAGCCTGCCATGCTTGAAAAGGGACACATTCTGAGAGTGCAAGCCAGCAACACAGTGAAGAATGGGAAAAATGCAGCTCGGAGAGGGAATGTTTAAAAACAGCCTCCAATTACGCCAGTCCTGAAAGGCTGATGCTTCCTCTGAAGGAGCCACACACACCAAACTCCAACAGGCAAAGTCTATTTGCTCCTCTCTGCCTACCCACACACTTCTCACTTAGGCATAATGGGAGTTAAAAGCTGTGCTCAGGTCTTCAGAGAAACAGATTGGGAAGTGCCTGAAGTCTTTATAAATATACATGCCTTTCCTAAGCTTTACATTAAATTACAGGAAATGAAGTAGCACCCTTTGACCCAAACCAAAGGAGACATAACTGGAAAACTTCAAGCCAAGGAGCTGGTATTCCATACAGCACACAGACTGGCTCTGGACTCCTTCCCTGCTGCTGCCTTGGACATGTGTTCCAGAATTTGCTTTTAAAGTATTAATCGTGTGGTGACAACAAACTAGGTATTTTGTACTTTTTCATCTGCAAAGCACTTGTCCTGCTAAGTTATCTAGCAACTACTCAACAAAAAACTCCCCCAAAACACAGAAAACAGAAACTGGTGTGCATATGGTGATGGGGGACATCAAATCTAACAGGTACACTCTAAAATCCCTTCTAGTTAATGCAGAAGGCAGAAAGGAATTTACTTATATCATCATGCACATTGCTAATAAAGAACTTGAGAAATTGTTAGGGGGAATGGGATTTACTTACCTCCACTGTTTAGCAGAAATGGCACAATCTATAGTCTCATCACCAAAAGGAGTAAGAAAGCCTTAAAGCAATATATGGATTGCTGCCACCACCACCACGTGCTACAATATACAGAAGCAAACTATTTTAAGACAGATAACCTCAGATGGAGAACATTGCATTGCTGTCTTTGAATTTTGGTCTGGTCTTAAAAGACAACTCGGTTTTTATAAAAATGTACCTGTGCTTAAAAATAAAAATGGATGCTCGTGTACCAATCTATTTGCAGTGCTATGGATCTAAGAACGAGCCCCAAGCACACCCTGGGATTTGGTTTCACTCCTGTTATTAGTGGAGGTAATTTATTCAATGTTGTAAACAAATGCAGCTCTTGGAAACTCTCTGAGTGGGGAGGACTTTGGTGAAGGCAGCTTTGCTTTTACTGGTACCAGCAGGGAGGTCAGCAATAAAAACCTTAATGTCTTATCTCAAGTGGAATACTTCAAACCTTCTAAAATGAATTCCATTCTCCTGATGCCCACATGGGAATTTACATGGAGAAACAGAACAGAACAGCAGAGATGCCAAACAGGTTTTAGTTGCAGAAGTGAGAACCTCCTCGTGGTTTCTCCAGCACGCTGGCATCTCTCCTGCTGATCCACAGAAGAGATGTTGGGATCACGTAGGTTTCTCCCTTGAGATGAGGCTGATGGCACAGCAGGACTACCTCAGAAGTTTCAGTAACGCAATAAAAGTCTCTGTGCTCTGAAATAAAAATTAGGAGACTAATGGGACTCAGGGTTTCTCAACAGACCGGAGCCTTGTTGGTTTATTGCACACAATTTAGTGATAGCCATACCTTTCACAGGGTGCAAAAGTGCCTTTTTTTTTTTAATAACAGCTACAGAAAATCAATAGATTTCATGAGTTCAATTAATCCCTGCAGCTGCTGTGCCAGAGTCAGAAGGAAACAAAGAAATTTTCCATTTCTAGGCGATGGCACTAAGCTGTTGTCTATACAGGAGGATGGTCTTCGAGTACCTTAAACTGTGGTTCCCATTTAAGCAGGTTTTCCTGTAATTTGTGAATTTATAGGGTAAGCCTTTGTAATTACAAAGGTAAGCCAGTGCTAGACTGTGCTCCGAACTAACAGAGTTATATCTAAATGTGTTGCACATCTCATAGATACAAAGCCACCAGGATTTAGATTTGGATAATGCATCAAGGTCCTCAGGCCAGCCTCTTCTTGCTGCATTACATGGAGGTTCATGCTAGCAGACTTCTTCCCTACTGCTGGTACCGATTCTGAAGTAATTAGAGGAACATTGACTACCTGAAAATCCATTTTTAGATCTTTTTCCCTGAGGTGCTGTCTGTTGTGGGAGCGGATACTCAGCAGGGCTTGGAGAGCCTTTGCAGCTTTCCAGCTGCACATCGTGTCTTCTGCAGGGACAGCTGTGTCTGATTCCAGGTTAACTCCTGTCACCTGAATGACTGAAACCTGCAAGATACCTCTTGTTTATGGGATATTTCCATGTCCAAACTCTGACCCAGCTTGGACAACCAACTGTTTAACAGGGGCTGGGGCAGCTCTGGCACTGACCTGTGCACACCAGGGACCTCACTAAAATGTGTGCCACTCTACCTACATCTTCTCCCAGAAAAAGGTTAATGTTCCATTTCCCCTCCTAAATAGCCAGTTTGGGTCCTGCAAAGGGCCTATAAAGCTGGGCTTGGCTAATTACTTTGTGGTAAAAGCAGTGACCTCAAGTAGCTCATTGTCCTTTATTGCTGCCAGATTTTATTCCAGGACAGTTGTCCTCGTGTAAATAGATGCCTTTTCACATCTCAGGCAAAGTAACAGCCTCTGCATTTCCAACTCTCATGTGGAATTTTTTTTGCCAGTGGCAAATCTGAGCTAAATCTGGAATGTTTATTGAGTGATTCACCTTCTGCATGGCCCAGAGCAGCTGCCTTGTGACAATGTCGCTTCCCAAAAAAAGCAGTTTCTACAAAGGCACGACACGGTGACAAAGTGAGGACAAGGGGCACCCCGAGCCAGAGGGACAGTGATGAGCCTCAGTTCAGTGCTAAGGTTCTGGACAGGTGACTTAGAGCCCTCAAGGCATTGGGAGCATCCTTTTAGCAAACTCAGGTGAGGGATTTTTCAGCAGCAGAATCACAGAACAGTCTGAGTTGGAAGGGACCTTAAAGATCATCTCATTTCAACCCCCTGCCATGGGCAGGGACACCTTCCCCTATCCCAGGTTGCTCCAAGATCTGTCCAACCTGGCCTTGGACACTTCCAGGGATGGGGCAGCCACAGCTTCTCAGGGCACCCTGTGCCAGGGCCTCACCACCCTCATATATCTATCTTCCATATATTTAACCTAAATTTCCTATCTTTCTGTTCTTTCCCATCACTCCTTTTCACTCCAGTTCCTGATGCAAAGTCCCTCTCCAACACCCCTGTATCCCCTTCAGAACCTGGAAAGTGCTGTGAGGTCTCCACACAACCTTCTTTCCTCTAGCCTGACCAGCCCCAAACATTCCCAGCCTGAAGGAAAACCACTCCACTCTTCTCCAGCTATCAAAAAAGGGCAGGAAAGGGTGGTGTCGAGATCTCTGAACTCCTGGCACACGAGCAGCTGGTTCCCTGCCCTGTGTTGTCAGTGGGCACATGGCACAGCCTCGCAGGCACCGCGCTCCCGACGGAGCAGCCCCAGGAGAGGTTGGCTCCTCCTTGTTGGGAGTGCGGATCAGTTTGTATTTTTCAACACGACGACTGCGGCTGCCAAACCTGGTAATGAAAAATTGAAAGTCAAATAAGCCCTATTAGTCTGTCAAAGGTTGATGGAGCTGGTATTCTATTTCCCCATTGTGAACGACTCCCATTGTTAGGAGCTGACAGGCAAATCTCTGCAGAAATATGGACTCTTTGTGGGAGCTATTTATAGCAACATATGACAATGCAGGGCTGGAATATGCATGCCTGGGATGTGCAAGAGCCCCCTCGTACAATTCCTGGGTTGTAAGGAAAAATTCCATTAAGATAAGAACATCTGAGAGACCTAGAGACAGATGAGATATGGAGAAGTGGGGAGGAATGACTTGGGGGTCGTATGGCATGGCACAACAGCCTATGCACAAAAGCCTTTTAGGGATGAGGAGAGAGCACATTTATCAACAGCACTGAGCAGGAAATGGCAGGTTTGTGTTTATTTTGCTCTGCTTTGCTTTTTTTGGTTTTGTTTTTTTTTTTGTTTGTTTCATTTTGTGATCAGTTAAAAAGCAAACCACAAGGTCTGTGCGTGGATGCCAGAAGAAGAGGATGATCAATAGGAACAACAGAAGGATGGATGGCTGCAGGAGGGAGTCAGAGGCCCTCTGACAAATATTGAATATTAGCTGGGCCTGGGTGCCCACTATGCTTCATGTACACAGAGACAGATCCAGGCGTTGCAGCACCATCAATAAAGTCAGGACAAAGCCCAAAGATGAGGATGAAAGGAATGATTTCAGCAATTTCTGGAGGACTGGATGACACACTGGGAAGACAGAGTGCAAAGACAGGATAAAAGAGCCACCTCAGCTGAGCATACACAGGTATAATTAAACCTCATGCAGATGACCTTTCCCCTCCTCCTTGGACGCCAAAATTAATTTTGGAGAGTGGAGTCCTCAGTGTCACCCAGTCCCCTCCACAGCACACCTTTCTCTGTGGGCATCTGGTCCTCACCAAAAGCAGAGAGCAGCTGCTGCTGCTTTTACCAGGTGTGTTCTGATGCACATGGCTTTGAAAAGAGGGGAAAAGGAAGGAGGGAAGAAGGGGAAGTGAAGGGAAAGGATAAGAAAAAGCAGCACCAGGATGGTGCTTTCTGTGACAGTGTTTGCTTCACCCATTTGAAGCTCCTGCATATTGAAATCCTCTGCTCTGTCCTGTCTGCATTAGCCACAGATCTAGAGGCACAGCAAGCTAGCAAGTTGTCCTGGCACTTGAGGAACCAGATTTCTGAATTTTCACTCTTCCTTCTCATTTTTAACTGTGAAACACTTCAGGATCTGGTGAACAGCAGCATTTTGATTTGATGGCAGAAGGTACAAGCTTTGCACATTGCCCACTCTGCAGGTCAGGGCTCTCTGGTGGCTTCTCACTCCTGCCTGGGGTGCTGCCGTAGAGCCTTGATGCTTTTGAACCCTTTGGTGGATCAATTAAACAAATAAAAATCAGAGTTCACAGGACAAGAACTCTTCAAAGATGAGTCACCATGTGGTAACAGCATAGGCTGTGGAAATGCAGCCAAGTTCCTTCTTCCTCCAACCTGGCATCAATTTTACAAAGCTCCTGCAGCATCCATTCCCTTACCTGATAGAAAACTTCTGAGCATACAGATAACACATTTCTAGGCATCAAATAGTTATCTGGCCTGCTAGATACTATTATTGTATATAGATAAGATACAACAGACAGCCATATGAAGGAAAGAGGCTAAGGCTGATAAAACTCCATGAGCACAAAGAGCAGCTTAACACTCACCCACCTCTTAGGCTCTCATTACCAACTCTTTTAACTAAAAAATAAACACCAAAAATTGGAGGAAATTTTTAAAATCCTTGAACAGTTACAGCAAGGTCACCAAATTCCACCCAAGCCATCACTGCCTCCCTCACTTCTTGCAGTCAGACACACAAGCTTGGGCTTCCTCTCATCTCACCAGTTTGGTATTTTCTTCCCTTTCTTGCCTGATTTTCCAGTTATCAGAAGAGTAGCATACATAGGAGGCAGCCTGTACGTATAACAATTTCTGTATGATTTAAAATAATTAAAACCTTAAACAGTGTGATTTCAGGGGGAAAGCTAGTCTTAAAGCCAGGATTTCAGTTCTAATCCTGGATGAACAATTAGCTCATTCAAACATGTATTTATGGGGACAATAGAGTTCCACTGGGCAGAAAGACACCAAAATAACGACAAGTGAATTAAAGTGTGTCCTCCTTGCCATCCCAAATGTTGTGGGATGTCCCCCAGCTCTCTGCAGGCAGAGGAGAGCCTCCCAGACCAGCAACCCCTCTGGGAAGTGCAGCTGCAATGACACTGCTCAGAGAAAAAAAAGTCAACATTTGGTTCTGAAACCATTTCTCAAAGGTTCAGAAAACACAAACACAGTAAAATTTGGGTTGATTCGGGTGCAAACTTGCCAGACTTGCAAGCCACAAGGAAGAGAGCACACTTAAAAGTCTGTGTGGAATAAGAATTACTGGTTTAGTTCCTTAAGTACATTAAATAAGAGAGTTTTGACTTGGAATCAATAGGAAAGCTCAGAAAGTTAAATACAGAACACAACAGATTATGCAGAAAATGATCCTTGAAAATTTTTGCACTTATGCAACACTGGAAGATTTTATCTTCTCTATGACTGGACCTCTTAGCTCATTAAATGTCAATATTTTGGTCTATGACTGCATTTTATGTGGCAATGCTGAGCCCATAAATGTGACAGGGGGTCTGTGAGTAGCTGCACCAGGGGGTGGCAATAAAAAATATACAGCAGGGCACTGTGTCTTCAGTAAGGAGGAAAGTTGTTGTTCTCTACACAAATCTCAGGAGATTAAGCAATGGAAAAGTGTGTCAGACAGCAGGATTTCACGGTCCAGAAACTCAAAAATAAGATAAAACTCCAAAATCGAATTACCACTCCTGCCAATAAGCTATTACTGTGCAGTTATTAAATACACACAGACATTCCCATGACCACGTTGCTCTGTAAATCACACTTGCAGACAGTTCATTTAATGAACAGCGTTTGAGTAGACAATCTGTTTGGGATTATATTAAATATATAAGTCCACTTGCTAAGAAATGCATTCATACTTAAATTTCCTTGCAATCCTCCCTTTAAAAAAGGAGGAGAGGAGAAGAACAAATCATTGCCAAGTGGCAATTTTCAGTTTCAAAAAGCAGCAAGTGGGAGCCAAAGCTTAATTTAATTAAATAATTTACCTTTAAAGAATTTATCCTGTAAAGCTGGGTGATAGCCCAGAAGAAAAATACGCAGAATTTCACTTTAAGTTTTTAGTAATTAAAATATTACACCATTGATTTAATTTACTTGTGTTGCAGGAAATGCTCTTGCCTTGGCGTGCACTTGGAGGGTGTAAACATGACATAGAGTGTCCTTCTAGCTGCTCCTGTGTCCCAGACATTCCCAGTGCCTGTAGCTGGCAGTCAGACAGGTCCTACCTCATCCCTAAGCATCCTTCTGGTTGTTCCCAGGGAGCCTGCACTTTCCGGGGGGGGTTCCCCTCCCCTTTTGCGGCCCAAGGCTTTGGGGTTGCATCTCACCACGTGCCCAGCAGCAATTGCTGATGATGCCTGACCCAAATATGCTGCAATCCCAATTCCCTGTTTTATGGGAGCACTTGGCCACCCTCTCCTAGGGTCACTGTGCTGCTGGATCGGTGCAAAACCAGGAGGAGAAAGTGAGAAAAGCGCCTTCCCCAGGGCCTGAACTGTGCCAGAGGTGGTACCCAATGGGAACAGGGAAAACGTGGATCCTGCAGCTGTAATGTGTTTTTTATAAGCAGAGGAGATTGAAAGGCCATGCACAATCTCACGCTGCAGGGGTTTAGCCAGACTCCATTAGGATTTAGGTGCAGATTTGCTGGAGAAAAGGAAGGTGTCTTATCAGGGATCTGTTGCCTGGGGGATTCCTTGCATTCTCCTTGGAAGCACCTGGTGGCCCCTCAGCCCTCATGTGCAAAATCAGTTTTTAAACCCAGCGTGGAATCAGGCTTTCCTGGCAGAGGTGTGATGGCACCAGCCCCGCTCCTGCCGGGAACTGAAGGTCACCAGCCCTGTTCCTACACAGTGGGTACATGGACAATCCCACACTGGCCCAGAAGCTTCAAGGACACCACTTGTGGGCCTGATAAATCAAGTTAAAGAGCACCTCCGAATGCTCAGCCAGATGGATCACTTGAATGGCTAAACACCCTAATACATCTTTTTGAGGAAAGATATTGGCTTGTGCAATGAAACAGATAATTGACTCTTCCATGGAAACTGTTAGGGCTTTACCTCTGGGATTGGCAGGAACCCATCTCTCTTGCTACAGAGGAAAGCCAGCAAGTCTTTGGGTTGGATTTTATTCTCCTTTTTTTCTTCCAGAGGAAGATTTGGAACAGAAACCAAGCCCAGGCTGCTCTTCCCACATCAACCCCCACTGATGTATCTTGATAATCTGGGACTGAGTGAGAGTGCAGCAGCCTCATCAGGCAATCAAATAACATAAACTTCCAAAAAAACCACGGGTGCAGGGTAACCTGTCCTCAGGCCGGGCAGGTCTGATGGAAGGGAGCTCTTCAAACTCTCTTCAATCTCAGCAAACCTTCCCTTGCCCCATCAACAACCTGAACCCAGTGTTTTCTCTCTGATCAGCTGCCATACTGATGGATATGGAAAAAACTGGCTTTTCCTGGGCTGTGGCAGAAGGAGGTGAGAGGAAATTGTGCCACCCCCACCCTTCTCTGGCTCTTCCCTCTTCCAAGCACAACACCAGCTCCAAGATTTATAAAATTGTGGCTTTTTTTTTTTTCTAATAATACAAAAAAAGAAGAATGAAATCCAGGTTATGGAGCTGTAATTCCAGGCAGAGCTCCACCAAACCCGTGGGCCTCTTAATGGTTTATTCCTGTGGTTTCTCAGGACACGAGCTCCTTGATGGAATTACAGTGCTGTCATTCAAGTTGCTTGTTATTTGTTCTGTATGTAAATAAAGGGAATGCATTTAAAGGACTGAACTAATGTATTCAAATATTTGTAGATAATCCACTGTAAATCTCCAGACTGGAGGATTTTGCATAAATGCTTGAATCTGTAACAGCTAGGAGGGAATTCCAACTCCCCGATCGAGTAAATTACACAAAAAAATAGCAGGATGATTAGACCAAGCACATTAATATTCGCAATAAGTTTTGTCTGTCAGCATTCAGGACTGAATTCAAGGGTTGCATCCCTCTCAGTATTTGTGTGACAGGAGGAGAAGCCATCCATAATCAGGGTGTAACAATACCACCAATAGACGTTTCGTTGTTACACAGCACACCAAAACACAAGGAACTGGGCTGCTTATTCTATTAGTTTTCATACAAGTTTTAGGAGTTGAACAGCTGGGAATTTTTACTGTCCGAATATCCCTTCTCTCCACATTTTAAGTTGGATAGAGAGAGATTCTGACAGCCCTGAGTCATTCAGATCTCCCACAAATCGCTCCTACATTTATCTACCAGGAAAAGGCCCCTCTCCATCAGTAAAGGTGTTAATAATATATACACGTATTATTAACTGCACTTATTTTCATTTCTTGCCCTGGAGTCATCATTAGCAAAGATTAAACATGCATAAATCAGTCTCTCCTAAATTAGTGAACATCAGCAAATGTCACCTTGTTACGAAAAGTTATTTATTTATTTATTTGCCTATTTATTTATTTATTTTCCCCAAAAATGGATGGTGTTGAAAGACAGATACAACTGTATCCCACCCCTTTTTTTAGCCAGGCCACTGGGCTGCATCCCAGAAGTCTCTCATTCTAAAACAGGGGAAATCAAGGTCAGGTCCGGAATTTTTTGGCCATATGTTTTACACTCCTTCATTTTACTTTAAAAATCCTTTGTGGTTTGGAAATCTTACATTGAGAGGACCAAATTATGTCTTCAGCTACTTCTATGCTGTACTGTGCCAATCACTAGAAGTCGTACAGGTATAATAGAGAGAGGAGATTAGCTGTCAATATTGCAAATAAAAACTAATTAAGAGCGAATGGTTTAATGATAGAGGCTCATATTTCAACATTGCCAGTTCCTGCTACTTTATCACGAGTCTCTCGGAGTTTATTTGAAAGTCTTTCTCCTGAAATAAGGTGATTACATGAGTATCTCACTGTCATTAACCAGGAGTAATTTCCCAGCCTTTCAGTTGTAGAGAGAGATGTTAGCTAAGTACACCTCCAAGGCTCAGAAATGAAAACATTCAACGTTTATTAATCTCACTAATTTTTGAGGGCCTGCTCACGTTATTAAATGTTCAGGGTTGGCTACACCAAGATAGCAGAAGTACCAGAGACATCCCAAATACCAGGAGGCTCTTTGTCCTTTCAAGGAGGGGAGTGCTGGTGCTGTTTATTCATCACTGCTAAGTTTAGCACAGCTCCAGGCATGAAGTATTAAAAAATGTACTCATGCTGATTTGCATTTCTGCTAATTATTTCCACGGAGCTGTCACCCCCAATGCTGCCAGACAGAATTAGCTCCCCCAAATGGCACTGGACAGACAGCCATGGAGGGGTTGGATCTGGGATCAGGCAAAGAGTGGTTCTGAACACCCTACCTTGGGGAAAAAAACATGGGAATTCAACAGCATTCCAGGTTACGGTTGCCCAAACGAGTTATGCGCATGTTGGGATAATCTAGGGATAGAAGAGCACACAGCTGTTCCCTGTATTGCATCTGCAGCATCTTGCCTCATCTTTTCTACATTTTCTTGCTGATCCAGCTTTTCCTACACACAGATAATTAACTGGGGTTAGGTTCTGAAAGCCCTTTAGCTGCCTGACAGCTCGGATTCTTCAAAGTCCATTTTTAAGGCAACATATCCCCTTCTTCAGCCACATGTGGACCCTCTGATTCCCACTTTTCTCTGCTGAGATCCTCTGGCCATCAGCAACACACCTTTCCCTTTAGGAGCTTCAGCTGATTTCCTTATTGGAACTGCCTGGACCCCCAGAAAACACCAGTGGCACTGACAGAGTCACTCTGTTCCCTTCCAGCAGCGAGAAGGTGGCACAGCAAAGAAAATTTTGGCAAAGGTGGCCCTGGGTCACCAAGAGCCTGGGCTTGCTGTTATCCCAGCACTATAATTTGGGACTGGCCATGTAATGGAGATGAGCTCTAAAATCTCTGGATCCCCTCCCTTCACACTGATGATAAAATTCAGCACATTCAGTGCTGTGCTGACACGGGGCATTAATCTTGACACCCTCACTGGCTTTGTAGTGTTGATGCAGAACAACAGGAATGCTGCAAAATTCACCAACAGCAAAATCAAAACATTATCTTTAAAACAATGATTTAAAAGTTAATTTAAAATATTTCTATCGAGTTTGAGAGAAGTACCTTTGGATACACCACTGAATCACTCCAGAACTGGAGCTAAAAGTGGTTTCATTTTTGAACGGATCACTCCTCTTTCCCAGTTAGCACTGCCACAAACATTTGCTGTAGACCTAGGAAATACTGTTCCCATTAACAGCCTGACAGTATCCTGTGAATGTGTGCACATGAGCAGATTTTTTTGTGTACTATTACCCTTGAGCATCAGCTGGGAGAACACGCCTACATACCAGGGCTCGGGTAAACAAACACAGGGGTGGAATACAGAGTATAAATAGTGGGAGGAGTTTAGTTCATGTTGCTCCCGCATTCCATGCTGGGATCTAGGGCTGGGATAAGGCAGTCTGCTCTTAGTCCCATCCACCAGAGCCCTTCTATCCATGGAAATGATTAAAAATTAACTAGGCGAGGAAGACAGATCGACTTTATCGGGTACTGCTGAGATCAGATTAACATTGCACTGACACAGGGGAGTTCAAAGTTCAGGTTCCTGCATTACTGGAAGTTTAATTTTTAATCTTTCTTTAATAGTTAAGGTCTAGATAAGTGCCCTAGGTAGGTCCTGCCCTGACATGAAGGAACCTCAGGCCATAAATTTCAAAAGCATGGATGATGGGCATCTGATATTCCCCAAAAGAAGAAAGAGCTCTTGCCTGCTGAACTAGAGGTACTCCTGGAATTAATCATGTCTCCACTGCTCTTGTTTTGACTAAACACATCATCTTGCTCCAAAGGATAAATGCAAGTGGTGAGAGACAAGGAGAGAGGCCTCAAGAGACTTCTGGGACTCTTCTGTTCATACCTGGTGGCCATTGCCACCTCTCAGGACCAGCTCTCAAAGCACCTGTACCTTCCCCCAGCTCAATGACCACGAGAGGACCTCCCCTATGGAGCCAGGCTGGGAGAGCTGGGGGCGTTCAGCCTGGGGAAGAGAAGGCTTTGGAGACATCTTTCAGTGCCTAAAGGGGCTGCAAGAGAGCTGAAGAGGGACTTTGGACAAGGAGTGACAGGACACAGGGAATGGTTTCAAACTGACAGAAGGCAGGGTTAGGTGGGATATTGGGAAGAAATTCTTCCCTGTGAGGGTGGTGAGGCCCCGGCACAGGCTGCTCAGAGAAGCTGTGGCTGCCCCTGGATCCCTGGAAGTGTTCAAGGCCAGGTTGGACAGGGCTTGGAGCAACCTGGGACAGTGGAAGGTGTCCCTGCAAATGTCAGGGGGTGGAATTGGATGAGCTTTAAGGTCCCTCCCAACCCAAACCACTCCATGATTCCGTGATAAAATCAGCGATTATTTGCGACCTACACACACTTTTACCAACATTGTTGTGTCCGACCCCTCACTTCACAAAGACAGTCCCAGCCACCAGAAGAGACACTCTCTTAAAAACTTGGGATGTTCCACATTTCTGCCCCTATTTTACTGTCTGCCTTTACTGTACTTGTAAAAGTTGCTGAGAATTACTTAACATCAGCAAATACTAAGCAGCAAATGTTTTACACGTGACAAATCCTTTGCCTCTGGCGTTTTCAGAAGTTCACATTTTGTCTCACGCAACAGAGCCCGGGTTAGACTCTCACATCAGCTGCTGCAAAGGTTATGGGAGAAATAAGGGACCTCATCTCCCACTCAGCCTCACTCTCCTTTCAAAACCAAACTGATTGCTCTTGGATGGGGATGGGGGACATTTCGTACCTTCCCATATGGAGAGCAGATTCTATGTGTTGAGCGTGCCTGTGAGGTAATACTTCAGCTGAATCTACTGTCTGTCACATCTGGTATTTTGAATAATCGGTTAAGTGAACTGTAAATTAAATTAAGCCAAGCCAGTGTCATAAACCTAAAGTGCATTTCCAAAGGTTCTCCCATATGAAATGGGAGTTGGCTTTAGAAGGCTTTAACATCCTGACTCTGAGAGCCTTAACTGCAAATAAATCAACAGCCTGTGTCCTTGTACCTGTGGAACAGCCCCCCAGAGTGGATTAAAAATAAATACTTGTGAGAAAGTGACAACACGGGTGGATTTTCCTTCATAGACGCCTGCCACAAATGAAGGGCTTCTGATGGTGACAACTGGAATAAGAGATTAAACTGGAAATATCAGGGTAGACAGGATCCTGGTGGTGCTTCCCTGGGTCTGCCAGGTCACCTCTGAACGAGCAGAAGACACTGGCTGCCCTCTCCAGTTCTGGTGGCGAAGCATCTGCAGGAAAGGTGAGGTTGTTTTATCTGCCTGACACTGGGATGAGTGACTGGTGCCCAGAGCAGCTGCTACCCAGAGGGTTTTGGATGTGCCCCAACCTTTTCTCCCATCTCCTGGAGCTGAATCCCTCCACTTTCAACCAAAAAAAAACATCCTCGCAGTCAAGGAACAAAAAGCAGCAGCCCATTTGTAAGCTTGTCCTTGGGAATGCTCTCCACAGCCTCGTGAACGCAATGATTTCAGCCAAAGGATTGTCTTTCCCTGCACCTCTCACAGCCCTGAGCACCACGTTTTACCAATAAAGGGCTAATGAACCACAGCAGTTGTTCATATGTTTTCTTACTCCTTCTCTGAAATGTCACAATAAATCTATATTGCCGGGTAACAGCAAGCAGATGGATATTGTAGCTCGTCATTTGGCATAGGTGTTCTCAATCAAGGCAGAGATTAATTCTCCCCAATGATAACCAGCTCTCTCGTTTGTTAGGAGCCCATTATCATTTTCTAAAAGGTTTTTCTTGGGACAAGGGTAAAAACCAGCTCTCTTTGTCCTATTGCTTTATCCATGACAAAGAGAATGAGGGATGGATTTATGGAGACAAGGTGAGTTAACCACAGAAAATGACATCTCAAATAAGCATAGAAACAATAGCAAAAAATTCCTAGAAACACTTTTTGATGGAGTACATGGATTCATGGAATGCATCTCCTGTTGCTTTGTGAGCAGCCCAGGAATACTTTTGTTAGGATTATTATTTCCTCAATGAGACTGAAAAATATATTTAAAAAATAGATCAAAACAAATCAGAAAAAGCTATTTTCTGAGATACCTATTACAATAACAAAAGGAATGTGTCCTTTTTTCTAAAACCCTCAAATTAAATAACAGAATAGAAAACCAATGTGGATTTTACTAGCTGAGAAAAATAAAATGGGGATACCCTTTCGCATGACAAGGGAAGAACTAAAATTTGTGAGTGAATGCAAAGCCTGGCAAATAAAGTGAGCTTCAGTCCTGACTTCCAGACCCTGCCTTGTCCCTGGTCCTGCAGGAGGTGTGTAGCATCTCTGGGAATTTACATTTCCTCACTGATCTTCCTCTGATCTCATGATTTCATCAAATACTCCTAAAAACATCCCCTTAAGATATTTGTTACCCTTGAATTTTGTTTGCTAATGAGCTCCTAATTGGGGCATAGCAAGTTCATCAACTATTGTACTTCTATAAAACAAAGAGGTTCTGCAGCTAATTATTTGTTCAACTCATTATCAGAGTTCTGCTACTGCAAAATTTCGTAGGTGTTGAATTTTCCAGCTGACATCCTGCTGCAGGATGGGGGGTGAGGATTTGAGCAGAGGTCTTGAAGTGATAAAACAGCAATGAGAGGGGTTTTAGAGTTCCTGCTTTTCCTGCATCTCTCACCACCTCCAATGGGGCATCTCAGAGCACCCCCAGACACTCCCTGAAGTCCAGGGAAACCTCTGTACTGACCCTCGTGGGCACTGGGTAGGATCAGCACAGGTAATCGACAAGTTTTCACTCCCTGCACACTAAAGAAGAATATATTAGTAGAAAATTAATAGCTCCGTTGGTTATTGATTAACAGAAATGCTACAGTGCTCTTACGATTTCAAATTGCTCCTGATTAATGGAAGAGGGAATGGGATTTAAAGAGTGATCTCGCTGTGTTGGGAGCATCACAGAGCAGGGGACTGCAGCACAGACTGCAGCATCCTACACCCTGCCCTGGAAACAGGGATCACCCAAGCCTGACTCAAAAAGGAACCTGAACTGCAAAATATATTTCTGTATCAGTCCTGGGGCTAGGACACTGCAGGGTTCTGCCCCAACAGGTAATTGTGATTCCTTAATCTGCTGGGTGAGTGTTTCATTCCCTTTCCTGCCTCTCTGTTACTGCAGGAGCTCAGGTGTCTGGTGTGAGCCTCCCTAACTGGAGAGGATCCATCCCAAAATCATTGTTTTATCCACTGTGGTGGGTAATAACTCACTCCTGTCCATTCCCACCTTTTCCTTCTACTCCCTGCTCCAGTGTATCAAGGTTAAGGAATAATGAATAATCAATAAGGCCACATCTCCACCAGAGAAAAATGTTTCAGCCTGAACACGAGAGCTGAAAAAGATTTAAATACAGTTTTGTGCCGTCCACTCCAGCTTTGTTAATATGAGCTGTGAGTCAGCATCCTCTTCTATATCACTGCAATTGCCATGTCCTCCAAGAACAGGCCCTGCAATGCTTCCCACAGCCCCTGGGAACTCAGGCTTCTGGGAGGAGGAAGAAGAAGAATTACTGACACTGCTCAAGCGCTTGTCCAGCAATGGCATCCCTTAAAATTGTGCAGACTGAATCAGCAAGTCCCTTCCAAGGAATGTCTGCATGCAGAGAAGCCAAGCAGAGCACTTTCCAACACTGACAATGAGTGTTATATATGTGTATTTATTCTATATATGGAACTGATAAAGCACTAAAACTCTTTGGGAAAAGGGAGAATTAGCTTTCCAAAACTGCAAGTGGTGTTTTAGACTAAAATGTTTTGGAAAGAGGGACTGTGTTTCCAGTTCTGCCACTGACCAGCTCTGGAGCTGAACAGGGTCTTTGCTCACAGAGCAACACGTAACAAATCTGCCTTGCAGTGAGGCAAAGAGATTGAAAAATCCTTGTGAATCTCCAAGGTAAAACTATTCTATTACAAAATCACATTGCTATGCAGTACTCATTCCTCTGCCTATTTAAGCTGAATATGAATGCAGGCTGCTATAATCTTGTACTATAAAGAAAACACCAAAACCCACCCCCCAAAAGACATACCAACCTCTACTACAGATACAATCAAAACAGGTTTTAATTATTTGCAGGCAGCACTCTGCCTTGTATCACAGTTATTCATTTATACTTAAAAAAATAATAACCCTACTCTATTTGATAGTTGGTGATACTGAAGTAATAATTTGAGCAAGTCAGGAGGAAGTTAATGTAATCCTCAATTTGCTTTACATCTTCAGAGTCACCTACGGCACTTTACAAGGCAGGTAATATTATCACAGCTGGACACCTTGGTAATCTTCTGAGCTCTTTTTCCTTTTCAAAATAAATGTTGCAGATTTACCACGATACTGCTAAAATAGCTGTTAATTTACTTCAAACGATGAAAGAAAACAGGTGAATTAACAGAGCCTTGAACTCCATCACACCGAACAGAAATTCCAGCAGGCCACAACACAAATGGGAGGTCCAAGGCCATAAATGGACCAGCCACAAGAACCTCCAGCCACACCTCCCCATTTCAGGGGAGGTTTGGATCCAACTGCTCCCATCCTGGTTTTTTGTTTGTCCTGTGGGATTTGTAGAAGATGCAGATGCTCCATAAGAGCAGACTTGCTATTTGGAAACCTCAGCTTGGCTCTTTGAGGCTGAAACTGAAAAAAGAGGTGACAAGGACCCCAAAATTTAGCTATTCCACCATTTAGGACATCTCAAAGTCAGTCTCACATGAACATTCCTCTCAGGCTCGCTCTTTAATTTCCATGGGATACTATTGCCTGCTCTTTAAATAGAACTTTAAAAAAATTCAAAATATATATAAAACTCATTTACACACATTTACATATCAGAAAAGCCTAATCAAAACCTCCCTGATTTCCATGTCAACTGTCATAACTGTTTTAGCAATCAGCGAGCTTATATAAAAAATAAAATCAAAACATATTTGTCTTCTTACATAAGCTGTTATAGCAATATAATGTAAAAAGTTAGAAATCTAAATGACACTCTAAAAGCTGTAAAGGCTGGAATGATTGATTTCATAATGTTTCCAGGAATTATAAATAACCTTTAAGTGTCTCCACCGCTTTGATTTGCATAAGCAATTGAGAGTTCATTAAGTAGGGATTAAAACAAAGATGAGGCAGTGCTGGGGACTTGGTCCAAGCAAGGACCTGGGACAGTCAGTGCTGCTCCAACCTCAGCTCTCCTAAAAAGCTGCTGCAGTTTGTGTTGGGTTTGGGTAGTGAGGTTTTGGTAGTGGGGAGCCAGTGCCAGCCTGGATCAAGCCAGCACACACATTGCCCAGGATCAGCTCTGGGGTTACACTCAGCTCTAGGAAAACTGTGAAAATTACGTATAAACCAGGGTGTGTCAGCCTGAAACGGTGTGGGACCTCCATAGGAACTCCACAGGACCTCCAATGGAACTTGGAATCATGGAATATAATCACAGCATCACTAAAGCTGGAAAACACCTCCAGGATCATTGAGTCTGACCTCCGAAATCACTGAGTCCAACTGCTAAAACTTCACAGGAAATTCGTGGGACTTCCTCAGGGAATTCCTCCAAACATTCCAAGCATTTTCCACCACTGCCAAGGCTGGAATTTTCCCCTTAGTGAGCACCCACACAGCATCACAAATATACACATGTGGTTTTGTGGCCTTTCCTGTCCGTGTAAGAAATGAGAGGCTTTCACTCCTTTGGCTCTGAGCTGCAGCTCCAGGTACTGGTTATGGGGCATGAAAAGGGAGGATGGGAGCACAGGGGAAGCAATGAAGACAAGGGAAGATAATTGAAAGTACCAGTGCACTAGTTATGTTGCATATATCTAATGTAATTAGTATTAATAAGCTGTCAGTCAGAAGATGTAGTTGTTAAAAGGCAGTTTCAATGGGGGAAAATTATAATTGAACTCCTCCATGTATTTGTATTATTTATTGTGTTGTTTTTTCAGTTCACTGCCACAGTGTTTAGCAGAAGTGAAATTGAAGAAGTAAATGGAGATTTTTGTTTAGTAACTAGGAAAAAAAAATTAACCTCTACTGCTCTGAGCAGGGCCAGCCATATGAGAGAGGCTCAGGGAGGTCAGTGGGTCAGTTCTGCACTTGGTTCTCACTCAAACCACAATGTTTTCAAGCTATAACTTTACATTAATTCTGTTTTGAAATATACACTTGTTCCTGTGGTACCTGGCATGGTACTGCTGCTCCTTTATTCTCCACTAATTCTCTACTCACTCCAGATGTTCTGTCTCATGGTTTAACACTGCAGTTCCAAAAGCTGGTCAAATCACGTGCACTGAATACCATATTCAATAATTCCCTTTTTTTTTTTAATTTCTCACTGGTCTGCAGGCAGTTTACAGCGTTTCCCAAAGCATCTGTAATGAGAAATTAGTCACTAAATATTTTATACAAATAGTTATTTAGGTCGTATCTTGATCACAAGCACTTTGCTGCAGATTCAGCTGGGACAGAAGGATTTGGATTGGATTTGTACTTCTGACTGTAAATTGGCCACGTGGAGACAGCTCTCTTTCTCTGCTCTGCAAAGCAGCCCTAAAGACAACATTGGGGTATTCCAGGATCCAGCATTCCAAACTAAAGTTACATTAGCTGTGATTGCTCTGGAATACCCTCAGTACATCACCTGCACTGGAAGCATTCTTAAAATCTCAGAACTACATACAAATTTCACATCCCTATTTTACAGAGTCAGACACTTGCTGCATGGAGGAGGCCTTGACCCATGCAGAAATCCTGACTTTTATCCCCAGTATCAAGAAACCTGGACAGAGCCTCACTCAGGTCAATTTATGTATGATGAAGTTTTAGCGACACAGGTTGCCCAGAGAGGTGGAAGCCCCATCCCTGGAAACATTCATGATCTGGAGGAGGCCTTGAGTGACCTGATCCAGTTGAAGATGTCCCTGCTCATGGCAGGGGGGTGGACTAGGAGACCTTCAGAGGTTCCTCCCAACACATTTCTGTGATTCCATGTGCCAGACTGGGCATCACCCACCACATGGCTCCTCCAGCACAGTCCCCTGCCTCCCATCACTCCTCAAATCCCAGTGGAGCACTGGGAGTTAATGTTAACACCAGAAATTTCTCTTGTGTGTGTGTCACATAAATAAGAAATGCTGCTTTTTTTGGTCACCTGCTGAATTTAAGGAATCTCTCAGTCATAAACCCTTGGCAGCTTGGCACAGAGACTGCTATGACTACTGCAACCCATTTTCAATCCTGGCTTTGTACAATCCCAGAGGAAGTAACTGAAGGCCTCGTTGGGCTGCAATAGCTCCTGTTATCAAAATGAAACATTCCTGAAACATTCCAGACAAGGGATAGGAGACATTTTGTGATTTCCGCTACAGAAGGAAAAAACAGACCTTAGAAAACATGAGGAAGAAAAATGGGAACTGGGACGCTACCAGAGCCCTGCTCCTGCACCTGACACCTCGCTCTGTGTGGGATCACAGGGAAGCCAGGGAGAGGCCAAACCTCTGGCCTGGGCATATCCCACCTCTCCAGCGGCTTCATGTGACTAATTTGGATGGCTATGGCTGGAGGTTTGTTTGGGAAACATTGATTGTTTTCTAACTGCAATGGATTGTGATCATTTGTTGCAGTCGTTGAGCGCGAGGCCGAGAGAGGCCCAATCCATCTGCACCTTCCCTGGAACTGCCCGAGACCCTGTCAGGCCCAAAGCCACCCACCAAAAATGGTCCACTGGAGCTGTTTGGGACCTCCCTCTGACAACTCCTTCCTTTCTTCCTCCTCCTGCCAGGCTCCAAGGTTAAAATACGTAATTCTGGTGTTTTTAAGGACAGGGAGGATGGAAGACGAATCTATGTCCTTTCAAGGCTTTCCACCTTTTCAGGATGGAATATGTGCAAGGAGGTTTGGACAGGGAGAGTTTGTGGTCGTTAAATAGCTTGTCCCAAAATTACAGAAAAGGATCCAGCTGAGGCATGACTCAGCTCATTTTCAGGATGCACGGCTGCTCCTCATCCTCCCCTTTCCCTAGAGGGACCACGCACCACCCACTGACAGAGCGAGACACTCCCAGAGACTCCCCAAAAACTGCTGGTGCTCTTCTCAAACCACTGCTGATACAGGAGCTGACCCCACCCCTAGAGCCACAATTCCAACCCATTTTCCAAGTTGCTTATTGACACAGGGACAAAAATTATTTTCTGCCAGCCAGGTTTTCTTGTGGCAGTCGTTCAGCATGTTCCTGCGGTATTTTTTCCTCCCTTTCTTATTACCTTTTCTGATAGTAAAGACGTTGCAGATGGGCATCAAACTGTGCAAAATGTAAATTATGATTGGGTAGAGTCGGAACATAAAATTAAGTTATTTGGATGCCTTTTTTTTTTTTCCTAAGGACCACAGCACATATGGCATGCTAAAAAAATGTCTCGTGTTCATTAAGGCTAAATGAGACAGGTTAGAGAATCATGGGCACCAAATGGAAAACTTGGGGAAAAAAATGCTGGCTGGCAACTCATTCTGCTGATAATATTTTTTGGATGTTTCCCTCCTGCCCTCTCTCCCTCATTTTTTTTTAAACTGCAAGGACATTTTCGCAAATATTTCACAAATATCTGATGGCTGTTGCTTAGGAATCTGTCCTCCCCGCTGTGCCTTCCTCATTTGAACGTCATAATCTTCAGTTTGTGAAATCATAATTATCTCGCTAGCCAGTAACTCTGATGTCACAAATGGAGGATTATGATGACTTCAATGAAAAAAGCAGCAGCGGGAGAAAATGAACTCAGCCACTTGTTTTCCTCCCCCTCCCCCCTCCAAAAAAAAAAGGATATAGCAGAGAAAAATATCAGCAGAATGATCTCCAAATAGACTATTTTCTGCATGGCATCAGTGTCTCTTTCAGAATATGAGGTTAATTTCTGCCTTGTGCCAGTTTAATGCAGACTTCCACTTTATTTTAACACATAGCAGGTCTTATATTTATTGTAATAGCAGAATCTTGCTACTTCTTGAGGAGCTCATACAGAGACCTCAGAGTTCTTCCATAAAAATGAAACAAGCCTCCCTGTAGCACTCAGGAAAATAAAATGGCCAAGATTCACCACAAGGTCACCTAAACCCAGGGCTTTACTACTGCCAGATAATTTGCCACTGTATCAAAAAATATAACAAATAAACACTGCCAGATTAATTCAGTATTTAATGGTCAACTCTCCTTATTGCTTTTTATTAAGCATCTCTGCCAGCCTAATGCTAAAAATTCACCGATTCATTCAGTGATGACTTCCCTCCCCAAAAATAACAGAATCCAAAATGGGTTGGGTTGGAGGGGACCTTAAAGACCTTCTAGTTCTGAGCCCCCTTCCATGGGCAAGGAAACTTCCACCAGAAAGGGAGTGAGTCTTCCACTAAAAATGAGGGACAAGAGAGACCACAGCAGAGCTGGGACCATCCTGGTGCATTTCCCAGACCAGAAGGCACATAAACCCCAGACATTACCTAGTTCTTGGAAACAGGACTGGGATGGCAGCACTGATTTTCCTCCAGGACAGACGCTCTGGGAACATGATTAAGCAATTCTGAGTGTCATTATTTTGAATAAAGCTATCCACGTTTCTCCTGAGGAGTTCTGTATACAAGAAGATTTCTACTGTCACTATAAATGCTAGCGCGTGTCTCTTGGGCTTCAAATAATGTACATTTCAACGTTTCTGCCTGCTTGAAAGAGACGTTAAAAGAGCTATAGTCCGAATTCCTGATGTTTTATAAAAATATGAACTAATAATGCAATGACACCATTCTACTGTCCCTTCCCATTGCTGCTCTCAGGCACTCGCAAGACATCCACGTGCAAAAGCAGCAGCGCACCAGGACCAACCCCAAATCTGGGAAACACCATAGATTCTGCCACAGGGATGAGAACAAAAGTACTGAACGCCGGAGGTTTGGGGGAAAAAAAATGCAATTCCCCAGTTGTAACCATGTTCCCTGGCACTTGGCTCTGGTACTAGGCTGTGTAACTCGGAGGGGAGTAAGTGGCAGCAATTGCATCCTTGCAGAGGAGATGCCTTCCAAAGGCGTATCACAGCAACAGCATCCTCAACTTCCTGGCTGCGGAATTCAGCGGTGAAGGGGAGAGGGCTGGGGGAAATAAAAGCACAACAGCTGTAGTGCCACAGGCCCCTGGCCCATGGAATATGTTAGGAGAGCGCTGCGCACACCCACCGTTCTCAATCATTAGAAACAACATATGGCGGGTTGGTGTTCGTGCTGCCTTTCTCTGCCTGCCCTGCTTCTGCTCAAGGTGTAAGTAAATTAGGAGAGAGGAATGCTGCACACGTGAGCAGAGAATTGCGGGGGGAACAACCATATGGGGTCAGGAGGATGTGTAAATTCTTTGCCGCCACATCTTCATCAATTCTGAAAACTCCAAAGGCATCGAAAAATTATTGTGTTTTGTGTTTGTGTGGTCAAAACCTTCCTGTGCTTTTTTCTGTTCTCTCAGCAGCTGAGATGCCCCATCATTGCCATCACTGGTCATAAACTCCCAAAGTCCAGAGCACAATAACATGACATTTCCAAACGAGGGGACAACAACTGGGACAGCTCATCCAACCCTGAGAGCACCCCACAACCTCTCTCTGTGTGTTCACAACACAGAGGTTTGTGAAATCAGCCAAAATCCAAATTGCTGTCTTTGAGACAGCCGAAACAGAGCCAGACAAACACTTCGGACAGTGCAGGGTGGCCCACGGATGCCCAGAAGTGGGAGATGGGATCCTAAAAACACCTTTCACGTGGGCAGCTCGGCAGCAGACGTAGCTGCCACTGAGGACAGCGCCCAAGGATCAGTCTTGGAGCAGCAGGAAAAAACACAGGGATGGTGTGGGATAGGAGTCCAGACAAATGCACGGGCTCACAGCACTGCACAGACATCAGCTGAGGCACATGTGCAGCCAGGATCTGGGGAACAGCAGGACCAGGACCCATGGGGGCACTGGGAAAGCTGCGGTTCACATGAGATGCGCGCAAGAAAAAAGAGCAAAGACTTCCATTCACCTCTGTCAAAAGCAGGATTGTGAATTTCTCCTAACATTTAGACTGCTTTTGATGCTGGGAAAGGTGGCATGAGAAATGCCAGTGCTGCCAGAGGAGCTGGGGATGGTGACAGGCGCTGCTGCAAGAGCGACTCACCGCGAGAGCTCAGGAGAAGTGACACAGGAGTCAGTGTCAGAAGTGTGGAGTTAACCTTTGTCACCTCTGTGTTCAGCCGACTTCCCCCTTTAATGAAGCAGCCTGATTTATGTATGAGTCATTTGCCTTCATAAGAAATTTATTAAATGATCATTTTTTTTTCCCCCCTCCAGTTTTGTCACTTGGAACGTGGTAATTGGTGTTTGAACCTGCGATGGCGCGTCATCAGACGAGTTCAAACAACCCCACACGTTCCCTGCTCTCTGGATCGGAACGGAGCTCGGCTGTCAGCGAGGGAGGACTCCCAAGATAAGGGAAAATCCTGGTGCTGCCTCTGGATGCTGATGGCCTGGGAATGGCAGATTCTTTTCAATCCCTGGATGATGAGAACTGGGGAGCAGCACAACCTGAGTGACTGAAGTGGGATCTGACTCCAGAGCTCCATCTCGTTTCAGCAATCGAGAAATCTAAGGAGTTCAGTGAGGACCAACAGACATGTTTGAGTACACTGCTGAATCAGATCCTAATCTCCCACTCCCTCGGCATCTCAAAACATGAAAACAATACAACCATGCCAAGAATCTGCTATAAAAATAATTACTTTGATTTTAAAATACTAAGTTGTAAAACACCCGTAGAGTTGCAATTGGTCTTAATCTCTCTGCAAGTGTCATTTTACATTAGATCTTTGTTCTTCATTCACAATTTGAATCAAAAAAGTACTTCTGTTTTAATTAGTTTTAGAAATTTGCTGAGCTAAATGAATACAGCAGTAAAATCAAAACTGCAGAAAATGTGTGTAATCTCAGCAAACTGCATTACTTGTGGAACAAATTGTAAACCTAAGAATTAATTAATTAATTAAATTTATTAATTAAAATAATTTGAATTAAATTATTTGATTAAAATTACTTGAAATGCCAAGATGTGAAAACTGTGAATTAAACTGCCACAGAAAATCTACAGCTCATTTTAATAAACTACAAAAGCCCCAGCTACAAAATTCTCTGCTCCAGAGAACTCAGCCGGTGTGCGGAGACGAGCAGTCCCACATGGCCAAGGAGAGTGGAAGAGTTTTAAATTCATTCTGTGATGCCAGTTGGAGACTTTTGTTCTAGATGATAACCTTAGTTTTCTCAAAACCCATTACAGTCCAAGTATAACTTAAACTACACTTCCTTCCTTGTGATGGTTCGGTGTCAAAGCACTGTGAGTGATGGATTAGCAATATTTGATTTCAGCTTCCAGGGCATTAATAATCATGGGAAATAGCTCTTACAAAAGCAGGGTTTCCTTCCCCACTGGCTGCTCTGCAGATTGCTAGGACAAAACCAACGTATAAATGCAGAAATTGCATTTCAGTACAGCTCTGCCAGCTGGACACACCATCATGCACATAATTCCTTCTACTTGGGCTTCTCAGTAGGAAAAAACCCAAATCCTAAATTGAATACATCTTAGGAATATCAATTTAATTAAGGGAATGACAAGAGGAGATAAAGGCAGGAAGGTGTTTATTATCAGAATAGATTTCTACCTGCACTGCACTGCTACACCTGTGCCCACATATTGGTGTGTTCTAATGGAAAAAAACCCTGCAATCTGGACTGTCGTGGGGAACACCAGCACCAGAGGTACCTGTGGGAGCTGAGCAAAGGAGACAAAAATCTCACTCTGTGCTGCAGGAAAGAGAACAGATGGTGCAAACATTCACACACACACACAACTTCACAGTTTTTTGTAACACAGGGTTACTTCCACGCTTATGCTGAAGAGGATTATGGCTGGAGTTAGTCACTCCAGATTCTCCACTAAAATCACCTGGGAAAGGACAGCAGCAGGTGAAGAGCTGAGGTGGAACAGGGGATGAGCCACGGATGGGGCTCACAGGGAGCCAGACACGAGCCTCTCCACAAACACAGACACACCAGCGCTTCTCTCCAGTTCACTGAGCACTTCCATGCACATCTCCAGAGCTCCTACAGACCCCCAGGAGCTGCCTGCTGGCACCAGCATGGCCCCACACACACAAACAACAGCTCGGCACCCACAGATGCTTTATTTAAGAACATGGATGCGGACGGTTCTCTAGAAAGCACACTCTATAAATAAAACATGTTTAATAACCCAAGAAAACCAAACAAAATAAATAAACCATGCTACTGACTGGCAACCTCCTCTGCAGATGAATCTGCAAAACACTTTCCAGGGTTTGCAAAGTGCCCGCCTGCAAAATATTTTGCATGATACAGTGCTATTCCTGAAACAGCTGTGATGGTCCACATGGTGCAGCAGCTGACAAACTCCCTGCTGGACCAGAACTCTCCCACTCTCCAACCAAACCTGCTCAAACGTCAGCTGGAGTCAGTGCTCCATTTCATAACTGTGAGGTATGATTTATTAGAAAAGAATAACTATGTTTTCCTACTGCTGGGAGTCATTGTGGCTCTTGTGAGGTCAGGAATGCCAGGCCAACCTGTGCCAGCTCACTGCCCAGCCTGGCAGATTCCCTACGGACCATTAAGGGAAGCAGTGAAGCCTGATGTGCTGAGTGATGTTCCCACAGCTTTATATTTCGCTTCTGGATGCTTCTCTCACCTGCAGAATGGAGTGACACGAGTCACACTGAGGTCTGAGCTTATTTGGGGTTTATTTCCAGTTTTAGATGAAGAGCTGAAGCCACCCTGACCTATGCTGATGCTGGAAGGGATGAGGGAGCAGTCCTGCTCCTTCCTGCTGTGAGGAAGAGGGTGGGAGATGGGGAGAAGGGGGTAAATGTCAGGTCCCAGCCAGGCAGGAGGGAGATGTCCTCTTGGGATGCAGCATGAGCGCAGTCTGATGAAAACCCCTCTGAAACTGCTCTAATAAGACTCTGCAGCTGCCTCTGCAAAGGGGCATCTCCACTTCAACTGCTCCGTGTGGGTGGGAGGCTCATTCCCCATAGGAAGGGCTGGCAGGATTGAAGCCAAGCTTGTCAGAGGTGATTCCCAGAGTCCGTTTGTTCTTCTCTGACCTTTTTTATTCTCTGTATGAAGCTGAGTACACAGGAGAAGAACCAAATCCAATTCAGTATCAACTAATTTTTCTCAGGACAAAAGCTCCCTTTCATTAAAAAAAGAAAAATAAATTCCCCTGTAGCTCCATCCATGCCAGAACCTGGTGAATTACCAGGATGGATTCTGGATAGGAAGCTCCTGCTTTGGAGCGAGCCCTCGTTGTTGGCTTCCTTGTTCTGTGCTGCACACAGCTTGCCTCGTTTCACAGACAGAAGTGCTGCTGGATCTTTTTGTCCTGCTCCCCTCAGAACTCAGCCACTCTTCAGTTGGATCTGTAAGTGCCAACAGGTGGGAAGGGGCGTGGGGAGGGAGGGGCTGCCAGGGTGCTCCAAAGGACCATCTGTGTGGGCAGGGAATGTGCAATCCCAGCCAACGACACCGGAACATCTGTCAGCCTCCAGCTCTTCACCTACTGCAAAGGTTATGCACCATCGCCGTGCCAGCTGTGCCAGGCACTAGTTTAGCACAGAACACCCCAGCAGCAGCCTGTGGGGACATATTTTTGTTGTCTTTAGCCATTTTAAAACCACAAAATTCTGCTTAATTGAAAGCTGGAGTGCTCTCCCACTCCTCCCTGCACAGGAGGTGTTAGTGGAGTCAGTCAGGTGTTTATTTGATGAGACTTCCCCTTGTGGGTGCAGAACCCCACTGCACACAGCAGTAGTTCATACTGTGTGCTCTGCCTGTATAAATCTTGGGATTACAAATTCTGGGATTACACAAGCAGCCAGATTTCCCAACAATAATATTGAAGCAAGGAGCTTAATACTATTAACACAATATCAATCACACACAAACCCACAGAGTAACCCCGAGACAGCAATTTCCCCAATACTCCTCATGGATTTTACTACAAATAAACAAAAGTTTCCCACCCTGCACTTTCCCTTTCCATGACTGCTGCCAGCTCTGACATGTTTTATATTCCTCTGAGTAACCAGTGCCAAAAGTTTCCTTATTTTTACCAGCAACCAAAGCAGCAGCTACGGAGGACTCCTGCTCCTGGCAATCCTCAACCTTTCACCACAATGACTAAGCCAAACCCCAAGACTTTGAGACAATTCCTTTGGCTAAATCCCAGAGTTTCACCTCTTTCAAAATCTGCACTCTGCTTCTGGAAAAGTGTGCTCCCTGCTGACAAGAGGGCAAGGAAGAAGGAGGGAGATGTTCCACGTGTCAGGTGGTGTGAGCTCAGCAGCCTTGTGGATACTCCCTGGCTGACAGCATGGGAAGCTGAGCCACGTAAGCACAGCCAGAGGCGTTCCCCAGGTGGCATTTGGAGAGAAGAAAGATGGAAAGCTGTTCATTTACCTCTCTAGTCTAACATAACCTGGAAGGTTTGGGTCCTTTTTTATGTTTGAACATCATGCTCTTTAAACATGTTTTGGTAATACTTTATGGCCTTTTTATGGAATACTTGGAGGAGGAACTACCTAAGGAACGGGACCTTCACCGCAGAGTCAGCCTTGAAATGTGCCTCCTCTCCACGTGACGTTTTTTAATTCCCAAAAGCTGCACTTGCTGTCATTTTTACGAGGCTTTTTGATGCCTGTTTGTAACTCTGTGCCTTTCCAGGTTCCCTCCCTATCCCTCATCCCCAACGAGCTGCTCACTGAGCGGCGCCGCCGCGGTTGGCACGGCCGCGCTCACGCCCTGCCAGGCTCTGTTTCTAGGGTTGGTTTTTCACACCAGGCGCTGGTAAATGAGGCTGGTGTGACAGACCACTGGCTGGATAATGAGTTCATTTCTCCAGACCCACCGAGAGCAAGGTACTTCCCTGGCCCATCTGTTCCCCGCGCTCCTCACAGCACAGCTCCGGGAACGCTGTTTGTAAAGAGAGCAGCCAACACCCGGCGGAGCTGCTGATGTGCAACAGACCCCGGGCTGATGGCCCCTACAACACACACTGCAAAGCCTCCTCTCAGCCAAAAAATGGGAAGAGACAGAGCACTGGGATTACTTCAGAGCCATTGCTGGAAATGCTTAAACTGGCGGGGGAAAAAAAAAAAAAAATCAGGGAGGAAGAAAGCCTGCAGAAGGCTGAAGCAAATCTTGTAGCAAACATATTGCATAGGCACAGAGCTCTCCCTCAGCCACCTCTGTTTCCTCCAGGTTTTCTATGAGAAATAAAAGCTCCAGGAATTCACAGGTCTGTAAACAGAAGCAGTCAAAAGTCAAAGCAAAGATCTAGAGAGACTAGAACAAGAAATGCTTTAAAAAACCAAGCCAGGAGTTTATCCAGCCCTGAGTGAAACTGGCACACCTGACCTCAAAAAGGAAAAAAACAGTTAAAAAGCCTAGGTAACATCTGCAAATATTTTTAGAGGCAAGGAAAACTGGTACCATCTTCAATTTGGAGAAGGAATGAATAAAAAGTGATGGGGGTTGGTCTTGATGAATGAGTAATTTAATGAAGATAACGTGGGCTCTGTAGTGTCCCACCTCCTCAGCACAAAAGTGTGGCAGCAGATGACTGACAACATCACATTTCAAACTGCCTTTAAAAAAAAAAATTCCCTATGTTTTTAAACACCTTGTCCCACAGAACTTGCAGCTGGTTGACGTGAACAAGGGGCAGATGTGAGCGATTCATTAATGCCTTGAGGCTGATGAAGGTCAGGAGAACATCCTCCCTCACATCCAACAGGACACTGTAACAAGGAACTCTCACAGTTAGGTTGGGATATGAGCCAGCTATTAGCAGACAGAGCTTGCTCCAGGTAAATCCTTCCACAGCTGCCTATTATCCCCAGCACATTATTCCTCCTGACAGGCAGCACTGTCCATATAGATCACAGGTGCAATCCAGTATGGAAATCCTATTTAGTTGTGCAATACATTACTGTCTTCTCCCTGGTTGTACTAATGTCTGAATTAGGTTCCAGTCATGAGATATTACAGTTTTTCTTTAATTCATACTGAAGACCCCTCACACAATCTATGTGCTGAACAAAGTAGTAAATTCACCTTTACATCTTTATGCTTTCTCATAGTCTTTAAATCATTCATATCCAGACTTTCTGTGTGTTCTGGATCAGATGGAAATGTTTCCAGTGCATAACTTTTCCATTAATGGTTTTGGGGAATGAACTCTTCAAAGAGAAAGCTCCGTCCTTCAATCATTGGGAGAAAGAGCAATGCCCACATTTCACTGCTGCAGGATGGGCCTGCAGAAGCCCCTGGGCTCTGATCCATCCTGGAGTGAGGTCCCCCCGAGCACTGGCTGGAATCAGGTCCTGAATCCATCCTAGGGAAGAGCACATGCTGCAAATGGGTTGCTGGTGGGGTGGCATCTCCCTCCCTCCACCAGTGTCCTTCTCCTGTACGGGCAAAGAAGTCTGGAAAAGTCCCCTTTCTGTCACAAGATGTGCTTCTGTGAGTAAAACCCTCCAAATGGGTTTCCCTGTAACACCAAATGCAATTATCCGCCAAGACTCGGTAAGTCTTGAAACTCTGAAAGCAAGTTTGAGAACAGGCTCCACTGCATCATCTGCAGGAGTTAAGGCAGGTGAACAACAGAGCTGCAGGTAGGAAACCAAGGACTCGCTGCACTGCACCTAATTTGTGTGACATCTCTCAAAATCAGCTTGAGACACAGCACTCCAAGGGCTCGCAGGCAAAAACCACCACTGAGTACAGCAAAACACATTAAAACCACGTTAAGGGGTTTGGCAGAATTCTCTAAAATTCAGAGAAAGACTCTCCTTTGCAAGGAATCTGCACCTTCAGGGTATTGTTGACACTGTTCCTTTTTCTGTCAACTGCCCTTTTCTCCATGAACTCCTTTTCCTCTGTGGGTCCAACCTAGAGGTAGAAGGTCCCATAATCACTGTAACAGGTGCTGGAGGAGAGGGGGTTGTTAAACTGTGAAATCCTTCAAGCTGAACTTTATCAAATGTGTTTATCCAGGACACAAAGCCCCACTGTGGGGAAAAGCCTCTCTGCTTTTCGGGGTCTGCATGGGCAGCTGTGGAGCCACCTGCCACCACTGAGCAGAAACTCCACACCAAGAGCTGACAGAGGCAGGGTCCACAAGGCAAAGTTCTCCTTTAGAGACTCCACATGCCTGGGAGAAGAGACCATACCAGCAGCTGATTGGAGACTTATCCAAAATTCTCATGGTTTCTTTCAGCCAAATACAGCTTCCAGTCTCGTAGGGCCGAGGAACATTTTGTTGAAAGCACAGAAACTTGCTTTTGAAATAGGGGAATATTGCAAGCAAATTGTGAGCATGGTGCAACAGCACAGTGCCAGTCTGTATTGCTTCCTTAACACTCAGAATTTCTGGCCTGAGTCCAGCCTCTCAAACACAATGGGTTCTCCCAGTGCCATGTGTTAACCCCAGGTCTCTCCCTAATTCTGAACCTGCTCTGAGAGGGTTTGTCCTCCTGCACTGCTCTCCAGCTGCTCCCAGCTTCTGCCTCCAGCCTCTGACCTTTCGAAGGCTACCTGGGAAATCCCACATTTGGTAAGAGACTTTTTAAAGCAAACAGTTTACATATGATTAATTCTTCCTGTAGACCTCAAAAAAACCTCCTTCCTGATTAACAAAGGTCACTGAATCTCAAAAGTTTATGGCAGACACTTCAAATATATTACAGCCCTCCTCTAAAAAAACAAAGTAAAACAAAATTGGGTTTGTCTGGAGGAAACAGATGTGGCAGAGGAAAAGGTAAGAAGCTGGGTAGGTACAAACTGGAAATCTGATAGAGGAGCAGCTGTGCGTTAACCTAAAGAGCTGGAGAGGAATAAGGCAGGACCTCATGCCACAGCAACACCCAGACACAGAGAAATAAATCTATATGCTAACAGTGAGCATCGCTGGAGCTCCTGTTGGAGTCACTGTGTAGTGGGATGTTCTCTGAATACTTTCAGGTTGCACTTTCCCTTCATGGATGTCCAAACATGTTGCAGAGGTACAACAGGACTTTATCTTCATTTACAGTAAGGGGACTGAGGGGTGGTGATGGGAAGTCCTCTTCTGAAAATAAAACAGTGGGCCACCAGCAAATTTAGACCCCTGGTCCTTCACCCTCCAGCACTGCTGCCACCCTCCACAGCCCCAACAGGGAAGACAAAGTTTCCAAGTGCCAGCGATTCCCGTTGCAGGTGCTATGCCTCGGAGCACGCCACAACTTCCCAGTGGTGACAGTCGGTGACAGCGTCAAACAAAGCTCAGCACTGAGAGCCTCCCAGCTGGGCTGGACACCAAAAAGCCGTAGTGGCACAGAGACTGTCCTGTTGCAGAGCAGGTGCTGCTCAGGAAGGGATGCTCCAGCCCTTGGGGGACTTTCATAGATCTCTGGGACCGGCGGAGGTGCAGGAGCCCCTTTGCTGAGGAGACCCTACGAAAACATGAAGAGGGAATCCTCCATCTTCTGGCATGTTCCCATCAAACCACTCTCTATTAGGCAACCATGACTTTGCTAACCTGACTGATCCATAATTCATAACTATTATCCATGTTCAATAATTACAGTGTTAATATTTTGGTAATTTAGACGTACCTTTCTCCAGCAGAGTTCAGCCTGTGTCACTGAATAATGCACCATTTAAGTGTTTATGAACAAAACCATTATCTCTCCCATTTCTTTTCCTTCTCCATTCATACCTCCAAAATGTTTTCAAAATGTTAGGGAAGAGAAGAATTTAAAGAGGGAATCTCATTACTTCAAGGCAGAATTAAAAAATTATGAAATGCATAATGCCCAATTTATCACTCAAAGCCAACTCTGCAGTACAGACACACTGAAAGCCCTTCATTCTCTAATCACTAATAGGTAACACTATCAAATTCAGCCCTACACTCCATTAGAATTGCAGTAGAAAAGCACTTAGTGTAATGCCCAAAGACAGCTCACCAAATACTGCTCACTTGGCTCAAAGACAAGGTTGAAGATGTTAATAATTTGAAAGCTTCTTTAACCACCATGCTTTATTAATATGCCCAGAAAACGAAATAAAATACCCACACAGAATTTCTGTAGATAAAAAAAAAAACCCCTAACTTGTATTCAGCCCAAGAACTGTGACTTTTCCCCAGATTTGTGAATTACCCACGGATGTCTTGCTGTCCCAACTGCAGAGCCCATCATCTCCCAGTTGCAAACGGCAGGAATCATTTCCATTCCTTCCTTCTGACCACAGTAATTTCAGGCTTGCTTGTAGCAGGATTGGTTTTTATGTCCTCATTTCCTAATTCCTCATTTTCCCATCAGTTTCCCAAGCACCACAAATGCATACTGTTGGCAGGGCAGCAATGAACTTCATCCAGTCTTCTCTCTCAGCTGTGCCTTCTTTCCTTGACCTCCTCCAAGGGAAAGGCAGGCAGAGACACCGAGCCTCTGCGACCAGGTCCAGTGCTCATGTCCTCTCTTTTAATGTTATTTTCAACCTCAAACTTCAGATTTTCTGGGGTTTTCTTGCTCTCCAGAGTAAATATCACTGACAGAGCATCACAGTAAAGCACCCACAGCCGGAGCAGAACCACCCAGCTGCAGGCAGCAGCACAGTTGTGACGGGGGGATGTAGCAAACACCGAGTTTACACACAGACAGAGACACTGTGAGCTGGTGACAAGTAGTACAAAGACTTATTTGATGCAAAGACAGAATGACTGCATTGCTTATGTCAAAAAAAGATCAGTGGAAGCATAACAACAGAGCATTCTGCATGCTACACACACCGCATGAAGCACAAAAAAATACTCTTTATGTTTCCTGTGCTTTTCTAGCCTGGCTTCCCAAGAAAAAAAACAAGAGCTGTGCAATTGTTCTGCCACTCATTGCTTCCCCAAATAACTTTTGAACCTGTTGGCTGATCTCAGGTTTGACAGATAGGCTGAGGTCTCAAAGGGATCACATTCCTATCAGATGCGTGAAAATAATAGAGACTCAAACCGGTGCCTTTGCCGAGCTGCCCCCCGCGCCGTGCCTGCCTCTGCTCTGAGCCTCAGGGGTACCAATTAGCCCACGAGCTGGAGCAGCTCTGTGGAGCAGGGAACAGCTGGGGGAATGCTTGCTTACATCTTCAGACAATGCTCCCAGCAAAAACAACGGTGTGAGCGCGCTGCGGCCGCAGGACGCGCTGGGAGGAGGGCTCAGTGCTCCAACCACAGGACACAGCGAGCTGAGAGCTCAGATCCACCCTCCTCCAAGCACAGAAATGCCAGAACAGAATCCCAAAACGCCCATGCTGGCACCTGAGCTGGCCTTGGTGTGTTTGGTGCTTACTTTGTCCTCAAACCCCAAGTCACTGGTGGTGTCTGTGAGCTCCCATGTGCTGTTGGTGACAGTGCCCCAAGGACTGTCCTGTCCTCCCAACGCTCAGCAATAAATGGCATTTCCTTCCTCGCCCTCCCCTGCCTGCCCCTCAGAGCTGCAAAACAGCAATTCAACCTCTGAGCTCCTAAAGCACACATGTGTTTTTTTGCTGGCATCACCAAAAAAATAGAGAAACGTTGCTTGGCAAAGCGTAGGATTTCTGTTCAGTTTTAAGGGGATGTGTATGACAGGGAAGCTACAGGACTCTCATTCTAATAGCCAATGCTGCTAATTAAAACTGTTTTGGAAGATCTGCAGCCAGCATATAAATCACCCCTCTATATGCTATAAATAAGAGGCAGATACGGAATTGAATAGCTCCCATTTGTCAACAGAATGAAGAGATTTGATTGTGTCTTTTTGAATAATAAATCCAGACATACCTAGCAGGGCACGGAGAGTTGCTCCAAGTGTCTCTTTTATCAAACAACAATGATTATATTATAGGGTTTGCATTATGGGCCATCATCCATTTCTCTTGTTTTCTCATTTATCGCTGACATCCTCCCTCCCAGATGAAACATTCTGCTCTGTACAGAATGTGTTCATGCAAAGATCTCAGGAGCCAGGCAGGAGCAAACACTACTGAATCTCCTGATGCAGTGTGCACCTACTAGGATGTATCACAGAGCAGAAGGGAGTTTTGCAGGGAAATTGAGCTGTGGAAGCCTAAATACACGAGGTTTTCACCTTAAATACACACATTTTTCACCCCATCCTTTTTCCCACAGCATTTCTAAAGGACACTCAAAATGCACTGGTTATCAGACAGAGGAGAGTCACATCATTCTTACTGTCCATTTATGCAAAACAACGCAGAAAACCAAAGATAAATTCCTGAAGATCATCTTATCACTGAACAATGGAAACTCCAAAAGCATCCACACACAAGAAGCAGATTCATAATAATAATAATAATACCTCATTCCCGTGTGGATATCTCTTTTCAACCATGAACACTACATTCCACTCAGAGTCACCATGTCTTTCTCACTGCAAAAGAAACAAACAAATGGGCACCAATTAGAAAAGGGCATTTATTAATGCTGAGTTCAGAGTAGCTTCAAATCTTGCACACGCACTCATAAAATAGAAGATTTAGGATTCCCTGTCACATGGAAGGCTGCAGAAGGTTAATTGAGTTCACTGTAGAAGTATCATTACCTCTATAACACACCTATGGAAAAAGGCACAGCAGTCAGGTTATGAAGATAGATTTATTTTAAGCCTTTAAAACTATTTGTCAAATTTTTGCCCTCTAAGAGGGTGAGGATTCCTCTCGCTTTGTCCTTAAATTCCCATGCAGCTGAACAGGAACTTCCACAGCAATTCCCTCGACTGCGGGTTTCAGACCTTCCCACAAAGAGATGCCCTTGTCCCACCCACTGATAGACTGAGACACAGAGAAGTCGTGACCTCTGGCATCTATTCCCATTTTCCCAAAGGAAAACCATTCTCTGGGATGGACCACAGGATTTCCTTTCCCCTGCTGAAAGAGCAGCTGCTGGTTGGAAGACAGCGAAAGCAGCTCAAGGGGCTGCAGAGAATTCCTATGGGATGTGCCTTTATCTTTGCTTCTGCTGGGGCTTAAAGTAGGGAGAAACAAGGGGGAAATCTTCCCATCTGGGATCCCTCCATCCCCCCTTCCAAAACGGCAGCAGCTGCCTATGGTCCCCTCAATACCACTGGGATAAGCAGCATCCCTGTGGCCTGCTCCTCATCTGCTCAGGCTGCTAAAGCTCTGACCTAGGTGTGCTTATTTTACCAACAATAACTGTAAATCGCGATGATTTTATTATTTCGGGGTTATGTTTGCCAATAAAAAGGAAAAGACAGCACGGGCTGAAAGAATTTGATGGCTGTGCATCGATTTTGAAATCCCAGCCTGCCTCCCAAGGTGCTCACCTGGCTGTGTGCCCTCCCCTTGCTCCCTGGAGTTTCTGAGTCTAAATAATGTTCCAGGCACCACAAGCCAGGCCATGGCTCCCATGCCACCAGCTCTGCAAAGACTTTGCAGTCACTGTTCAGTGCCTGATGATGACACAAAAGCTACTGCAGAGCAATTCACAACACAGGCACACACAGAGAGCACAAAGCAGGCAGATGGGACCCAGAGCACAAAGAGGATAAAACATCATTTTAACAAAATCCATTTGTTCGGATGACCCGAACTCGAAATTAAGGTGTTAATATCCAAGACAAAGAGGATTTCTGATTGGCAGCCAGTGATGTCAGCCCCGTGCCAATTATAGAGGGAATTCATGTGGCTGCCTTTAAAAAGAAATAATTCCCTCTCTGATACAGCAGTAAGACATTGTAGACAGCCCATTTGCAGGGGATTACACGGCACTTTCCAGGTAGTTAAAGTCACTGAGCCTTTTGACCTTGTGCCTCCTAACACTACTGGAGGCACAATCACCCAGGGACACGCTGCTTATCATGTGTGTCTTATTGCTTAAACAAAACCCAGCCACCCAGCAACCTGAGCCCGCCACCTCGGGCTCTTGGGCTGTGAATTATTACGCCGAAACAACATGAACATAATAAACAGCACTATTTATTAGCTTGTTCTATGATTTCAGAGATGACTACATAGACTGAGAAACTAGAGGAAGCCTGTGCCAGGCCAGAGTGAAAGCATTTCTCAGGTCACTGCCTTCAACACAGATATTTCGTGCTACCACGATGCTCGAGCGAGGCGAGTAAATCTTTGCACGTTGCAATCTTGAAGTGGCTGGAATTAATCGTCCCTCCAGATGGGATCCGAGCTCACTCACTGCCATAACGTTCAGCATGTAATGAACACCAGGCAAGGTGAAAATTGATATCAAGAGCACTTCTAAGAGCTAAAAAGTTAACACCTAAATTGGAAATCAATATATGCTGTAAGTATTGATCAGCAGAACAGAAATCCTCAGGTTTTTGCCTCTGCTGAGTGGATGCTGTTAGAGGTTGAGCTGAAGCTCCACTGAAACACCCTACTTTAACAGATATTTTCTTAAAAAGCACAAAGCAACCCAACCTTATGCTTTATAGAATGACTGCCTAATCCTTCCACAATTGCACCGGCACAGAACAACCAGGAACGTACCAAGCCAGAGGTCAGTGGTGACTTTTTTACTGTCCCTTGGTTTTTGAAGTCATGCTTTTGTCCTCAAGACAAACAGAAGAAACAAGAGCTGAGGAGCACCACCTTTGCGGAGGATGGATGCCTTTGGTACAGGCATGGGAAGAGCACATCTGTGCCTGGTGGTGCAGCACTGGGCAAATATTTTGAGCTTGCTGAGCACATGGAAGCCCAGGTCTCACCTCTGCAATGCAGTTCACAGCTCTTCTTCTTACTGTGCTTGCACAAAGGCAACTCCACTGCTTTGGGAGGGGGGATCTCTGCACAGCGCCCTGCTCTGGTGGGGACTCAGCTCCTTGGGTCAGTAGTAGGTGAAGAGGAGCTGCAGAATCTGTGATCCCATGCTGTGTATCTGCTCAAAGCAAGCTTTTCAGACACACTGATGAATGAAAGAGCTGTGAAAAACAAATGTCTCATTGTTTGACTCCTCCAGCCTGCAAGGAAGCAGGAATTTCTGTGCACTACATCAAAGAAACACTTGACCCTGTGTGATCAATTCCTCCTCCTAATTATTACACACTGAAAGACCTGAACTTCTGCAAAGTCTCCCAGGTGAAAAGGGGCAAGAATATCTGAGGAAAGGTTAGAAAATCCGTACATTTCTATAAATATTTGTTGGTCTGCATTCCTTTAACTTTGCATGATTAAATACAGCCTGCTTCTGTTCTTCCACTTTATCCTCCGGGGAAATTTATCATCAAAATTATTGTACAGCATTCATTACTCTAGCCTCATTTAAAACCTTGCCCTACTTATTATTTAGGCTGCAAAAAAAATGTTGCTTTGTATAGTATTTCCTATAATAGTCTCAATCATTACATTTAAAAGATTGCTGTAAGGCAGCTTAGCCTGCATTAGAGGAAAATAAAGTGGGATGCCATAGTTAAGTGTTACAGTTCTAATTCAGCTTTTGTTTCCCAAATCATAACAATGCAATGTTTCAGTTCCTTAAAAGGCTCTCACTGCTCATTAGCAGCATCCAGGACTTCAGTCCCTGGATTTCAAAGGAACATCCAGTGGTTCTTCTCCAGCTTGAAAAGTGGCGGGGAAAGGCAGAGGGATGGATGGGAAAGAATGGAAGGGAGGCAGGAGGTTCCATCAATTCAGAGGTGGGGCAGTCTTTTAAATCAGTGGTGCAGGGAATGCACTCAGCTGTGACAGAGCAGCAGGGAATGCAAACAAATTATGTTTGTTTAACCCTTACTCAAAATTTCTGTTTAGGACAGAGAGACAGACATGGTTCTGGAAAAGAAACAAACGCAGCGCTGAAATGGAAGGAAAAAAACTGAACTTAAGTCCCATTACTGCTACATGAATCCTCTTAATTCGGGCTCTTTCACCAGTGAGACTGCTTTGATGCTGAGTACCATTGCTGGCCTTTTAGATAACACTATACATGTGTTTGTCTAACCCTTCTGTGCTTCTGAAAAAGCAGAGCTGGTCCTGAACTGCAGACCCTGCTGGGGAGGTGATCAGGGAGAAGGCATCTCCTCCCCATCAGCAGCTCCACCAAGATCTCTTCCTCCATGGCTGCAGAACCAAAGACTTCTGCTTCTGATTTGACCACATCAAACTCAAACTGGAACCTCAGGGTGGCCAAAAGCCACTCATTAACACTGAACATTTTTTGGAGGTTGTGTCATGTATTTACTGTTTAGGTTGTTCTGTCCTGCCTCACTGCCCTCCCTGAACCTGACTGACCTCAGCGGCCTTTTGCTACCCCAAACCTGGCTGCCCTTCCACTTCTTCTCCATCCCAAATCAAAGACTTGATACAGGACTTAGGAACACACAAGGAACCCCTGGTTTAACCCTCTGCGATGGTGAAAATTCCCCAGTTAATTCCTAATCTTCGCTTCAGGTTTTGATTCCTGACTCTACTTTTCCCTTTCACCCACCTACCTTGTGTCTTTCTGACTGTTTTCTACAAGGGGCCTTGCAAAGACCTTTCAGTATCGTAAATAAATGAGATAAGCCAGCTCCTCTCTCTTCCTTTCGTATTGACAAGTTCAAAGACTTCTAAGAGATTAAGAGAGAAAGACTGTAAGTGACCTGCTGGGTCATCAAACCTAGGCTTTCCCTATCACTTCCAGCCACATCCTAACACTACCTTTCTACCGGATAAGCCTGATCTTATCGGCATCTCCCAAATGTTTTCTTTTTTTTCTCCTTATCATTTGAACCAGTTTACGAGGTACAAATGAAAGGCTTAGCAGTCTGTAACTCCCTGGATCATTTTCTTCCTAATGTCACCAGAAGGCATCTTGTCCTTTCTATCCATGGAGCACACAAATTCCTCAGCACCCACAGGAAGGAAAAAAGAGGTGAGTTTTGGTGGAAGGAAGGGAAGGGAACGGGATGGTGGAGTTAATGTTCATACAAGATGTTCTGCCAACTCTGGTACATGCAAACTGGTGGAAAAATGAAAATTCCTATTTCATCATAGAATCACAGAATCCCAGAATGACTCAAGTTGGAAGGGACCTCAAAGATAATCCAGTTTCAAGCCCCACTGCCACAGGCAGGGACACCTTCCACTGGAGAGAGTGGTCAAGGGAGGGATCAATACTTTCCTTGGCCATTATTTTATCATTAGACTTCACAGACAAATAAATATTATTTTCTTTTTTACCACTAATTATATGGATTCAGAGCTAATAGTGAAAAATATGCAACATCCTGCTATTTGTCGTGCACCAAAACAGCTTTCCCATAATTCTGGTCAGCAGAGGCTGTTCCTGATCAGTTCCAATGAGCATCTGTGCACTGCTGATGCTGGAGGGACTGTGCTCATGAGCTGTGCTGTGTGGGGCAAATCACCTACCACCAACCCCACAGCCACCCCAACACCCAGCTCTGGGTGCCAGCAGCTGCTCAGCACCACCCAGATGCACATTGGCAATCCTGCTGCCTTTCAACAAAATCCATTTGGAAAACCCATAATGCTGAAACGCCCCTATTGCCGTAAAAGGGGCTTTGTGCAGCCTCTCCCCAGCAGTCACTCAAATGCATTTAAAAGCTTTAGGCTTGCAGCTGGCTGAAAGGAGCTGCAGAGACCTTGCCCAAAGGGGACAGCCTTTGGTTCAGGGCCAGGAGAGGTCAAACGTCACCGCGGTTCTCCGGTCATGGGCGATTCCCAGGAAAGCAGAGCCACAGCCCATTGACCCACGTGCTACACAAACACACCAGGTTACAGCAGCTTGTCCCCCTCTCTGGGTCCCTAAGAGTCCCAAACCTCTTCTTACACACAGCAAACATTTCAACAGGATACAATTTCACCTCCCTGAAGCTGATGTGTGGAACACTTTGGCGCAACCAAAACATCTCCCCAAACCAGGTTCCTGGAGCAACCTTGAGAGCGTACAAGGGTGTGCAGGGCTTGAACTGGGGAGCACCCACTAATGTATCAAAAATGAGGATTGGGGTGAAGCTCAACAGATCCTCAACACTTGGAGAGGACAAGGAGGAAGAAATTCAGATTTTTATTTTTGATGCATTAATGGTGCATTAATTCTAGAACTTGCCATACAACCTTCTTTTCTTCAGAAAAAAATAAGCATATTGTTTGTTTTCTGCAATAAATTAGCACTGCCCTCTCTTTTATCAACCAAATCAATCTTTATTTGGATATTCTGAAATACAGCAAAACCTAAGCATTTAGACAAAAAGATTAACCAAAACACTTGCAACTTAACATGACTGTCATGGAGAGCCCATCTGTAATGGACCACAATCCCCCATTCCCAACCATCCTGCATTGCTGGGCAGGGAGGAGGTAGAGGACTTGGGCATGAAGGAGCGGACTGGGAAGAAGTGGAAGGAGGTGTATTAGGTTTTTTTCTTTTTCACCATCCTACTCTGCTTTTAAGTGGAAATAAATCAAAATTTTCCCCAAGTCCATTCTGTTTGCGTCCCACCATTTCCATGTGAGAGCCTTAAACAACACCATCCACTTCCTGACCCCCAGATGACTTTCCACCAGCAGAAAGGGAAACTACCAGCACTCAGGGGATGGTTTGGGGATTATCAGTTGGTTGTCAGAAGATGACTCACAGAAATCACACACCTCCTCCTCCATCTCAAACCAGAAACAAGGAGCTGTCATGTTGGCAAGAGTCTTTTCTGTCCCAGACCTTCCAGAAGAAATGATTTTAAACATTTTAAGCAGAAAGGTCCAGGTCTCTAAGTTGAAGGTATATGTCTTTTTTCTGCAGTCCTTTTTGCAGATTTTACAAGAGGTCAGCCAATAAAACAAGGTGGTCAGACAATCAAATGCTTGCAGTGCTTGAGGTGGCTAATTTTGACTTCTGAGTCGCTGGATCTAATTCTCTGTCAGTTCACTGTTACTTTCCCCTCCCCAGCCTCCGAGTCTCTTATCTGTTAAAAATGAGAGGTTTTGAACAGGAGCAAAGGTCATCTCTGCCTGTGCTTCTGTTCCACAGCCAGCGTTGTAGAACAAATACTGATGAGGATCATGATGATAATGAGGAAAATAATAATGAGCATTGATCTCGATGGAGATGCTCCTCCGTTCTACCCAGGCCACTGAGATGAGACTCAGGAATCCCCAGACATAAAGGATGTGTCACACTAAACTTTAATTAACAGCAAATCACAACCCAAATGACAAATCCCCCCCCTCCACACTCTCAATTTTCATAACTGACTTTTCACAACAAAACTCCAGGGGACATTTGAAACTAGAGAAGAAAGCAAAAACTTCTGCCTCCACGTACAGCTGGTTACACCGAGGGAGTCAGTCAGCCATGACTCCTCTCTGATTTTCCACTGCGTAAACCACAAGCAACTTCAGCCTAGTCCATGGAGAGACATCAGCAGAGATGAGAGGAGAATTAGGTCTGCTGTGCTCCAGGAAGACACCTTTGGCACTGTGGTATTTCACAGCTCCCCCTGCACATGGTGCCCTCGGTGTCACCGAGCACATCCCACCCTCCCACAGGTGACACTTGTCACTTCTCCAGCACTTCCCAACACACACAAATTAACCCGGGTCACTCGGGAGAGCACTGTGAGGGACAGCACGAAGCCTTGCTGGCCAGGTCCCCTTGTTCTCAGCAAGGAGCACTGGGGTCAGTCGTGGCACCACGGCACAAGCAGCTCTACAGATTCCCAAGGTTGCTCCTAACTCCTATCAGGATCAGAAGAAATCAGTGCTCAAGGGAAAGTCACGTAGCAGTAAATAATCAAAAAGTAGTGTTCAGGACTAAAATATTTACTTTTTAGATATGATTTTTGCTGGCGGTGTTTCTGTAATATAAATATTTTAATCTTGCTTTCAAGTGCCAGACTTTTCAGTTTTTTCTCAATAAATTTGAGGTATTTTTTGATTGACACATTACTCTATAACTGCTCATACACGGCACCAGGCAGGCAAACATGGGTTCCCTTTCTATCAAAGCCTAAGGGAGATCTTGTTTATGAAAAAGTGCAACATGTAGAATCCTTTAAAAGACTTCTTTTTTTAGTAACTATCATGAAGTCGCTGACTCATTTTATAGACTAAGTAGGAGGAAGTAAGGAGTATCTCAGGCAATTCCATGCATTTATATCCATTACATATTAACTCGTTTCATATTGATCATGGAAAGAATAAATTGTTCAGATTAAATCAATCTCCAGCAGGATAAGGTCACAGGCTTGTACTATTAACTGCAATTGGCCACTTAAGAAGGAGATACCAGCAGAATAGTTAAAAAACCCAGGTACATCTTCAAATGATAACACATCCCATAAATATTCCCCATGGAAAAGTTCACGTAAAGCCACAGCTAAATTCAGAGTACAACAGGAAATAGATAACAGGAGTTTCAGAGTTCTGTGCTATTATCCAGCCAGCTCTCCCTCCCTGCAAGCAGCTTCTACCCAATAAAGAACAGCCCTTCCTGACACGAGGAGAGTCAGCTGATGAAGCAAAGAGTCAAAACAGAAGGGCACAAAGCTGCACAGCCTCATCCCTCCTGCATGGCTCTGCATGGGCAGAATCAACATCTGCAGCACTGGGCAGACCAGCAGCAAGGAATTCCTGACCCTACCTTTGAGAGAAATAAGCAATCATGCTTTAAAAAAAAAGAAGTGAGAAATAAAAGGCCAAGTTTGGATAAAATTCAAGCACAGCCAGTCTTGCAAATTGTAACTTAGGCAGCTCAGAGTGCTGTAAGACAGGGATCTGTAACCTAACTGAAGTGAATAGCTTGAAGTGCTCTGCTATTAGGGAATCAAAGCTCTGGCGTCTCTGCTGCAGTATCTGTGAAACAGCAATAACAGTGTTTGCCCACCTTACAGAGATAATAGAAGTGGTTACGTTTGTGCAGAAATGTGATCATGTAAAAAGCGCTGTGGTATAAAAGTGCTAAATATTATTATTAGGTGTATGTTTTGGTACTCCAAAAAATACAATTCATTCAAGCTCTTCTATTTCTTTGACACTTGTAACAGGCTTCCAATGGGGCTTAAAACCCCTGCTCAAAAATAAACATCAGAATAATGAGCTTTTCTTATTTAATTCACCAAATAGGCACAATAAGCTCATGTTTAAACAAAAAATGAAAAGGAAACTTGCTGCTGTGCCAGAACAGCAGCACAATCAATTTTAATTAGCATTGTTCATTGTGGGAAATGATAAGGTATCAGTCATAGTAATTGGTGGTGTTGACAATTAGTCAAAGTTATTAACATCTCAAGACCCAGGACAAAAAAAGCTTGCTGAATTTTAAATATCTGGAGAAGGCTTGCTTCAAAATCCTTAATTTTCACACAGTCTGAAAACATGGCTCAGATTTATTATTTGTTAGCTTTCCATCAGAGCACAAGCACTGGGATAACACCACCAGATTGATCGCTGGTGCTTGATCAATCCAAGTTTTCCACTGCTGGGAGTGGGACTCCCTCCTCTCCTCCCACAGCCCTGCTGCCTCCCTGCTTCCCATCTCTCTCCCTTTGTTTCCCTTTGCCTGCTCTGGATTCCCATCCCTTCCCCTATCCCATACTGAATGGATTGGGAAATGCTCCCAGCCAAGGGCAACACCTTGGAGCTGGAGCATCTCCAACAAGGTCCCATCCAGGAACACAAACCTTTGGGTACCAGAGCTAAGGTGGAAGCTGCCACACAAGCAGCAGCAACTGCATTTTGCAGACATTGCCTGGAGCACCTCATTTAATGGCCAATATGAGCAAAGCCTCAGGCTTCTGAGAGGCTCAGGCGTAATGCAAAGCTCAGGTGTAAGGCAAAGTCTACAAGAAGACACAATACAGGGCACTTCAGGGTTTTGTCCCGGTCTCTCTTACCCCTGGGCAGCCCCACAAATGTCCTGCCTGTGTTTGCTCTCTGACTTCTGCTGGCAGGGAATCTGGCAAAGGAGGTCAGTGATTACACAAAGCAGGAGAGTAAACCAGGAAGCCCACTTGTGTGGTTTGCATCAGAACTGACGCAAGGATTTCTGACCTTTCAGGAAAGTTTATGGGTTAATATCAGGGGTTTTTTCTGGCCATCAAGACCATGAATTCTCCAAGGTCTAGCACTTGGCTACTTGCACCTTCATGTTTTAGTGGGGAATTCCTGAGATAGCCAGTAAGTACGTGCTGAGAGCAGCAAATGACCCTCCTCAATGAGTTGCATATAGATCACTTATGGACGCAGCTGATATACATAAAAAAGGCAGAAAAACATCGTCCAAAAAGCATTTAGTTAATCTGACAGACCCCTGACCACCCACCCTAGAAGGCAAAGATCACAGAAATCTGTCAGTTGTTCTCTGCTAGAGAAGTTTCAGTGAAAACTCAATATATTCCACTTCCCACGTGCTGCTGTCCCTTCATTGTAAATAAGATGTATAGAATACTGCAATAGCCATCCTTCTGGTGTAAGTAGGTGTTACAGTTTAAAATAGCAGAGGTGACATGTATTACTCATTTGTCCTTTTGCTCGCTTTAATGAGTTTATTTGTATGGAAATTAAAAGCCAGGTAAAAATACCATCTCTGTCCCTAACATATGTATCTGTTACACAACCACGGTGATTCTTCTGACCCTTCTCCTACAATTACCACTCCCAAACTTGTGCAGCCTTTCAAGCACCAGAGCAAAATACAAGACTGCCACAAAGCAACAAATTCCACCTGGCAAATGCTGCTGAGCTGCACCACTGGCACAACTGTCAGAGAGCACAGTCCTGAAAGAAACTCCCCCAAAACCCAACTGAGACTCAAAGCAAAGAAACTCTGATTTAAATTCCCTCTCAGGCACCGGCCCACAGCAGCAGCGGGGCTCTGCCACTGCGGCCGCCAGATAAACACCATTTTCAAGGTCAATTTCCTATGACCAGTTGCTTCATTTCTCATCATTTTCTGTCCAACTTCATAGATTACCACTTAAAATTGATTTATTCTTTCCCTTTCCAGCATTACTTTGCACTTCATTTAAAAGGGACGTGGAGGGGGGATTTTTCTCTCTGTTCCACACAACAATGCTGTCATAAGACGATGGGCTCAGCTGGGTTTCAATTGACTGAAACAACTGCTCAGTAAAGCAGTGGGTAATAAAAGCCAAACCAAACCAAGAGGCACCTTCCAACCATTTCCCCCCTCTCTTCCCTACTGCTAGAAATATTGTTTTTTTAAAGACAGTGACTTGGGTTTCTACGTACGGAGTTTTGTTGTAAAGGAATGTTTTCACAGCCCCTAACAGAAAACAAAAGTTACGTTGAGGTCTGGTTTGAGGTTCCTCCTGCAGGCCGGTAGCAGTGGCACTCGAGATCAGATTAAAGCTGACAGAGATGAAACTGCGCTGGCCCACATCCTTGGGCTTGCTCCAGGGCCTCTCATCTGCATTTCATCGTGATGTGAGCACATGTTCCCATCATTGGTACACTCATCTGCATCACTCTGAATGTTAATCACAGGCTAACCCAATTTCTTCAGCAAATTTATTACTTACTGTTCATTAAAGTTCATAAAACCTGATGTGAGGCTGAGAGAAGCAGAGCACCCTCACCAAGGAGTCCTCAGCAATTCCGAGGTGGCGACGCCAGCCCGAGGAGCTCCTCCTTCCAAGGTGGGTGCCAGAACCTTTCATCCATTCTCCAAGGGGCATGAGGGGAGGGGAAGGAGACAATGAGGGACAAAGAGCTGTCACAGCCCTTCAGAAAGCTCTGAAACAGCCGTCCTTGTCGGAACTCATTTAACAAAACAAACCCGGATTTCTTCTCGGAGTCATTTAAAGATATTTTTCTCAATGAACATGGAAGAAGAATCAAGGCTTCCCAGCAACGTGGGGATGCGAGGGGAAGGAAACCGAGCTGAGAGGAGGGGATCACCGGAGAGCACTCACAGGGAGAATCTCAGCAGCACATGCTGCAAACGTTACAGGTTTTCCTGGCATCGGGAATTGTGGGCTGTCCTCACGATGTCCCCAGCAGCTGGATCTGACAAGTGACACTTTATTGCACTTTGGATTTACTGGTAATGCGTGGCAGCAGCACACCTGGACAACACCCACACGCTTAAACCTAAGCACGTGCTTAAATACTTTGCTGACCAGAGCTCAGAGAAGCCACGCTCGTGTTTTTCACACAGGAAAGGGATGATTTAATGTATTCCAGTCAAAACATTACCATCTACCTCCCCAATGAACTCTGTGCATCTGAAATGATCTCCATTTCCTACACCAGTTCCTCAAAACCTCGGGAACACGTACAAATCCAAGCCTCCAACATCCCGAGTGGAAACTGCTAAAATTCTCCGAAGGACATTATGATTGAAATATTCAATCAGATGATGCTACCATCAGAATAATGAAGCCTTTGGAGGATTTGCTTCATTGAGTATAAAATAATTTTGAGAGACACTTAAAAGGAAGAAACCACTTCTGTGGGAAGAAACAGGACCGATTTTTTGCCAGAAGGAGGATTATTCTGCAAGCCAGAAAATGACACCTCTTGGTAACCCAACATCAGATCTGCTCCTAGGCTAAAATTAGATGTCACAAAATATAGAAATATAATTTTTGCACAGCTGTGTAAATGAAAATACATCTATCAAGAAATGAAAAATTACAGATGCTTATTCTCGCCTTTCCCCAAAATTTCCATAACCATAGAATGATCCAGCCTGAAATTAGAAATTCGCTCTTTTAATTAAATCAATTTGCCTTTTTTTTTCCAGCTGATTAAATGATAGAAAAGCACAAAGGTGAAGGTGGGTTTTGTGATTAAAGCACTGGACGAAGACCCAGGACAGGGAATTCAATTCCTGGTCCTGTCACAGGACTTCCTCTGTGACCCTGTCCTCAATCTCTTTGCACCTCTTTTCCCCACGTGCAGAAGATGGATAATATTAAACCCCCCCTCACAGTCTCCATCTTGTCTATTGGATCACGAGCTCTGCAGGGACAGGACTGTCTATTAAAGCTTTTGGGGACAACACCCCTGCAACAGGGAGGGAATTGCAGAGGGATGTCCTGCTGTCCTGTCCTCCCTTCAGACCCACAGTGGCAGCAGCAAGGCCCTGACCTCTCCCTGCCAGGGCCATGTGAGACAAGCCTGGGTGCAAGGAACACAAAAGAGGTTCAAGGGAACTTGCAGGGCTTCTCAGCGACTCTTGTGCCCATTTTTCCATGAGCTAACTCCAAAGTGTGGCTCTGTGAGCTGCACACAGCAGGGCAGGGTGGAACGGCAGCTCAGCAGGGTGAGGTTTGCACCAAAGCACAAAGCAAGATGGGGCCGAACATTTTATTCCCATTCTGTTTTCCAGGTCCTGCTCCCATTTCACAGAGCATGGCATCATACAGCACTGCATTTTTTGCAAGCAAGGCTGAGGTATCACCTAATGAGAGAGTAAAACCTGACTCTAATAAGGCCAAACCAGCCTGCAGCTCTCCATGGGGACAGGGCTCTGGATGAGCCTTGCAGCTGAGCAATCGCAAACGCTGCCAAGAGAAAACAGGAATTCGTCTCAAGAAAGAGAGTGGATCCTAACAGAATTATTTTAGAGCACGATAACACACCAAGCTGTCTTCATCAGCACTATTACTCTTGCCCGGCTTGACTGCAAGCACATCGTGTCAAATCAACGGCAGGAAAATTAATATCTTCAAAAGGAAACAGTTCACCACATCACACACAGTCCAGCTCCCATAATGATAAGTTCCCTGATAGAGATCATCTTCAAAACCGCAGTGGTTATAAGAGACTCAATGGAATTCATCATTTTTGATGGTTGAATTTTTTTTTTTTTAATTGAACCAAAATACAGTTTTGAAAGACTATTCCTGGCCATGCTGTTTTAAGGGATTAACAAGCCATTATGTACCAGAGCATACATACATAATGGAATCAGCCAACAGGAATCAGCAAGTAATCTTCTGCCTCCACAAAGACTAATGTGTAATTGCCAGAAGCACTGGGGGAATTTCTGCCTTTTGTTAAAGCTTCAGGAGGCGACTGTCGTCAAATTTGACAGAAATACAGAGTGCAACAATCAGTTACAGACATGAAAGTTGCTGTTTCACACAATAACAAACTTTCATTACAGTTGGGTGCGAGAGCCTGCGTATTGATTTGCAGATGTAAGTGCTAACTGTTATTATTTAGTAGATTATGGGAGCAGAACAGTGAGCTTCTGAGCACCACGCACAAAGAGAGGCATGACATGCAAGATGAATTTTATGAAGCAAATTTTCTTCACGGAGCCTCTACACTGATACAGCCTCAGTTTAATTCCATAAACGGGGAGCCGTGATCAGACAGCTGATAGGCACCACGTTTCCCTGAGCAATTGCTTTCCCATTAAGAACTTGCATCAAACCAAAACACCATGGGGGAGGAGCAAAGCACGAAGAATAAATATCAGAGCGAAACCCAGAAATGTGGCAATGCTACAGAGCTACAGCAAAGCCTGTGGCTTTACACAACAAACACATTCACTGCGTGACAGGGTGAGAGAGCAGCCAGGGTGAGGTACCACAAAAATCCTTCCTCTTCAAGTTCAAGCTGTGGGGATCTCCAGAGTTATCTCCTGGGGTGGTGGTTCTGCAGAACTGCTCTCATCCTTAGGGAATACAGAAGGCAACCAATGTCTGGTAGGATTTTCAATACAGATTAAGAGATTTCTTTTAAATTTCTGTGTTAGAAGGGCTGAAATGTCCTAGCATGTCCCATGGGAGATGGGAGGCCCCTCTGAGAACACTCCTGGGGAGTTTGAAAGAGTGACAGTAAGAAATGTGTCTGCCCAAATCATTGTGACAGAACTAATTCATATGGATTTCTCAGAAAAAGTAAATAGTCTCTGGGGTTACACTCTCTGTACTTTTATTCTTTGATGTTTTTCACTCCAAAGTAGCCATTAGAGTTTTTGGTACTGGTACCAAACCCTGCTAAAGAGCACAGGTGACAGCAGACCCCTTCTTGAAAGCTCATGCAAGAGACAACAAGATGTCATCCAAATAACTCCTAAGGTTTGTACAGCCCCATTCCATTCCAAAACACACAATTTCTGCATGCAAACAGTAGTTCCAGGTTCTTATCTGGTATCTGTTTGTTCACAGAAAGATACATGATGAGGAATAAATTGTTAATAGCTTTAAATCTGAGATCAGATGGTTGCGCCCAAGGCAGCAGAGAAGCCCATGTACTCATCAAACACCTCAGGTGAGAAGCTGATCACAGCAGCAGCGTTTTGAATGGAGCTGCAGGATCATGAAGCAGGAAACGAGGTCTGTTAGTCTCTTATTTTTACCCACTGACTGTATAAGATGCTGTAATCAATCATAACCTCGCTAGGAACAGCATCACAGTGCTGGAGTGGGGACAGTCTGTGCAGGGACTGCTCATTCCTTGCTGCTCCAGATGAAAAGATTCTCCTTGAAAGAGCTGTGGCAGAGTTTCGTGTCCCTTGGCTGAGCCCCACCAGCCCAATGCCACTGCACCAGTTTTTAACCCTGTTATTCCTTTGCATTAATCCGTCACAGGATAACTGCATAACTTTCCCCCTGTATTTTCTGAGCAAATCACACACAAACAGCTGCTGGCCAAGCCAGAAAAACTGTGTGCAGGTGTTTAAAAGCAATATTAAAAATAAAAAGCAATTAACAGACTTAAAATATGTGTAATTCCTGTAACAGGGCCGAGGAGTCAGGTGCAGGAGAGAAAGCAATGCTATGGATAACATACATGCTCCCTCAAACCTCATTATGCTGCAGCACATCAGTATTCCAGCAACATCTTAGGTGGGAAGTTGCAGCAATATTGATAAATTATATTCTGTCCACATCACTGGGGTGCCAGTAATGTTTCAAAAAGCCTGGAGGATCAGTGGGTGACTCTTACAATGTATATATAAAGAGAAATCTTGTTTTGTCTCCCTAGAGACAGTTTCTCTTCTAATGGAGTGTGGTCAGAGGGGTTCTGCTTAATTCATGCATTTAACTCCGGATCTCCATCACTTCACAGTGGTTTTGTGCTAACTACAACGTATAGAGGCCATTAGGCAGTACGACTAAGATTGACTTTTCTTCCTTCATGGATTATACAGAAGGAATGGGAGCAAGTCGGGCTCATCTGCATATGTTTAAAGAGTTCACAGGGTTGGCAGTAGCAGAAAGTACCCAGCAACCAGCAGAGACGTTTAATTCTAAACCTTACACATCAACAATAAAAGGAATATCTCTCCTTCTCACAGTTACATCATTAAATGAACCAGAAGGAGCTAAACCAGGACCTCTGGAGGTGCTGACAACAGAGAGTTGTCTGAGCTTGGCGGAGGATAACATGAATTTTAATTATCGCAGCGAACTGTTAGAGTGCTTATTCCCTTTCAGTGGAAGGAATTAGTGCTGGCATGTGTGCCTGAAGTCCTGTGGTGCAGCCAGGCACTCGAGGAACAGGGCTGTGTGTCTCTGGAGCCCTGGGAGCAGCAGTCCAGTCCAGCCCAGCAGCACCACGGCCACCACAGCCTCTTGCCGGACAACAGCATGGTGATTTCTGCCCACCTAACCTGGGCTGCTGCCTGCAAACCCCACACTCCACCTGGGGCTGCACCTGGGAACCCAACAGGAGATGCAGCATCCCTCCAGCACCCTCAGCTGCCTCATCCAGAGAAATCAAGCTGTGCTGCCTTGCAGACAGGTGATTCAAGCTGGATGAGTCAAGGCTGTTTTTCCTTGGGGGAGCATCCCTGCAGTGAAATGGCCAAACAGCACATCACCCACTCCTCACCTATCTCAGTTTGCAGCTGGGCCCAAGAGGGCTGATGTGAAAACACCACCGTGCTCAGCACCAGCCTTGTAGGTACTCCAGGGATGCCTCACCTGAGAGCAGACAGGCAGGACACTCAGGTGAGAGCAGCAGGAGTTTCAGCTGTTTCTGCCTGTCCTGCTTATCCACCAGTGACCTGAGCCACTGAATGGCCTTCAGGTGTCACTGCCCAAGGGGAGACTGAGAAGTCTCACCACGAGCAGTAAGGAGCATGTGGAGACCAGGAAAACGAGGGGTTTGTTGTGGAAAGGGGCAGCAAAAGGCTCTGTGTGCCCTTCCCTGCTCCCCAGCCCCTTTCCCAGGGCTTGTGGCCCCAGTCTGAGGCTGAGGGCAGCATCCAGGCTCTCCCCTCTGGATCACCAGCCCACGGAGAGCCAGGCACTGCAGAGACAATTTAAGGCAGGGAGATAAGTAATGCAATTTTCACACAAACTTCCTGAATAAGAGACTTTGCTGTAACCGAGTTTCGGGGAATAGGGTTGGGCTGTGCTGCTTAACTCACAGACACTCTGCTGCTTGTCCCCCATCCAAAAAGAAGCCCTTTCCCTCATGGATGTGAAGCTGCTCTCCCACAGGACCAGCAGCATGACAGGCCACACGTGCTGCAGCCAGCCTCCCTTGCTTGGAATCCTGAAAAATGTCGGATATCAAGGAGCATATGTTCCAAGTGCCCCTGAGCAGTCACAGAACACTACATTTACAAACAGAGAAAACCAATTTGAATCACTCAGTGCATTTGCATGTGGCGTCTGCAGGATGGTTTAGAATCAAGATTAATATGCAGATTGGCTGCGGTGACAGGCAGGGGAAGCCTAGGAGTGGTGGCAAAGGATGCTCAGGGATGCAGGAACCCCTCACAGAACCTCCCCAGGGAGAGCAGCAGCTTTTGGGTGCAAATGCCAATGCAAAGGCTATTTATTGCTTCTGCAAGTTACTGCTGCTCACACTGGGGTTGGTAAAGGCCATCTGAAATTAATCTCATGTCCCTGTGTCTGGCAGAGATGACACCTGGGCTCAGCAGCTCACGGGGATGTGTTGTACATCCTCTCAAATGCTCCCAAAACCACAGACCATCACCTTTCAGCTTCTCCATCACCTTGACTCATAAAGAAGTTGAGTTCGAAGGGCAGAACTAGGGAAGCAAAACCCTCTTGCACATCAAGCAGTTCCTGCTTTTAATGAAACTGACAATTTGAGGAGTGTTTTGAAGTGCCAAGTGCAGCAAAAGGCCTCGGGTGAGGCCCTGCTTGCCAACACCATCAGAGTGGGCTCATCCTCACTAAGAGGTGGCCACCACACTGGGATTGAGCAGCTGGAGCTTTTGAAGCATAAGGCTCTGGTTTATCAGGTAAATAAGCTGGGGAGGTGAGAAGCCACTCTCTGAACACCCTTCAATAATCTCACTGATACATGCCTTGAACTCACACTCCTTTCAGACTTCCCCAGTTTTTTAATGACAGAAAAGAAGATCTCGGTTTCAGAACTATTCAGTGTTCTCCATTGTCAGTCTCTAGCTTAAAAAATAATTAAGTTTACTCTCCTGCCAGCCTGTTATCAGGTCAGTGCAAGATGCTAAGAGATCAGTATGCCACGGTAAGAAATATTTCTGTCTATTTAACGCACTAATTCGATCTCAGTAAAGAATGAAACCCATGAAGTATCTATTTATAAAGTAAATACAGCAAGTAGAAATCAAATATTGGTCCTGTTTCAGGCCATTAGCTGAGAGGATGCTGGGAAGGTAATAGCCACAATTTTTATAGTTCTAAAAAGAAGTGGTTTGTTCCAACCAGCCTTTGTTATTTTATTTTCATGCCACTAAGTGTCAACCCGAAATAATGTGGGGAGCACTGGACAAGAAGCACCTCAGCTATGATCTGAGAAAACACTCCCAGGATGTGCTGTCCTCTTTACCACATCCAAAAGTGGATGGACACAGCATTCAGGAAATTATTGCCTGCTCTCAACAACTCATTTCAACATTTCCCCCTGTAAATGCAGCTTTGTGGACTGGCAGCTTCCATGAAGTTACTCATTCTGCTTGGAATCTTCCAGGAATTCGCAACAAAAGACAAGGTCTCCTAAGTTAAAGAGTTCCCACTCAGCCATCCTCCCTTAGTGCCCCAGGGGTGGTTAACTGGATTAGTTCATGGAGATTATTTTCCAGTCCAGTCTAGATGGAAATATATTGGGATGTAGCATCTCTCATCCCAGTGATGGGGGACTCCAGAACCTGTGGCAGGACAGTTTTGGCACATGGAATGAAGGTAACATGGACACTGCTGCTCACAAAGCACCACCAAGGCACTGACCAAAATTTTCAGAGAGGAGAAATACAAAATTTCCAGGTTTTATCATTTAGCACTTATTTTTTAATTATTATTTCCTTATTTTTTGAGGTAAAGCAGCCCATTTTGTCCCCTCTTCATCCCCTAACACAGAGTTGAGCTGATTTCAGTCTCACTCTTCCGTTTTGCAAATCCAGCAGAAACTGTCTATCCTGTGTTCTCCACGTCCATTCATCACACAAATTAATGCAGAAGTTTCAAGTGCCAAACTAATACCACTGTAGAGTGCAATTAAAAATTCATTTAATTCCACTAATATTTCACAAAACACATTTTCACAAATAGCAACTCCTTTCAAAAAAAAAAAAAAAAAGACACAGTAAACTTCACCAGAGCCTTAAATAAAGGGAATTGCTATTGATCTCTGGGTATCCTAAATTCAGTAAAATACTGTGGCAAAATTGTGTTCTAATGAAACAGCAATTTAAATGTCATTAATTTCATATTTGCCATTCCCTTTCTACTACACTGATCCCTAAATTAAGGGCATTAATGTCTCCTATGTCATTTAGGGATTTAATGATTTTGATCCAGATTTAAAGGTTTAGAAGTGTTTTGTTTGGAATTTCTCATATACTCTCCTAGGAACCACTCAACCTTTGCCAGAACCAGGACAGGAGCTAACGACAGTTCCCAAATAAATCTGTATTTTTAAATTTGGGGAGAAATCTCAGTGTTTTCCATTTCAAACCAACCAGCTCCCACGTCTCCCTTTTCATGGCAGAGCTGTGCAGCTGAGGAAGCTTCTCATGAGATTATCTCTGACCCCAAACACCTTTCAGTATGGGATTTTTCTACTTTACAAAGCCAGGCCTGAAAAATAGAGTATGTTAAATATGAAAAAATCCTGGCTGTACAGTTTGTGTCACAATAAAAGACCTTCTCACTCTTTACAAGTCCCTGACAGGAGGTTGTAGCCCAGTGGGGGTTTGTCTCTTCTCTCAGGTAACAAGTGACAGGATGAGAGGAAACGGCCTCAACTCTCACCAGGGGAGGTTTATATTGGATATTAGGGGAAAATTATTCACTGAAAAGGTGGTCAGGCACTGGAACAGGCTGCCCAGGGAAGCAGTGGCATCACCATCCCTGGAAGTGTTCAAAAATGTGGAAGTGGCACTTGGGGACATGGTTTAGTGGAGAATGTGACAGTGCTGGGTTATGGCTGGACTTTTCTAAACTAAATGATTCTATGACAAATTCAATGTACTGCAGTTACAGGTGCTTCCCCCACACACAAGGATCTTCCCTTAACTGTCCACACAGAGAATTTAAATAGTTCAACGTGGAGTTGAATTCTTCATTTAAGTGGTTTGTGTCTTTACTGGAGAATCTCGTACACGTGCTTCATTATATCAATAACAGTAGGAAATTATTGATTTTTCTGAAGCCATTAAGTTCAATTAGCTTTTCAATTCAAATGGAAAAATGGTAAATTACCTTCATTTGATGGCAAAAACTGTAAGGGGGGGGGAAGAAAGGATAATACCCTAATTTGTGAAGTATGTGAGCAAAGTGGTAAAGGTAAAGCAAACAAATGAATATTCGTGTAATAGCTCTAATCAGCACTGCTCAGCATTTACAACTGGCATCATTATGCTCACTGGACTGTGCAGCTAGAAGTAGTTGTGATGTTGTTTACCCACTTCATCTTGTGAATAAATTATAGCAGAATAAATAATAAACAATAGGAAAAAGGGTGGAAAATCACTTGGAACAAATAAAGCTTCTGCTTATCCTCAGCCTAAGGCACACCCAGCACACCCCAAAAGTTGTTGAATATTGAAATGTAGAGAAGTTGGAAACAGGGGGCCAAAACTCTCCAAGGTCTTGGGAGACAAACCTGAGCAGCACATCGGGAAGAGCCCTGGATGTGGGAGCCCTGCCTATAAAACTCAGGGATATGCACATCCACAAATTATGAATTAAAACCTGATTTAAAAACCTATTAAATCATATGCTAGTGATCAAGGAATATACAATAAGTCACCTGATTTAGACTGGGTTTTACTTATCAATATTAAATGAGTATTACATTTTTGCTGTTCACAAACACTACATAAACATCCAAGTAGACATAAGACCAATGAAATAGTAAAATAAAACCAAGTATGTAGTTATTGAAATAACCTTTTTAAACATTTAGATCCAAATTTGTATTTTAAAAGTTTACTGGAAAACCACTGCAAAAATGTATGATTTCATTTCAGTTACTGCTCTGAGAAGACCAGATTCAAAGCTTTTAAGATGCCTTTTTTCTCCCAGCAGAAATCATAGCTGGTTCTTTCTCTGTTTCCTACAGCACCAGAAAGAGCTTTGCAGCAAGCTTTGGGGTGAAGATTCTCCAAGGAGCTCTTCCCTCCACCCAGCTTCAAACCAAGTCCAGGGAGGAATTCCAGAGCTGTGACAAAGCTTTTGGGATTTTGACATGAGAATATACAAAGATATAAATTGCCTGTCTGCCTGATCAGGCAACACAGAGTTTTACACCTTCTATATTAAGTCCCTGCAGAATGTCCTGTGCACCTGGGCAGGTTGGGGCTGGGATTTGGGAAGCCTCCAAGAAAGCTCTTGTGCTGCTGCCTCTCCCTGTTTCAGTGCCCAGCCACGGCCAGACTATTGATTTCTGCAGCGACTGCAATCAGTCATAATGAGGAAACAAGAAAGAAACCATCCATCCTGACACAAACCCACCATCAGATATTATCTGGGGCTCGCTGCTGATTTAATTTCTACTGACCCAGTCGTTTGGGTTGGCTGGAGCTTTTGTGCCTGAGTAAGAGTTCACTTTGTGCCCAGCAGTAATCTTAGTGTTATTACTGTGTTCATCATCTCCAAGGCAGTCTAGAAACAGCAAGAAAACATTTTTTAAAACTTATTTCTCTCTTATTTTCAAATGTCAAAGCTTGTTCTTTTTATTTTACCTTTATGGGGTGATTTTATTAATAGTAACAAAGTGTCTAGTCATTTCCTGATCAAGTATCATGCTAACTAAATAGGGGGTTTTTTGCTGAATAATTCACATTTAATATTCTTTTCCTTTTCCCCCATGTGAATTCCTCCTCTCCACTTCATATCCAGCTGCAATGAACTTTACTGCTTAATCCTATAAAACCCAGATACATTCATTTTCTGGATGAGCAGTATAAACTTTGAAATTATGTATTCCCAAGGCTTTCCACCACTGGCAGCCTTCTTATGAACTGAAGGGGATATGCTTAGATCCTCCTCCACCTTTCCTTTCTTTCTTTCTCCTGCCTTTTCTTGTTTTTGTGCCTGGATACCTTTCCAGTTGTTTCCTTTTAGCTCCACAACACTTTAAATTATTTGTGAAGCTGTTTCCTTTGACCTGGCTCCATAGCACAGAAAGATCTATACAATCAAGGATCTATCAACAGTAGAGTATATATATATTAAAAAAATCAATTTACAGATAGAGAAACAGAGGTATGGGGAATGTGTAGCTGGATCCAGACCAAGTTTTGGAGAATGGACCACCACAGAGAAATAAATCTCATTCAGCTATTCCCACACCCAGTGGTCAGCGGCTGTCCCTGACACAAGATGTCAGGAACTTGGTCTCCCGTGGCCATGGGCTCTCACATTTCTATGGGAAAAGCTTTCCTCCAGCTGCTTTTTAAGGACACTAATGTGAAATGATGACTGGACCAAAGATACTAATGGTTGTGTCATCTTTTGACAGCTTTGTCCCTGCCTGTCACAGCTGTCCACGAGCTTGGCCCAGGGTATTTAAAAGACTGCCCTGAAGTCTGGGATGAAGGCAAAATGCTAGGCTGGTGGCTGCCTACCAAAATCCATCTGTGACTCAGTATCTTCCTGGAAAAAGCCTTTCTGTGAGCTCTCCAGGATGACTGTGCAGCCTGCATGTGCCACGGGCCAGCCTTTGGGAGCTCTCTGCACCACGAGTCAAAGCTCACCCAAGCAGAAGGCAGATGTTCTCCAAGGCAACCATAAGGCTGTGGAATCAACTGCAAAGCTTAGGAGAAAATTCACACCCATCCACTCCAGATGCAGGATCCAAGCCTCAATTCTCCCTGCCTTAACTTCAGGACACAACAACCGATGCATTAAAAACCAAAAAGCAACTCGCTCTGCCTCAGAAAAGACTTCCACGATGACAAAACCAACCGAACAAAAATGCTATTAAAATAAAACACCCCATTGCTCACACTTCTCTTCCCGGGGAGAGATGACAGAATAAATTCCTCATGATGGATGCCAGTCCCGCTGCTTAATGCGCTCCAGGACGGTGCTCTCACGTGAGACGGATGAAAACAAACTAGGGCAGCCAGCAAGAAGCAGCCCAGGCTGAAGTTTTCTGGCCCAGGGCTGCTGCTCATTAAAACTATGCAAAAATTGTCACTTCAACAGAAAGCTAAATGCAATTCAGCACTATTGACTCAATCTGGGAGTTTTTTTGCTAAGCCTGACACTGGAGGGGAACCTTCAAGTGCTCCCATGGATAAGCTGAGCTAGGTCTGCAGAAAGCCCCCAGCTGGAGAACTCTGCAGTGTCATCACGCAAACACTTTATTTGCTCTTTGCTTCTTGTGCAAAGGATCTTTGCAGGTTCTTGTACCGTGAAGTTTTTTGCCAATCATTCCATCATTTTACTCTGCTTCCCCAGTACGGCCACACGATCGATTTCTTTCTTTACTAATGCAATCATTAGTAACAGAAGAATAAAAAAGCATCTATCCCAGATCTCAAACCCGCAAACAGATCTGTTCTCTAGACTTCACCATTGATTTCATTCCTAGTGAACATTTCCAGTCTTAACTGCTCAAAGTGTGGCTCTCATAGATATCAGGAAAATATTTCCCACTTAGCATTTTGAAAGAGGTCGTGTATAAGAATTGATTTTCAGGTGTTAAGTTGTAACACTTAAACCAAATGTTTCTTTCTACCAAGCCCAAAGTGAAATTCTAATATCCAGTGGGAAAAATGGCCCAACACTAAGAATATTTGCCTTTCATTGTACTTATTTCTCATTGAACCGATATTTGTGTTTATGGCTGATAACTGACTGTGCTCTCTCTTTGACACCTTCAACCACATTTTCAAACACAGTCTTTTTTCATAAGGAACCAACATTCACATGCAGCCAGTTATTTGTCGTACAATTACTATAGCTGTACATACACTAGGAAGTGAGGAAGAAATTGTGGTTAAAAACACTGAATCAGGATTTTATGTCTTTGAAGACCTTTTCCCCATACAAAGGACTCATCCTCTTGGAGCGTCACCTGCAACTGGGATTCTGCAGATGCTTTTTCTTTGGAGTTTCTATGATTTTTGACTAGAAAACAAGAAAAGTTAAAAAAAAAAAAGGAAAAAAAAAATCACCCTTCTGCCGAAGAACTGAAATAGCCTGAAGAAGAAATACCTACTCTTTAGCCACCATTAATTAACTACCTAAAACATGGTACAAATGTTCAACTACTTTGTATGTATGCACAGGGGGGCTGAACGTTTAAGAACATGGTTCTGTGAAAGCAGAGGGTGATTGGAACAGAAACATCAAGAACAGAGAAGTATCACACAAACAGAAGTTCTCTGCTCAGCAGGTCCAGAGGGAGCCAGGAGAGAAAAAGAATTAAGAAGTAGATGTATCAAAATGTGAGCAGATTCTTAAGCAGCTGCGATGAGATATCATGCGAAATACCTCAGCAGCTAAAAGCAAGCGAGGACTGGTCTCTGCACAGAGACCAAAGTTCACATGCTCTGAATCTCACTGACATGGGGCCCTTCCAAGACCACATTTTGTGATCAGGAATCACAGAATGGTTTGTATTGGAAGGACCTCATAGAAATCTAGTTCCAACCCACCTGCCATGGGCAGGGATGCCACTCACTAGATCAGATGTCACACCAGGGCTCCCATTTGGGAGAAGAAGCAATTTTTCTCCCTGATTTTTACTTTTGATGGGGAATCCAGCCAGTCCTGCTTATCATTTCACAGAAGCCTGGGCGTATTTCTGCAAGGAGTGCTCTGGTTCAAGCACAAAGCATCAAGGCTGATGAAAGGGCTGCTGAGTGACCTCCTCTGGCAGGACTCGATGCTGATCATGATATAACCTCAGCTGGCTTTTACCATCTGGGAAGCTGTGAAGCAGAGCCTGAAAGAAACCAGAGGTCCTGAACACTTCTAAGGTCTAACTGTACCTGTGTCCAACCTCCCCTGGCAGCTGCACATGCTGGAAAGGAATAGCCAGATCTAAAATAAAATGTGCTTCTCGTGGCACTCTCCCAAAGGCCATTATTTGAAGGGCAGTGCCCCTGTGAATACACACGAGCTCATGGCTTGGCTACAGCATCAGCCTACACCAGCCTGTTTTATACAAACAGAGAGAGGCCACAGGATCCTAAGGTGGCACTTCCATGGAATCAACCACAACCCCAGCCAGCCAAATGCCATTTAACATCATAGATGATACAATTCCAGGGGGATGCGGTTAAAATGAGTCCCAGCTCACTTTCCCCAGAGGAATGCAATTTATCTGGGCTTACAGCTGTTGCATTCACAGGATAAGATTATGAAATAATCCTTTCAGGAGCATTAGGAGATATGGGTGGCCAGAGCAATGGAGCCGTGCCGCTGTCCCAGGAAACGCTCCGGCTGTGAACGGGATTTGGGGAAATGAGCACACGTCCCTCAGGATCTCTGTGGATTTCAACGCTCCTGCTTGAAAGGCTTGGCTTCTCCAAACACCAGGAGTTGGGAAGGGAGCCCACTGCATGACCAAGCATTTCATGGGAATCAACAGGAAAATAAGCAGAGGAAGAATTTAACGGGATCGTAACATGGACTCAGTAGGGCGGAATTAGATCCCCACAATGCTTCTCTGTAAATACAACAGTTCCACAGAGTTGGTGCAAACCCTCACACCTATAGAGTCCATGGGCACACTGAGGATTCCCAGCAGGTATGGAATTACTGCCTATTATTCATTCCTCCTTAGTAATAATATCAATTTAGCTGTTAGTTTTTGTTTTGACTCAGTGCTTAGGAATCAGCGGGGCGATAAAGCTATTTAAATGGAAATACTATTCAAATACACAATCACCTGATTGGAACACGAACAGCTCCTGCTCCTGAACATTTCTCATATAATAGCTGCTTTTTCCCTCATTAAATGCAGAAATCTGATTAACATTTAGATCACACGTGCTTTACTTACAGCAATTAGGACCAGATACTAGAGTTTTGTCAAACTGTGTGGGATTTTTGTGCTTTATCACGAAGGGGAGAACAAAGAAGCTCCATAGCGCTACATCTGGTCCTTTCTACCACTTCTGTTCTATGCATAGTCTCAAGGACAAGTGTTAACTTTAAAGAGAAGTCTGTAGGGACAAACTTAGTGAGGAAAAAATTGGACACTTGGATGAACTAAGCTTTGCAACATAGTACAGTGAGTGGTAATGCTATAATTCTGTGCACTCCCTGGCAACACCCAATTAAATAGTCCAAGGGGTTACAACAGCTAGAGATTAGGAAATAGCTGCTAAAATAACACATATGAGCCCTGAAAATGAAAACCTTTTTTGTTCTGATCAAAAAATAATAGTAATCTGCAATTCATAAGGTTCAACTCAAGTTAGAAAGGATCAAATCTCAGTTGTTCAGAAAGCTTTGGAAATATAACTGAAGAGGTAATTTAGGATGTCCACCACATTATTTTGCTCAAGCCATGTTGTCACATACTTCACAAGCTGTCATGTTGTTCAGCAAATGCAAAACGAGGAGCTCAGCCCTTTCAAGTAAGGAGCATAACCAGAATTAAACAGTAAAACAAAAAACGAATGCAACTTTATCTGAAGCAGCCCCAAGTATAATAACATTTCCTCTGCTCTGACTGGTCCCAAAAGAGACTCAGAGTTTTAATGAAGCATTTTCCAAGACTGAAATGCACACAAATGAATAGGATGGAAATGTGTTTCCCAAGCAGACAGGCCCAGCCCTGCTGGTTTCCTGGGACAGCCCACGGTTTTGGTGCTATTCCCCATTTTTCCATAGGGTGCTCCACCCTCAGCATCATGGCAAACCTGACCTAATGGTTCGGCCCTTTTGAATCACCAAAACCACAGTTGGTGTCAAGCTCCTGCACTGCCTGAGTACTGCACAGACCAGGCTGAGAGCTTCTCTCATCCCACTTCATTTTGATGCACTGTCCAAAGCCCCCACATCATCAGGAACCTCAAAGCGCCATTTTCCACATATTCCTAAGGGAGGGAGCAGGCATGTGTGTGCAGTGGAAAAAAAAAAACCTCCTCTCCACAACACACAAACCCAAGTTTAAAACAATGCAAATCCCGTTTCTCTCTTTATGGGTCACCTTTAATCTTTTATACAAGCGCTAACTCAGGTCAAGGTTGAACCGACTTAAGAAAAGGACTCGGAGTCCTTTGAAAGAGCCTGCGAGTACAATCTTGTGTTTGCATTTAATTAATCAGCTGAAGCTTTCAAATCTGTACTATTATCTCTTTAATAGAGCGGCCCCCTGAAGGCTTTAGCAGCGAGCCCACGGCTCCTGGGGCACACTGATGCAAACCACCGCCAGCCGCAATTCCCGGATCCGAGGCAGCTCCGCGCGCCACAAGGCACGCGAACAAAAGAGCTCATAAATTTGGGAGACTAAATATTAATTGACGGTAAACAGAGTGAGAGTTAGTGGCAGTGATCGGCTTCCCCAGTTGCTTTCCGGGTAATGTTGTTGCTGGTTAATGAACTGTGTCTTTTCCTTTCTCTTTTATTTTTTTTTTTTAATCCTGCAGATGTCCGGCGTGCAGGAGCTGTTCCTCAGACGGCTCCCAGATGAACAGCCTGGTGAATGTCTAACTTCCCACGCAGTCTGTATTCCTCAGACACTAATTAGTGATATTTCAGGAGTTGCAAATGATGGAAGAGTCTCCTTTTTTATTTTTCCTTTTTGTTCAAGACGTGTTAATAATCTAAACCAGGCTGCTCCTACCATCGTTTCCCACCCCACTAACCTGATGCCCACCAAAATGCCTCCAGGGTCTAAAGGGCAGACAGGAGGTGCCTCACAGTGGCCTCCTGCCCAGGGGTGAGCTACAGCTTCACTTCCTTAACAAGAAAGTGAAGAAAACCAGGGAACATTCGTAAATGCATCAGAAAGATGCAGCCTCATTGATTTGTGCTCTTCATCACTCACATCCCACAGGAAGCAGCAGCTCCTGGCCCAGGTGAAAAGTGCCAGTGAGTCACTGTGCTTTCCACTCTTACAGGTTCTGATTTATAAGGCAAACACAGCATTCCCATCAACATCTCTTTTGGCATGACCCAGCTGAGACTGCCCAACAAGAGCAGACATTGCTTTTTTTTGGTTTTTATAATAACTCCGCTAACTCTGGAAGAAATTCTGGGTTGGGAAGACAGTAAATATTTCCTCTGCCACATGTGAAATTCTGTAGAGGATAAAACCCTGAAGGAGCTACTGGAACACCTCTCCTGATCTGCACCCAGTAGGACACAGGACCTGACAATAATCACTGACAGAGAATGCCACTCCCTAAGGTAGGTGGTGGTGCTAATTTCCATTATCATCCCTATTTAAAATGTGTGTCTTGTTTCTAGTTTGCAGGAGGCTCGTGTTTTCTTGGGACCAGTGGCAGGATCAAGGTTCATTTCTCACGGATGAGTGGATACCTTTAGGAACAGGCCAGTCCTGACAAGGACAAAGGGCTTCTGCTCCTCCTGCTGTTTCCAGTTCTGACTCCCCATCTGTCCTGCCCACAGAGAGTGGGTGTTTCCCACAGCCTAAAGAAGAATTAAATGTCACCAATTTGTAGCAGAGGGGAAAGGAGCAAGACAACATTAATTGAGTTAAATTAGTTCACTGGCGCTTCCCTAGCAAAGCACATAGAGCCTTCAGACATCTTCATTTCACAAAACGCTGCTCATTATTTTGGAGCTGCCACACGAAGCATCCTCTGGCTTTGGCAGATTATCATCAGCAGTCACTCAGAGCCATTCCTGCATCCAAGGATTTGGGCAGCCCTCTGGGAGGGTTTTTTCCCCCCACTTGCCCAGTCTCAAGTCCCTTTCCCCCACTCAATAACTGAGCTACTTAACACACAGAAAGGAGATTCTCTGCAGTCCTGCTATTCCCCATCCACCACTATACTGGGAGGTACCAGATAAATACCTGCAAAACGTGTTTTCCTGAGCCTGTTTTACTCTACATTGACCAATAAAAGTCCCCTCCTTCCCCTTCAAGAACCAAGGAATGACATGATTAGCAAATTACTGAACACATGGGAGAAAACTACCCCAAAACAGCCTCTGAGAGCTGATCCCAAGTCTTATTTAAGAACCAAGCTGTGAAATAGCATCACACCACTGGCTAAATTTGGGATCCAGCTTCCTGAAGCACTGCATCACATCTGTGGGGTACCATGCACCCTCTGTCTCCTCTGCCACCCCCAGAAGCTGAGGGGAACCCAGGCTCCTCCAGAGTAAGTCCCTGGATACAACACTGTGAAATCAATATGCACTTTGATTAATTTTCTGTAACAACAGCACATCACATGATAAACAAATCAGTTCCAAGGAAGGGATGACTTTTTTATTGCTAACATCTAATTTATCATTTAGTCTTTCCACGGAATGGATTAAAAATAAGAACATGTGCATTTATTTGGAAGTTTCCAAGAGAAACAGCAGTTAAAAGATGGAAAAATTCATGCTGGAGCTTTCTCACCCTGATATCCCCCCTCTTCCATTCTGCCTGTCAGGAACCAAATGGTTGACTATGGCTGCCTTATCCTCAAAGAGAAGGAAAAAAAGGCACCTTCCTTGCTTGAAAGAGATCCAGACTTGAGGTCAATTACCAGCAAAGACAAATCCTTCTATCATTTTCATGAGTTAGGAAAATCAAAGCAACTTTGATACCTGGCTTGTCTCCACAGCCTTCTAACTCCTGGGAATGCTATCAACTAATCTGCCTGTGCTCTGTAGTTTCCCCCTCATTAGCACTACAGATTAAGGACACAACCAGCACACCTTCAGGAGAAAAGCCTGGAGCCTTCACCACGTGCCCACCACGTGAAAAAACATGGCTTCATTTCCCTGCTCTTCCCAAGAGGCCTGAAGTCTTCATTCCCTCAATCACAGCAGCTCCTGCCGGGGCTCCTCATGCTCCAGCTCTGCCTCTTCCAGCCAGGCTTTGGCAGGGGATAAAAAGTGAAACTGGCTTCAACTCTCAAGGAATAAATGTAAATAAGGAGCTCGGAGTAGGGGTCAGGGCTGGGAATGATGCAGGATGGGACAACAGAGAGCCTGCCTCAGGAGGTGTTTCTGGGTATAACATTTCTCTCCTTATTTGTAAGGCAGCGGTTCTCCCCAGACTAACACCTCAACACCTAATTTTGGGCCCTAAATTCCTCTAAAACTTCAAAGAGCAAGCATTAAAGAAGGGTAATACTTTCCTTTTTCTTAGCTTCAACTCCACAGGGCATCTTTGTTTGCTCTTTTTCTCCTTTAAAAGCAAAAGCTGTCAGCAAAACACAGCTTCCAGGGCTCACTGCATTACGGAGCAAGGTCAGAGGTCTCCCCTTCAAAGGGAGCCTTTTACATTGGAAACACTGGGAATGTGCTCTGTGCCAGCAAGGAGGGAAAATAAGGTTGGCTGGAGGACCACTCAATCCTAGATTTGTTTTCCCCTACAAAGGCTCCTGCAATGCCGAGGCAATTTACTCACAGCCCTGTAAATGTCGACACAGATATTTGGGGTCACTGGGCTTGGCTCTTTCACCTGAGATCAGATCCCTGATGCTTTGGAATAAAGCAGCCCCTTCAGCAGGACACAAACCTGTCTGGAAGCTCGTGCATCCAGCTGTGCTGTCCACACCACAGGAATTATTCCATGCTGAAGAAGGAAAGGGAGCAAACGTGGGCACCATTCAGAACCCAGGACCACAGGCACGTGCTCACTGTCTGTGGCAGGGCTGCCCAGGCTAATGAGGGAGTGACACCTGTGTAACCTGCCCTAAGGACACACAAACACAGAACCATTATGGGATGACCCACTGGAACCCCTCATCTCTGCAGAAAAAGTGTATTGCATGGCAGAGAGCCGTGGGCACAAGGGTGACCAAAAAACTCGACGTGGACACATTGCTATCAATCTGCAATGGCCAGTGGTTGCATCCACAAACACCCACATGTTACAAATGACTCACTGTTTCTTCAAAAGAGGTCTATAAAACTTCACTGACATGCCAAAAATCCATCATTTCCTCTTGCACTGATGACAAACATCAGTACAGTCACTTTTCAAGGCGGGGGGAAATAAAATAACAATTAAAAGAAATAGATAAGGCACCCCCAAAGTAATTCTGTCAGTGCATTAGCCCTTCACTGAGCAAGGAAAAAGACACTGCTGTACTTTCCTCTCCTCCAGGTGACAGCAAGCTAAGCAAGCACTGCCAACAATGAATATATTGTCCAGACATGCAGCCAAGTAGAAGATGGGAGGAGGTAGGGCTTGTCTTTGGGTGGCAGAGCAGTAACAAAGACGTGCCAGCAAAGTGCTTTAATGGGAATTTCTCTTTCCCTTGGGAAAGGCCTAATTGTTTGATTGCCAAAAATATATTTAAGGATTACTACCCAAAATAATTTCTTCTGCTACTGTACCATATGTTTGTGGCTCTAACCAGGCTAAAAACAAAATAATTACATACTCATTACTGTAAGTATGGCCAGTTGCAACTGAAATATTAAGCTGTCAGACACAATTCCCATCGCAGCCAGCGCCTTGCAATCCCCTGTTGGAGATGCTGCATCTCATCACAGCTCGTGCAGCCTGTGAGGCAGCTCCAGGACCACGTTTTGCCCAGGTGAATCATGGTGCACTGAAACACATCATACCCAAGTGCCAGGCTCACATTCACACAGGAAATTCGATTTAGGTTTAGAGGTACATATATTCCTTTTGGTTTAGTTCTCTACCTAATTAAAAGCAAGAAGAGCTGATTAAATTAAAAAGGAGAGCCACAGAAAGCCTCAGGCTGCTCCTAAGGGCCAGTTCTTTGGGGCAGTGAAATTGCCCCAGGTCCCCATGGCAGCTGCTCCTCACCCTCTGGCCAGTGGGTGCAAACACCCTCTGCACACCCCAAACCCACTGCCAAAAACACAGGCACCACAGACAGCTGTAGGATTGATTCAAGTACTGTAAGGAAAACAAAACCCCTGTCCACTGCTTTTATTCTGTGCTAAAACTCTACAGTCATGACTGCACCAAAAGGAGAGAACACAATTACTTATATATTTTGCCACCATTTACTATTTTGTTTTTGAAACTTCAGCACACCTCAAAAACTTATGAAAACTGCAGGAAATTACTCCAGCTCTGAATGGCAGCTGACTTGCAGAATGGCTGAAGACTCAAGTTCACCCCCAAACCCCTGAATACATTGGATTTTTTCCTCTTTGTTTTTCATGGGCTAATTCAAGAGCAAAAGCTTTATTTTCCTGCCCATTTGTGCCTGGTGCTGCACTAACACAAAACAAAGTCCTTGCTCCTGACACTGCTGCTCAGGAGGGACATAAGAGCAAGTGGAGTAAGATTCCACAGCAGGCAGTAGAACAAAGGAAAACCGGTATTTATTGAGATGTTGTAGGCACAAATGTTAGTTTTCAGAAGAGAAATACCGTGGTTTTTTGCAGATGCACGTGGAAATCCCCTCCCTGTAACAGATTTTAGAAGGTGGCATAAAATATTGATTTGACGTTGGGTTGGTATCCAAAGAGCTCCCATGACAGCAAGCTACAAATCCAGTTCCCTGTGTTCTTAGACTCCAAAGCAAAGGCCAGTGCTCCAAGGCACGTTTATTTAGCCTGAAGAAGAGAAGCCTGAGAGGGATGTTATCAGTGTGTATCAGTATCTGAAGGGAGGGTGTCACAGGATGGAGCCAGGCTCTGCTCCGTGGTGCTGAGCCATGGGCAACAGGGAGAAACTGGAACACAGGGAGCTCCATCTGAATGTGAGGGAGAAATTCCTTTCTGTGAGGATGACTGAGCACTGGAACAAGCTGCCCAGAGAGGTTGTGGAATCTTCTTTCCTGAAGATATTCAGTCCTGAGTGATGTGCCCTCAGGACCCTGCTTGAGCAGCGATGTCAGACCAGACCACCTCCAGTGGGCCCTTCCAACCTGAACTATTCCTGTGACTCCATGAAGATGATTTCTATTGAGGTGATGGCATTTTTCCCAAAGAACACCACACATGTTATTTCCTATCCCCCAGAAAGGTCTGGGTTTTTTGTTGGTTGTTTTGTTTCATTTTTCCTTAAGAAAGCAGCCAGAAATGGTGATGGTTCTCTTTGGATAAAGAAACACAAAGATCTTACATTCTGTTTCCAGCTGGATAATCTTCCAGGCCATCAATACCCACTAAAACATTTAAAACAATTTATATACTCTTTATACTCTCTAAAAAGGAAACAGCCTTTAAAAGCTGAGTTACACTTTGTAATTACTCTAATTCTCTGCATCTGGCATTCAGAAGAACCCAAATTAAACACCACAGAGCACCTCAAGTGCATCCACGGAGCAATGAAGGTGGAATTAACTCCAAATTAAATGGGACGTCTTCGGAGACTGTCACACCACTATTCAAAGTGTACAGATTACAAACATTTATATTATTGCATGGATTATTCCTCTTAGGGCAAGGTAAGTACTGAGAGAGTTTACTTCAACACTTAATAACTTTACTTAGACTACAGAAATGCTTGAATTAGAAAATCCTGGAGCTAAACACCATAAATATGGGAGAAGTTCTAGGCTGGATCAGCTCCCAGCTCTGCAAATTGGAATTTAATCATTGATCTTCTGGTGAGTAAAGGCTTTTCTTCCTTGCTGATAGAGCAAATGCAACCAGGAGAACACACACAGCCACTACTGCTCTGACCCACTGAACATCTCCAGCACGGTGAGATTAGGAGCTGTTGTTAAATTCAAAGTGTGTGACTAAGGGAAACTACACAGAAATTCTACTGGGGTTACTTTAGATGTGCTACATCACACTGTAAAGGATTTAGGAAAGAGCTGCTGTGCTCTTTATCCTCGGTGCAACACAGCCAGAGACCCAAACACCCCAGAAGCAGCAGATTTAAGATCTGAAAGCAGCACATCCAAGGTGGGTCACACCAGACCCACACGCTTCCTCTGGTCAATTGATCTGTGTGGATGCAGCAGCCTTCTCCCAATAATCCAGTGTCAGACACCCAGAAACGAGGAGGATTTCTGCCTACAGAAGTCAGATTTACAGGCCTAATAATTTAGCCCATGAGCTTAAAATCGAACAGGGCTGATCTCAGTTCAAAGACGTGAACTCCACTCGCTGTGCAGCTGTATCACAACACCTGGAAAAGCACAACTGCATCTAAGGAAGCAGGACAGCCTCTTTGAAGGATGCACCCAGGAGCAAATGATGTCTTTGAGCTGGCAAGAAAGACAGGCAGGAAGCAGAGAAGATTGCACCTGCTTCCCATCACTGATCCACAAAAGAAATCGGGTGTTCAGGATCTGAGGCATGTGGCAAATAAGCCACAAGCCACACAGATGTTTAGCAAAGGGCAATCCACCACCACCTTCACATCATGCCCAGGGCTCTGCCTCCTTGTCATCTGTCAGAAGAGCACAGAGGTGAGAAACTGAGGATGGGAATCCACCCTGCTCCAGCTTGGAGTTGTGCCATAGCTGGCAGCTGCTTCACCAAAAAGGAAAGGAATAATATATCACTGAGAAGACAGCAAGTCACACTTTTGCACCTGGGAGAAAGCTGTGAGTCAGGTGAGTTGTACTGAAGCCACGGAGCAGCCTGGTCACAGCAACCTGCAGCACACACCCGAGTTCATCAGATTTGCAAATGTCATTGATTTATCTGCAGGGCGCTTTATAAACAGCCATCCTGCTCCCCCCCCACAGAAACAGCAACAGCTAAGATATTCTCAGAGGATAAATAGCTGAAAGAAACGATCTGGGGGATGAATTTACATTCAGCCAGTACAGAAAGCTCATTTCTAAGAGTCTGGAGTGTAATTATAGCATTTCTTCTTGATTCCCTCTCCCTTTGAGAGACGGTGGCAATTGTGTGTGGGTAACCAAAGCCATTACAACAAATTGGCTAATTTTAATGACTATCTGACAACACAGCACATGTGAGTGTGAGGGCAGTACACAGAAAGAGTTCAAGAGCTCAGGAGAACATCGTGGCTGCCCTCTGCCACACGCTGCCTGGGCCTATAGCCAAGAACAACACAAGCCAAAATGTGACTGCGGAGGTATCTTGGTCCTTAGCTGGGTGTCAGATTATTTCAGCTGATTTAAATGTCACTCTGCTCTACGTGCTTTAATAGATTGTTTGCTGAAATGCACTGATGATAGCATTTGTAATGAAAGCAGCATCATCCAACTCCCTTGCTCATCTGCTCCTTTTCCATCTCCTCAGTGTACAGCCATGGAGGTTATTTTCCTCCATCTTTTTACATTTCATTCTTTGTCTGTCCATAGGCTTGTCTTGCTTTACCATAAATTGTGCAGCCTGCTTATCTGTCTGTGCTCTTAATCTATGGGATGGATCCCAAAGTATTATAGGTTGCTTACCTCAGCTCCAACTCTTTGTTTCCCAGTTCTGTATCACTCTGCATGTATTTTTTTATCCTGCTGCAAATTCCCTTTTCCAGATATTAACATAGGAAGCTTTTACAATTTCTTCTGTTGTTTCTATGCTGATAATTCTAAATTGCTTCTAGTCTTCCAAGGGAAACCCTAATCTCTGAAGTACAGACTAAAGACACCTGCCCTTCTCAGCTGCCCACGGAGGATCAGCCTCTAAATGCTCCCAGGTCTAAAGATGCTTCATCAAAATCCCCAACACATTTTGACCCCCTTCTAGCTACTGACACAGATTCCTAAAAAGAATTCATTCAATACTGCACGTGATTATGTAATTCTGAATGAACATTCAGTTATCCCAATTCAAATCAGTTTCCCATATTATATCTTATTTAGGCTCTTCAGGATTTTCTCCAAGTCTCCCATTCCAAAGTCAGATTTAAGAGCAGATTTTTTTCTCTAGAGATTGTTTATAAATGTATTCCCTAAGGGTCTCTGCAAATTTATCCATGCCTTCCCACACCTATAACAATGCAATTCTACAGTTTCCTCAATCCAAGTCATTTACATTCATTCTATCTCTTAAGTTTTCCAATATAGGTTTCAGTACTTAAGGACTGTAATTTCTGGTGTGATTTCTCCCACTCCATCCTGCTCTCCTTCTTTTAAAAGCTCAGAAATTTACATCTGTTTCTTATGGCATACATCTCCCATTTCTCTGGCAACAAAGAGCCAAAGAATTATTGGTTTTTATTTAGACACTAAGCAATCAAACCAGTCCTACTCTGCAAAGAGTACATGCACATGTCTGTGTTGCATCAATGTAGGTACACAGTATTTCGCTCTGGCCTTAGTTAGTAAATAACCTTCACAAGTTCTTGAAGCCCTGACATTTTACATTCAAGGATTTGACAAATGTCTTAGTATTTCCATCTTTATTCACCTTCCCTTCAGTCTCCACATCATATTTATTCCTCCTCTTTGCTTCATCATCTTCCTTATCAGTGTCTTTTATTCTTGATACATGCTTTATCTGTACTGCGATTATTCTTATTTTTCCCTTCTTCATTTGCATAGAAAATATTTTAAATGGCTTTAAGCTACCTGATAGAATAAACCCAAAGCAGTTCAGCATGAGACACTTTATGTCCAGTAGCTCTGAGCTTCTCTGTCATATTCATCACATCTCAGACTCGTTCATCTACACTTCCAGACTCTTTTCTACGGAATTTACAACCAAAAGGAACACAAATAAGGATGTGTCTCTTGTATTCACCCACCCAAAGCATTTACAGCCACTCATCATCGCACCTCTAAAAGCCAATTGATTAAATTACAGCCAGCATCCTTCGGATACCCTCTCACCTCTCATCTAATTTTGTCCAGGCACTATGGAAAATGAAAGGTCAGATGCTGCCCCTGATCAGTTTGCACAGCTCCCTGGGGTGACCCATCCCCAGCCTATCACCCTGTCCCGAGGGTGTTTTACAGCAAAGTGAGCTGAACAAAGACCACAATTGGGTCCCTGGACCTGTGCAGGACCTGCTGACCCCAAACACGAGGTGTGGGGTGTGCCACAGTGACCCCTGTCCCACAGGGAGCCAGCTGGCACTGAGATATCACAAACAAAACCTCTTGCAGAGGGAGCCTCAAAACTACAGGTGGTGAAAACCAGGCAAATCTGTGATGGAAACAGAAGGGAAGAAAGATAAAGGGGCCAAATGTGCATCTCAGCACACCAAATGCCAGTTATAGCTCATCATCTAGAGAGACGGCACACAGCACATTTCAGGACATGCTCCCTCCATGAGGGATTTTTTTTTTTTGACTTTCCACCAAGCTCCACCCTCTAAAACACCAGGTGAGCTCTGGGCTGAGCACACAGCTCACCAAGTGCCAGTATCTGTGTTCTCTCTGTGAACTCCAGGTCAGCTCTCACCACAAACCACATCCCCACCTGCAGCTTCCTTCTCAAGAGGCTTTTAACCAAAGCTGAAGCCACAGCCCTGTGAATGTCACTAAGCTGATCACCCACCTGTAGCACTGTGGCAGATGAAGAGGAAAGTATTTCAAAAAATACAGCTCTTATGGGGGAATTGGGCATCACCAGCATCATTTTCCAGTTAACAGTTGCAGGGATGTATTTGCTGCCCCAATAGATGCTGCCACAGCCCATCCGTGTGCACGAAAATTCATTCCTCAGGTTCAGAGGAGGCTCTTCATCACGATCTACCCACACAAAACACACTGACTGAAAGATAGTCCTGCAAGGATGGAGCCAGGGAACATCTCTGCTGCTGGATCCAGCCCAGCTAATATGGATTACACTCGCCAGCCATCCAAACTAAATTCACGGCTGCTTGTACATCTAAGGACCCTGAAAATAGGGTACTAAGTGGACTTCAACGTTTCACTGAAGCCATGACTAATTTTCCAACTCGTAAAACCCAGTGGGTCTTAGTAGCCCATGCAGGCAGGCCTGTCAAAATGTTTCCATACTGCCTGAAAAAAGTGTAATTGCCAAACAGCTTTTTTTTCTGGGGTGGAAATTCAGTATTAAAACCACACATTACCCAAACGCGGTTTCCAAAGGAACTGGGGGATTCTAATAGTCTAATGACTGTCTCCTAGAGTTCATTTTTCACTTTTCAATAATTGGTTTTTCAGTTGCATTTGCATAGAGTAAAATTCCATAGCCCATTAAGTTAATCACAAGATGAAGCTAATAAGCATGGACACGCAAAGACATACCTAAGCCCAGATCAATTTTGGAAGCGGTGATTTGAAGTTGCAGCAGAGTAACTGTTCCTCCAGCCTGCCAATTTGATAGGTAAAGGATGTATTTTAAGGAACTGAAATTTTACACTGCTGAGAACAGCCCATAGTTATTCAATATAACTTATTCTGAAGGAAAAAAAATAAACCAGGAAACCCAGAGGAAAAAAATCTAACAAGAAAAACACAACACACTTCGAGATGAGGATTTTAGTGATAGCTCAAGTGGTTTAACCTGCAGTTTTCCCCTCTCCATCCTCCACCCAACAACCTCCCTGGTGCACCAGGCCAAGTGCATTAAGGAATGACACTCTCCATCCTCCAGCTCCACACAAGTACCACTCTTCAAGTGCTCTTACCCACCATATTTCTGATTACCCACCCCATGGAACTCTCTATCAGCAACACCTCTTTATCAGCAGGCTTCAGTCCTGGCTTGCATTCCCATTTTCCAGCCCTCCCAGCCTCCAAGTGGCCACACACAAAGTGTCAGTTTATGGTTTCAATCCAGCCGGCTCCCAAAGCTGCCTAGGAAGCCCAGCCAGGTTGTCCAACCCTGCCCCGGGGGCTGGAGCCACGTCCCCACCAGGCTCAGATGGCACACAACTCCCTGCCCTTGGAAACCAGGATCTTTCCATGGAAAGTTTCCACTTTGCAGAACGGTTCTGTGCCGCCGGCTTCCCATCTGCCTGCCTGGAAGGCTTCACTCCATCCTGTTCCTCAAAAACAGGGTTTTTGTTTTGCAAAGCCATGCCTGGGGAAAAAACCAGCCTTTTCCTTCTCTCCCTCTCCTTTTCTTTTTTTAATACTGATGAGAATGGGATTTTTTTTTTTTTTTTTTTTAAATATGCCCTTTCTCCCATGTGGAAAAGGGATTTCCATTTTCTGGCAAGGTCTATATGGAAGGACTCAAACAGAGTAGATGATGGCAGAGCTTAAGAGCTTTCGGGATGATAGTTTTGTGGTGGCAGAGCCGTTCTCTTTTGAAGCTTAAGGATTTGAACAAAATTATGGGAACGTAGCCAGAGGCGGTTTGTTCAGTGTTGGCTTTAGAGGGGTGGGGGCTTGGCAAACAAAAGAGAAATCATGGCTTTTTTCAACAGTAATATATATATATATATATATTTGAAGGCGTTCTCTCTTTATTTGGAGTTGTTGTTTTTCTGGTGATGTGCAGAGTGATCTGGTTATTCAAAATACATAAAACAGCTGAAGAATTGTGGTGTTGTTTGGGAGAAGGTGCATTCCCTCTGCTGGGAGAAGCACCAACCATTGAATTCAAGCTCTCTGGCTTTTCCTGGAGGTTCAGTGGGATTTGGCACAGGTTTCCCTTGAATGCCACGGCTACTCTTTATTTCCCCACAATTATTCCGATATGAAGTCTTAATTTTGTTGTTGTTTTTGTTAATCATGACATCATGGGTGGAAATGGGGCAAAGCAAGCAGCCCTGGAGGGAAATAAAAATCAATCCAAGCTGCTCATTAAAAGGTAAACCGTCAATAATCTTTGTCAGGCCTTTTTATCTGGGGTTTTAGCACAGTGTGATCCCTAAGGCAGCATGTGGTATTGAGATTTAAGATGGCTCCAACTTTTCACATCTCCATCAGGAAGATTAACTCCTTCAACACAGGCTGAAATTACCCCGATTCTAATCAGCACATAAAAATGGCACAGGATTAAAAGGGATCATTTCGTTGCAGCTTTTCCTGTATCCGTGCTGACAGAGAGGGAAAAATCAGCTTCTGAACTCGATTGAAATGGTGCCAGTCAGAAATAGCTCCACAGACAGAGCCTCCACAATGAAAACACTGACCAAAATCTGATAATTTTATTCTTCAAGCATTTATATTTATAAATAAAAAGAAATATTGAACATGTGTGGGGTTTTCCTAACACTTCAATTTTTTTTTACATTAACAACTTTCTAATTTAGGCAAACACCATTGAAGTTTATTTATCTAATTCCTTGGTAACAAGTCTTAATTTTTTCCCGTCAATTTTCTGGGAACTGAGCCTCCAAAGCACAACTTTGTTTTCAAAATTAGGATGAACTCTTGTCAAATGATTAACATTGGGCTAATTACAGAACCAATGGCAGCTCATTTCAGAAGGAACAGTTTTATTCCTTCCTTTTCCACATAAAATAAGCTTCCCAAAGAAACAGTTATTGTGTCCTGGATCACAGTGCTTTAAGCAGACTGCCAGCTACCTTTGCCTACATCTTCTCCATGGATTTACTGCACTGGATAAAGCACCACTAAAAACCATGAGGTTTTGGGGTTTTTTCCTCTACAAAAGCTTTAGTTTGGGAATTCACCAGGCAGGTTGTGGAAAGGCATGAACTAGAGCTCACACAGTTCAAGTCTAATCATTACCTGGTGCTTCAACCAGGCGTTTCCACATACAAATAAAGTAACAGCTACACCTGGATTCCACCTGCTCAGGACTCCTTGGAATAACCATCTCAGTGCACATGAAAAAACACCTTTATTACCTGAACAGTTCATCTGAATAGTAAAAATACAGGTTCAATAGGTGTAATTATATCTGCAAACTGGTTTGCTAATGGGATGACCTCAGGATGTTGGCTGTTTACAATGAAACCATCCAGGATCACAGGAAAGAGTATCTTTTCCCAAAATCCCACTAACTCAGCACAGTGACAATACCATGAAGGCAGCACAGCCACCTTCAAACCTCCTGCAGGTGCAGGACAAACCTTCAAACCTCCTGCAGGTGCTGTGTGCCAGGAGAACACATTTATGGCTTTTGTGCAAGTACAGAACAAGTGACCAAAGAGTCCCCCACAAACGAGAGGGGATGGCTTCAAACAGAGAGGACAGGGTTAGATGGGATATTGGGAAGAAATTCTTCCCTGTGAGGGTGGGGAGGCCCTGGCACAGGGTGCCCAGGCAAGTTGTGGATTTCCCCATCCCTGGAAGTGTCCAAGGCCAGGTTGGACAGGGCTTGGATCAACCTGGGATAGTGGAAGTGGGCTGGAAGTGGGTGAGCTTTAAGGTCCCTTCCAACCCAACCCATTTTGGGATTCCATGAAAGCCGTGTCCCCTTTCACAGGGGCAGAGTGGGTCTGTTAAACACAGATGTGTCAGTCAAGTGTGATGGTGGCCCTGCATTTTCTGGAAACCTCAAGGTCTTTGACAAGGGGAAGTAAAAACATTTCATTCCCAATTATGAAATACTTTTAGAAAAATACAAGGAGCTGACGCTTGTGCTTTATCATCATCCCGCAGCCAGGTTTGCTTTCTGTGATGCTTGAACTCCAGCAGCAAGGTGGGATTTAAAATAAAACCCGTCATAAGCACACAAGGCTGTGATAGAAAAGCCTTAGTTTTGCAATATTGGTTTAAAGTGATCATACTAAAATAACACAAAAAACCCCCAAGAACAACACAAAAGAAATGCAGCTTACAAGAGCAGTGGTGTATTTATATATAGAGACCTCCACTATTTGGAAAAAGCCAAACCAAACAAAACTAAAATCAATCAACACTGAGGTAATGCACTTGCCTTAATCAACACTTTTTATTTCAGCTCATCACTTTGAATAGAGACCCAAAAGTGTGCTGAATTATTTAGCTTGTAGCTGATGGATAACATGCGAGGAAAATAATCTGCTGTATTTACAACACTGAATAGGTTCTGATTTTCCTCACTACTTTTCTTAGGATGCAAATGCTTAAAAAGAAATGCAAAGCTTGATAATGTTTTGTTCGGGACTGGAAGGGCCTAATTTAGAAAGGTGGGAAACCTATTTGGGCTAGGGCCTGGCACACAGAGGGGTGGATGCCCAGCCTGGAGACGGGCACCCTCATTTTCCGGGGGGAACAAGAGAAAAGTGAGTGGTGAGGAAACATGACTCTCCACAGCAGCATGTGCCACACTAGGCAAGGGAAAATGCTCACAACTCCACTTTTCTTGAGCCCTGAAAACCTACGTTAAAAAACAAATTGGTGACAGAAAAATGGGTCTCACTGTGGCACCTAAATTTTCCCTAATCTCCCATCTGAACCTCCTCTGGCACAAATTGGGGTTGTTTCCTCTTGCCCTGTCATTTGTTCAATGTGAGAAGAGACCGACCCCCACCTGGCTGCACCCTCCCATCAGCAAGTTCTAGAGGGCAAGAAGGTTTTTATTGGGAAATATTTCACAGGAATCAGCTGTGGGCTGATCAAAGAAGCAGTCAGCCAGAAAAGGCTACTAGAGTTATGAACCTGGACCAGCTCCAGGTGTATTACAAGAAACACAGGCAAAAGCATCACAATAAAAAAGAAAAAAAAAAAAAAAGTCCCATGAATAAGGCAGCCACCAGAAAATGCATGTGGTGCTCAGTTTGGCACCTGGACCAGTGCAGCTGCCAAGAGAGCAGGAGAGCCTGGGACCTCTGGGACAACAGACATGGGGCCAAAAAAGACTTTCCAAACTATAACCACATTTTCCCTTTTGATTTGTGAGTTGCAAAGCCTTATCCCCACCACTCAGCGACCCCTCTGCACCCACAGGGCCAGACAGTCAGATCAAGAAACTGGTTTGGTTAAAACTTGAAAGGCACAACACCAATTTACTGTGATTAACTCCAAAATTAATTGTGGGCCTGTTCCGCACCCAGGCCCACCACCCAATCCTCCTACAAAAGTAGGTATCTAGCTCCAAAGAAGAACAGAAAGGAGGAGGAAGAGAAACCTGAAGTTGTGTTTCCATAAAAAAACCACATTCAGGCACAGCTTGAATCCAGATCCTCATCTATGATAAGTTGATATAAATACATAGTGCCAGGCAACTGAAATCAAACTCTGCTAGAGTGACATCAAGTGAATCCTGGCCCTGCGTACCAGGGTGGGTATGAAAAAGACCTCAGAGGAAACACAAAAATAAGAAAATCAGTGTGCTACACATTTCTATAGGCTATGAAAACCTCAAATTGCAGGAAAACAGATGCCCAGAGCACTTGACACAGTTCAGAAGTACCAGGAAGAATTAGCTCCCTTTGTGGTGGCAAGCACTGAATACATTTGATAGAAGAGAAGTGCTGTACAGTGTGGAGGGAGAAATTGGAATCTCAGGACAATCCCACTGCTGCTCGTAACTGATGCCATGGAATTCATCTCTTAATCAGATATAGTAATTTTTCATGTAATGCAGGCCCCAAAAGCGATTGCATTTCAAGCAAACAGCTCATAAAGGCAGAGATTTCTATCTGCAAATTTAACCCACAATTCATCTCCGTCTGAGCTCTCGTTATGAAATGCAACAACAATACCAGTGAGCAAACGAATATCTTAACTCTGGCATTTCGGATGAATGTTATGTTGGAAATTGGGCATCTTTGCCTGAGAGATTTCTGGAACACTCAAAGTACTCCCAGCAAGTTATTCCATAAACTATCTACCAGACCATATGTTTGCTGCCTACAAGTCTGGGCAGGAAATGTCCAGTAAGAGCCACATCTGAAAGGAGGAAGAAGCAGCAGCCAACAGCGCTCCCGTCACTAATCTGCATTTGCAAATGCCACACTGGAGTTGGCAAATGAAGCATTTCAAGTGCAAATAGCTGTGAAGACATTTGTATGTAGCACTGAAGTGATGGGGAGATGCTGGGTTTGTTCCTGCTTCATTTTCCTGAAGTAACCTGGGTGCTGGTAGAACAAAGCCACTTTTCCCAGGATTTTTTTAATGTATATAAAGATGACGCTTACATGGAAAAAGTCCATTTCTCTCCTAAGTGCTCATTTTGAAGCACAGCTACCTACAATAATTAGAATTGCCTTGATTTTTGAGCACAAACACTTATCCTGCGAACAATTACAGGCAAATGTCTCCCAGCAATATGGCCCTACAAGTTTAAAGCACATGCATTAAACACGGTTCTAAAGTTTATAAAAACATATGTATATGTTGTACATATAAGAATATATACAATATGTTTCCTTTACAAAGTAATTTTACATCAAAACTGATTTTAGAATCCACTTATGTTTCAAAAAGCCTTAATTTTTTATATATTTATACATTATACAGCATATAATGTCTGCATTATGTGTGTGCAATTAGATCACATGCGAGATAATCTTGATGGTTAGACTTGATGATTTTAAAGGCCTTTTCCAACCTAGACTATTCCATGATGTGTTTTCCAGTAACAAATTGACATAAATAGTCCAAGACTAGGATAAATCAACACAGAGATGAAATATTATGATCTGGGCTTGCATTTACAGGATGTAATTCCCAGCTGATGAAACAGAGTTTCAGAAACGCGTCTCTGTCACTTATCATTAACACTGACCAGACATAACCCCAAGATTATGCTAATAGAAGACAACATTCAATTAGCACACAAAGCGCTCTCTAATCAAAGCCCACACAGTATTAGAGAAGTTTGGATTATTTTTTTTTCCTCCCTGTTCTGTGCTTCTATTCTGCAAAGAGATTTGAGCAGCCTGAGATAGTGGAAGATGTCCCAGCCCATGGCAGAGGGTTGGAACTAGATGAGCTTTAAGGTTCCTTCCAACCCAAACCATTCTGGGATTCTACGGTTCCATGAAAAAGTGTTCCACTTTCACAAAACCTCCTTTTAAAAACCAACAGGTATCCTTTAGTTGAGCAGCAGTCAATAATGTATTCCCAGAGGAAATTGCCAGACCATATTGATGCAGCAAATTTCTCTCTTCACCTACATGTTCACCTTCCTCCTACCCAATAGGCTCATCAATCTAATTAATCTGCTAAGGTATTTTAAACATGAAATGCACTTGGGCCACAGGATGTTTTCTTTGTTGAACCAAAATATTTTCTTGATACCACTCAAGGGTCTGTTACAACAGAACAGGGCATGGTTTTAAACTGAAGGAGGGTTGATTTAGATTGGATATAAAGAAGTTCTTTTACAGTCAGGGTGGTGAAACACTGGCACGAGTTACCCAGAGAGGTGGTGGGTGCCCCATGCCTGGAAGTCTTTAAGGTCATGTTGGGCATGGATCTAGTGGAGGGTTCTCCTTGCTCTCTGGTAAGGAGTTGGACCAGATGGCCTTTAAAGGTCCCTTCCAACCCAAACCATTCCCTCATTCTGTGATTCCAAAGGCCTCACTGACAGGTATTCCCTTCCCTCACTCCCCAAATGGTTTCCAACGTGGGGACCCCAAGATGGAGGAGACAGATGAGGTCCAGGACACCAGGAGAGAAGCAGGATCTGACAGTGAAGGTACAGAGCTCAGCAAAAGTAAACAGTAGAGGTTCCCTGATCCCAAATAAGGATTTATCTCCAGAGGGATATTTTTATAAATACTTCCGAACACTTCACTTCCTAAAATAACCCACCTACTCTCCCAGGACTCCACTTCTATGGAGCAGCTGTGCCACACCCCAGGAAGGAGCCCAAGTCATTCAGCTCTTTGCAAGAAAACTGTTCAGCCAAGCACTTGCTGGAGCATCTTGAACTGGTCTCAAAACCACCAAAGCCATCTTGCAAGTGCAGCCAGGCAGCTTTGTTAACCTTCCTCAGCAACATTTTCCCCATTTTATCCACACACAGCTGATAGCAGTGCTGAAAATAATCACTGTCTAATGACTCCATGGATTAGGTGGCTGTGGTTTGGCTCAAAGGCAGCATCCATTTGTCCTGTTGTTTCACAGAGAAGATTTGAAGGGAGCAATCAGGAGGACTAAATACACACCGGATTTCAGTGCTTGGGATTTTAAAGTCCACTAAACACAAAAGTAATTAAAAACTACTGTTTCCAGTACCTGATCCAAGACATAACTGAGTCACAGCACAAAAACTTGCCTTTTTATCTGTGTTTCAAAGTAAACACTTGTGACTGATCCCTGTTTTATCCTCGCCTCCCACACTGCCATATGGCTACGGATGTTTCAAACAGACATTACTCCAATAGCTCATTACTCACCATATTGCGCCGGGGAAGAGAAGCTACAGACAGTTTTGACAAAAACAGCAATTGCCTAAAAATGTGAAGTATCACAGTCTTGCGTGGTCTTAGACGTTTTTAGTCTGGTAAGGAGGACGGGCGCTAACGCCACACGCAGGGAAGGGTGAATCAGCACGTCTGCTCCGACTGCGCCGTGTCCCCCAGAGTTTGCACAAGTGGAGGCTCTAATCCTGCCCAATTTCCTCTGTGGACTCAGCACACGTCCGGCCTAATTAAAGGCAGAGTTCTCTCGCTTCAGTGTGTTTCAGCAGCTCCTTAAGTACCACACAAAGGTAAGACATTGATCGGGGTGAATCTCCCACTGAGCTGTGACATGGCCCAGAGGGAAGAAAACCTCCAGCGCTCACCCGTCCCAGGAATCTGCTGACTGCCAAGGGAGAATTCAACACAGCGCACCTGAGGTGGGTTTTGTGATCATTAAATGGTGTATCTTGTGCATCGGTGAAAGATCAGGACTTTTGGAGAAATTATTGACTGGTCACAGCTGACTTGCTTTGCTTTAGCAGAGAGAAATTCAACAGGGAGCATATTTTGGAGTGAGCATGTAGCAGCTCTGAATTTAATGGCTTTCCCTGCAGATCAGACCTTTCTGGAAGTGAGGAGAAGATAGGTTTTCTTCCTCCAAGGAAGCACAGGCTGCTACAAGCCATCACACTGCTGTGATTCAACTCCTTTTTGGCCAACACACACAAAGCACCCGTGTGAACACAGGCCCTCACAGCCTGCCCACCTTAGATAAACACCTTTATCAACCCTTTGAGTAAATACATTTCACCCTGTGCAACAGAGCTGGTCTGAGAGCCTAAACAAGGGCAACTGCACTCTACCAGGCATCAGGTTTCTAAATGATAATAATGCAAACTCTTTTAAACACCCTCACTGCAAGCTCAGGATGATCCAAGGAGAGCCCCAGGGTCCAGGTCTCCAGCCTGACATAGCAAAGGCTTCCTTCAAGCTGATTTTTAAGCTAGATGTGGGGAAGGGAAGAAAAGGCTGGGAAGTAGAAGGAACAGAGAACGTGAAGAACATGACTCTCTGTCATCTTCCCATGGGATTCTACTATTTTACCACCTGCCCACCTGTTTTATAAGCAGATGAAGAACCAACATCAGTTATGGGCAGGAGGAGGCCCATCAGCTCACAATTAAGTGGTTCTGATAATATGTATTTTCACCTCTAAAGAGCACAGAGCATCCACCCATCATTTTCAGAAGTGTCAGATAAGGCACTTAATTAGCAGTGACGCTTGCTAATGAGCACCAGGCCAGCTCTTCACTCCTCCACGCCATTTCAGACCACCCTCCACTCCTGGCCTATACTGCTCTGACAGAACCCTGAACACAGGGATGATTTTGCTGTGGGGAGGCAGCACCTACTCGAGGCCCAGCTTCCAACACACATCAAAACCTGCCCAGAGCCAGCAATGTGATTTCCAGTCCTTTGGCAGACTGCATTGAAGAGCTCCTCCAGCAACATCTGGCTTATTAGACATACATCTGGCAGACCACTGCCAGTTATTGATGAGGAATGCCTGGATTAGAAACATAATGCTTGATACTTAAAATATACTGTTACAAGATTTACATTTTTATGCAGCTATATTACATTATATACATATATAAATTTTATATACTTACACACACATACATGTATGTGTATTTGTACATAAATATGCCCTAAAAAAATTCAAAACCATTTCTTATCTTCTTGAAGGGCAGGAGCAAGGCAGACAAGGAATCCCAAGTGCACTAACACAGAGCCAGTCCAACCTCAGCAACTCAAGCAATGGAAACAGCCACTCTTTTCTACCAAATCAGAATTAAGGTTATTGACCAAAAGAATTCACAATGGTCCTTATTTTGAACAACACCAAAGGAGGGATCCCAAATAATGCCTTCAAAATTGCACAGGAAGGACTGAAATCAAGATATATCTGCTTCTGCACCACAGTTATTTCCCTTGCTAATACCTAAGGCTCAAAACATGTTTTGATCACTATAGGACCAGCCAGGCATTTGACTTCAAAGTACAGTGAGCTGGAGCCTGCCCTCAGGTTAGATGCTCAGTGAAATTAACTTTTGATTAAGTCCTGTATTTAATGTCTGTGACTCCTCAAAAGGTCAGCCTTTGTGAGTGTGCGAGTTTTCCGAGTCAGTGGCTTCAGAAGGAAGGACTGCATCCTTCCCACCACCATCTCTGGCACGGCTTTCCACCTGAATTAAGAGATGCTCATGTTTGTGACATCAGCTACGTCAGTGTCGCTTAAGAATAAAAACAATTAGAAGAAATTGTTTTTACAATTTCTACTCCACTGCCGTCACCCCTCTCATTGGAGATTTCACCTTCTTTGAAGGAGGAGGTCTGTAACAATCCAGGATAAAGAACAGGCTTCATTTATTTTAGTCATTTAAGAGGTTTAAAGTGTCGGTCTTTAGATCACAGGGAATAACGTCATGTTTATCCTAAAAAAATAGATAAGTGAGGTTCCTGGGGGCAGGGCACTGCCCAGGCTGTGGGAGCCCCGAGTTCAGGTGAGGGTTCAGTGAGGAGGTGCAAAAGGAAGAGCCTCCAGCAGAAGAGATAAGCAGAGTTGAAAGCACCCCAAGAGAGGAAAAACCCCAAGGCACTCCCCCCCCCTCCATAGCTCCCAGGACTAGAAAAACCTTCCCCACTATGCAGTTTGTTAAAGTTTTCTGTAGGAGAAGAAAGCAAAATGATCAATACCATCTTCAGAAAAAGCTCCTGTTCTGGTGACACTGCTCTGGGGCTTAGGAGGGAGTGGAGTTTTCCACTGAGCTGCTCCATCCTCACCTGCCCTGGCTGAGGACAAAGCAAAGCTATTTCAAGCTCTCAAGTTCAGTCTCAGACACATCTGCTTCATTTTCTGTAATATCAAGTGACATCACGTCCCTTCCCCTACTGCTGTATCAAAAAGATGGAAAAAAAGCTGCCTAGAACATTGGAAAATTCCCATGAGAGCAAGAGCCACAACTTTGTAAACTGATGATAATAAACACGTAGGTTTCTAGTCCCAGACCACCCAGTTTTGCTGTATACCAGATACATTATCACTGCTTATCTTTTTAACTTCGTGAAAGCTGAAAACATCACACATTTGTACAATTTTGACACAAAACCTGCTCAACAAAGCCAGCAGACGCAGGGGTGCAAGAGGCAGAGCCACAGGTTGTAGGAATGGGATTTAACAGAAGCATCAGATAAATTTGACAATTTACGTCCGTATCAGAAAGCTCTTCTGAATCTGAAGAAGTTCAAAAGTTCACAAGAACTCTGTTTCCAGCAGCTATGTTGTAGATATAATTCTGACAGTTTTTCTATTAGGGAATGAGGCTTTTTTAAAAATCAGAAATACATTAATACATATTGTAGTCTCTTCAGTACATTACAAGCTTAAAAAGAAATGGACAAAAAATATTGATGGCTTTTTTTTTAACTAACTAAAAAATAAAAATCCAGCCAGCAGCCAGCTAATAATCTTATAATAAATTCAGCTCTGCATTTTCCAGCTCTTCTTTTTCTCAGTCACACACCAAGCACTTTTATATGGCACTTTTTGTACTATGAATTTTAATAAAACCAGCAAAAGAATCGGGAAAGAAGCTAATTTTTCTATATGCCTCTGGCAAACAGGAAGAATTCAAGAATAAGTTAAAAGATATCTTTCTACTACCGAAAATTCATTTTCCATAACAAGACACTGTCATCTTCCCGAGGAGCCTGTAATTCCAAGATAAAGATGAAAAGATGTTGTTTTATCATAATGACAAGTATCTGCATCCATATTTATTTTGTGCTCCAACATCACCGTACCGTTTGTATTGTCATGGTACATTGGAAAGTGGGAAAACATTTAGCTCTTTCAATAACAGGAGAATAAAGGATAAAGTACCCAACAGAAATAGCATAGCACAATCATTTCCAAGTGTCCCTAGGAAAATATCTGACCCACATAGAGAGTACAGAATGTGGTTTGCCTCCTTGCAACTGCTTTTTCCATCTTCCAGTGGCCAGACCGTGCATTTTAATCACTGAGTAATACAGCTTTCTCCAGCAGGCAGCCACTTTCCTCTACACATGGATAAAACCAGGACAGAAGCCAGCAAGCTTCTGGGGGAAAAATCCCAAACCAGGCAGCCAGGTTAGGATGTCCCAGGTTCCCAGATCCCATCCCACTTGGAAGGGTTTTGTGCTACCTGGCCACAGGATCCACAGCACAGGGATGAACATGGGGGAGCAGTTCAGGGTATGGCAACCCTGGAGAGGAAGATGGAATTTTGTCAAAAATCAAACAATAGCGGGAAACTCCTCTCAATAAATGGCTTAATCACTCTTCCGACAAAAATCCGAGTGGCTGCCTTGGAAAGTGTCCCCTGCCTGTTACTCCCTTCTATCCATGTCAGGTGGCATTATGGCAGTGGCTTAACTTCCCCCTTGTTTATAAGCTGCACTGGGGTTATCTTTTCACCTTCTTGTTTAAATAAATTCCAAATGTGTCAGTATCAGTGCCTCTACCACAGATTAATAGAATCAGCCAAAAGGATAGCTGACATTTTTGTTGCCATAGAAACTGGTCACGATGTTACACAGCTTGTCTAGTTCCCATTTGCCATATATCTAGCCAGCTTCTGAACACGGTCCCCTTTTGTTTCACGAGGAATTACATTAAAATATAATTCCATCTTAGTTCAGTCCCCATTCTGTAGCAAAGAGGATTATAGAATATTAAGATACTTCCTAAGGAAAGTGCAAAGTGATGATAATATTGCTGCGTGGCTTATGTGCATTCCAGATTAAAAGAAAAAGAAAATACAAGTGGAGTAATTTATCCCAGAGCCCTACATCCCAGTTATCCTCCATTCAAGTATCTCCATCAGCTTCAAATAAACAGGCGTTCCCTCGCTGAACCTCAAAGTGGATGTACTTCAAATGATTGCACAAGACAACAAAAATAAAAAGACATTAGTGGAGGTATTTTTTAATACACCATCAACATTTCCCTGAATAATGTGTAACCTTCTCAGTGCCGCTATCAGGCTCCCTCTCCGCAGAGGCATCGCAGCCTCGAGAGAAAACCACTCACACAGAATTAAGATGTGAAGTTTCAGCACTTAGCGATGCAGTGGGGATGGATATTGTGCCACAGGGCACTGTACACTTGGAGAAAACGCAAAGCAACTCAAGCAAGAACAATATCTAAGGACTCCCAACTGTCGTGGTCCAGTTGTACCTCTCCCAGACACACTAATTCCTGTTATTTTAGAGGAGCCCATTTGCTGTTACAGAGCTTAAGGTGAGAAATGGATTTCAGGCAGTTCATTTTTCCCCTTTTTTTTTTTAATTATACACGAAGGGTAAAGGGACAGGCAAAGGCACTGAACTCCATCGCACTGGGTGCTGCACAAACAGATGGCACCAGAGGGATTTATGTCTGCCAGAACAGCAACACCTGGACATCTCTGTGGTCACCCAAACCCCCATCCTGGCTATTTTCATTTGCAGGTATTTTGTCACAGTCACCACTATCAAGACCTAAGCCCACCACTGCAATAATCCCAACACTGAGGTCAATCCTTATTTATGCCACCAAGCACCATCTTGGTTTGATTTTCACTGTTCAGGTAAGCAAAGGCCACTTGTCACCATGGCCAGGGACTTCCCCGAGCTGCTCTGACCATGAGCACAAGCAGAAGGGTGAAGCTGAACAGAAAATCCTCCCCATTTCCCCATCCTTTAAAGTGTGGTCATCACGAGCAGTCTCTCAGGGCTTCCCATTGTTGCAGCCATGCGAGAAATGCCTGAAGAATCTGTTTTACTTCACCCAGGAACACACAAGGAGCCACTGACAGATGTCAGATATTAAGCAAAAATTTTGCCCCGAGCAAAGCACTGGATGCTCAGGCTTACACGTGGCATGTCACAGCCTGGGACTGGAGATACTCATGCCCAGCATCAGCCTTTTCTTCTCCCTGAAGTTCAGGATTATGTTCCACTCAGGCACAGCAAGAGCAAGCATGTGCTGCTGGCAACTTCCAGGGTGGCTGCAGAGCGTCCCACAAAGCAGCCCCACATCTGCCAAGCAATATTCCTGTTTTCCTCCCTGGATGGGAACAGAGGAGATGATCTGAGTGCCTCACAGGATGTCAGAGAAGCAGAAGAGCTGCAGCAATGCTCCTCTCTGTGTCACTCCACTGAAGAATCCAGCCACAAAGGCTGGGTGGCAGCTGGTGCTCACAGAGTGTGCGGTGTGGCAGTGGAGAAAGGGGAATTCATGCGAGGTCTGTTGAACCCACAGCCTCTCTGCAGCACTGGAGGAGTCCTAAGAGCTGGTAAATGAGGTGCAAGGAGCTGTGGAAACTACAGCCTCTTCCCATGGTTGAAAGCGAGCTTGGCACAGCCCTGGAAGCACCAGAGTCAGCCACTCTCCTTCCCAAGGGAACCCAAAAGCCATGGAGACCCCCCACCCTTCTGAGCAGCCCCAAACAGAGAAACTGCATCAGTTCAACCCAAATCCAGCCTGGAGCTATTCACATTCCACAACCATCACCCAAACATCTCTTTCAAATTACTCCATTCTCACCATTTGTACAGAGGAAGAATAAGAGGGACAACGGGGAATAATGAGGTTTGTCGAACAAGGCAAGCTGCAGAGGAGGATCTTGTTGTCTTAAATTCCCTGGGTTTGAGGATCAGGTTAATTTTGCATGCCTGGTTGCATCAGCACGTTGAGTTATGCAATGTAGCAAGCTGTCGCACTGTACAAAGCATGACGTATCATCTCATTGATGCATGAAATTAAAAAGATGTGGTTTGCTGGGTCACCCACAGATTGACTGAAAAATCAAGTTTCGTTTATCTCCTTTTAATTATGTTTAAAATTGCAAAAAGGCGGAAAAGAAAAAAAAAGGGATTGTTCAAATACCTGCTCAGCCATTAATGGTAAATAATTCCAGCCAGTCAACACTAAGAGTAGTGCAGCAGTGTGGGGATTTTCTTGCTGGTTTTGGCAGCACACTGGGGAAGAAACCATGATGCTTGGTCACCCATCCCAGGAAGGAAAGGAGCAGCCTTTACGGGGTTAGAAAAATAGTGCAAAGTGTCTCTGCCCATGATGTGCAGGTTGGAATGAGATGATCTTTAAGGTCCCTTCCAACCCAAATCATTCCGTGATTGTCTGATTCTGTGAGAAAATAGGCATAATCTTTTAAACCAAATTTGCATTCTTGAAGGATCAAAAATGGCAGCACTTGGAGGAGTAAGACTTTTAGAGCTGGAATATGGGTTCTCTGCAGCAGGAGTCTAAATATTCAGAAAAAGAACCCAGTTTTAGTCACAGCACAGTCTGGGTGCTGTAAGACAGAGCACAGCCTGGAAATTCAGCAGTAAAGGGATAAATAACTGCAAGGGGTTCCTTAGGAATAAGCCTGGTCACCTCATCTCTGGCTTGGAGGAGATTTCCCGTGAAACAAAGGACCCAGTAGGGTGGAAAACATCTACACTGCACCCAGCAAACAGAAGAGATGTTACCTGTGCCTTGCCCTGGCACCCTGCAAACACAAGACCTCAACTTTGCAAACTCCATTATTGGCTGCATGAGGAGTAGAAACATGCTGCAGATTTCAAAAACAGTTTAGTGAGGATGTAACTGCAGGAAGGGATGAGGTTGTTTGGTTTTGGTGGGGGTTTAGTCTCCCCTCCTCTTAAAGCAAGAGGGAAGGAGTAGGCAAAGCATCAAAGAGAACAAAAATGAAGCTTTTCCAGCTCTTTTTGAAGGGAATGTTGGACTTTGCTCAATACAGGCACAGTGGCTGGCAGAAGTTGCAGCAGATTCACACGTTACCTTCCTGGAACATAAATTATCCCTCCCACAGCAAAGGAGACAAGAAGTAAAAATTAACTTAAAAAATTTATTACTGTAATAATTTTTAAGGACTTTCAGAATCTACTGGGCTTCACTTTGGGATGAGGGTGGGATGCCAGTAGTGCCCAATGCTGATGTTGCCATGGCAACAACTTGTTGCTGGACATAAAAATAAAAATGCTCTGTCACTCTGAGACTACAGAATAAATAATTGCCAGGGTAAAACGAGAGTTTGTTTTCCCATCTCATATCATGCAATTTACCAATCAAACCCACACCATTAAAGCCTGTGCTCACAGACAAAGCAAGGATTTTTTTCCCCCAGGGATAACACTGACCCCTTGGAGCTGGGACAACCCGTGACCTGTGCATCACTTAAATCCCCATTTTAACCTGGTGTGGGGCAGTCACTGGTCTAAGGCCCACACATTTGCTTCTGCACAGCAGAAATGTTCTTGCCACAGTTAAGATGGTGTTTAAACTTACACATCCTTGTCCTGCTTTAATAAGAACTAAAGCCATTGAGAAAGAAAGCAGAGGAGAAATACAATGAGGTAGTATGGTCAAAATACAGTTTACAATGTTACAATAGTTTTTCCACTCATGCAAAGCAGTGTTCAGACCAGTGCAGACACGGATCCTTACTAAAACCCTGCTCCCGGCACAAAGTGCAAAGCTGCCTGTTACATGCCTGTGAACCACACAGATCCCTGTGAAACACCAAGTTTTTCCAAAAAACTAATGGAAAAACCAGATAATCTAAACACCTGCCTTAAATGACTTTGTATAACACTGCAAAAAGATATTTCAACTTTTTCTTTCCATCTATTCTCCCCCTCCTTCAGCAAACAAACCAATTCAACCTAAGGAAGAGATGAGGAAAGACAGAGCTGGAAGCACTATCTGGAGTCAAAACTGCACCACACGAGGTGGCCCCAGCTCAGAAAGCCTCTCCTGACTCACAGCAGGGTCTGCTCCCCCCAAACCTGTCCACAACAGAGAGGACACAAGGACAGCTTGAAGCCACTGCCACTTGCTCCCTCTGTTTGTTATTTTGGCTTTATCCCCCCCCTAGAGAAGTGACAAATAACCTTTTTCTCCCCGTGTCCTCTGCTAATCATCCAACATTTCCATATCTCAAGTGGAGAATTGGGAGGTTAATGAGATGCAGGAGTCACATCTGCAGCCTAAACACACCGGAATCATTCCAGTGAGTCATGTATTTATAGCAAGGAGTTGCTATTATTAGCAACATAATTAAGACCCTGAGATTCATATGCACAACTCTAAATCTACTTGAATGGAAGAACATGCAAGTACCCCAAAGCACAATTTATCCTCCTGTACTCAGATAAAAATATGCTGGGTCTTTGGCTGAACAGAGCTTTTACAGGAAAAAGGAAGGAGAAAAGAATCAGGTTGAGTCCAACAGGTAGCTAAAGAAATTAGTTTTGAAAGCCCTGAACTTGGCAGCCATGAAACTCAGAGAAAAATTATACTGTTTTTGTCATAACCGATAATCAAGAAAAATAGATTAGTGGCTTTTAGAAAAGTACAAAGCAATAAAATATGCAGAAACTCATTAATTTATCTATTATGCAAGAGGCTGTGAATCATAACCTTTTGTATTGTTGGAAAAGAAACATTAAGCAAGAGGTTTGGATTTCAATAAAGCACATAAGTAGCATCTAATATGATGCAAGAGCTATAATACAATAAAACATATCCTTGTCTTCCAAGAAATTCCATTATAATGGAACATTTCTCATTTTGATAACTTTATCTTGAGATAAAAAAAAAATAATTTTTCACACTGAGCATCTGCTTTAAGGAAGCCTAAAAAATGTTTCAAACAATGTCCATTTAGCTGCCTGCTAATACAAAAGATATCACTCACTGCATGTTCCAGTGCTCTTTTTCCTGCCTTTTTAACTGGGAATGACAGTAAATTTTGCTAATTTCGAACACGGACCTCAAGCGTGGTCACTTCACTTCTGCCATTTCCACACTAATAAATGCATTATGAGAGTTTAGAATGAATTACTAGGCAGAGTTTGACTTCTGACTGGGAATCTTATTAAAGCAGAGCTTCAGGGAAAGGTTTTTAATGCTGCTTAAATTGTCATGGCAGTTTTTACAGATGGTGTGGCAGTTTCCCCCCTCCTATTTCTTTCTGTCCAGTTTCAGATTAAACATGGGGTATCGAGTAGTTTATGCAGAGTGAAGGAACCCACATCCTTCCCCTGCTATCCTCCATCTCTCCAACATGCAGCTCAGGGTTTCCATCTTGGCTTTTAAAGGCTTTTCCAGTGTTCAACTTGGTCATTCAAACTCATTATATATAAAAATCTATATAATTATCCATAAAGTGGGAAATAGGGAGATTTTACAGATATAATTTTATACTTATATAATACACAAATAAACAAATGGATTTATTTTCACTAGAACAATGTGCTAACTCATTCCCAACTGCTCCCAGAGTAGCAAAGTGCTTTCCAAGGCCACAAGAGCCAACCAAGAAGCTCACTTGTGCTGTCTCACAAACCTCCAGACGTGTTTGGATAAAAAAAAAAGCATTTGGGAGAAGGAGACATAGTTCATCTTAAAACCTCATACTTTCCAGGGCCAAATCTTGTCTAAGCTAATAAGTGCAGCAGCTTTCCTGCTAATTGGTGACATTTCCTCGGGGACATCACCGTCAGTTGTACATTAGTGTCAGCCTTGTTTTCATCCCTGTGCCGTCTGTCAGCAACAACCAAGGTGGGAATTGCCAGGGATGGCACTGGAGCTGCTTTTGTTTGCTCTACAAGTGGTTATTAAACCCACCTTTTCCGTGGCACTCCCACCACCTCTGCCTGCAGATTTATTAAGCATCCCTGAAACAGCCACGGCAAAATTAAATGGCACAGCTGGGGCACAGAGGAACAGCTTGGTGACATCCAGATCCATGTTCTTGGGGATGCCAAACCACCACAGGGAGGTGATGCAAAACAAAAGCAGGAGCCAAAAAACCCAGCAGTCCAGAGAGAAACTCCCCACACTGATCCCCAAAGCAAATGACACGAGGAACACGGTTGCATTCAAAAAAACACAAAGTGCAAGACCTCATACACATAAAATGTACAAAATAATCTGGAACAGGGAAAAAAAATCAGAGCTGTATAGACTACAAAAACACAGAGCAACTTTAATCCTACTTTTAGAATGCTGAGCTTCAAGTCTCAGCTCTCCCACCACCGCAGCCAAGCACATTACTGTACCTTTATGCATTACAGAACAAAGAAGTTATTCCCAACTGACCCTCAGTCCTGGCCCTACCCGCAGAGGTAAGGAAATCAGTTAAAAGTCAGGGATTCAGACCTTAAAACACATAAAGCAGCTGAACTACTGCTTACAAACACCCTTGTCACAGAGCTGACTCATATAATTCTAGATGCAAATACTTCCACAGTGCCTCCAAACCAACAGAAGTGCACACCTGCTCTTATTTTATACAACATAGCCTTTCTATATCACTGTGCTCTAAGAAAGTAGGTAATTTAAATAAAAAGAAGTACCTTCTCACACTGCAGAGATGCTCCTACTCACAGCATCCAAATTGTTCAGTAACTCAGTCACAGGAGAAAAAAAAATAAAAAAATACAACCATTGTAACCCCAAATATTCCAGCAGCAACCCCATTGTCCCTCCACACAACACATTCCCAGCTAATGCAGCATTTAAGGGGGAGCTGGGAAGGCCCCTCCTTTTCAAATGTGCTCCAGCTGAGCACCCCCAGAAGGACTTGGAGCTGCTCAGGTGAGGACCTGCAGCAGCCACAGACCCCCCTGAGGAAGGCTCTTGCCAGCCCCAGCAGGACTCAGCAGGACGATGGTGACCACACACACCTGGCTCAGTGGCTGTGCTCACAAACGATGCACAACTGTGTCCTCATCACCTGTACAACTGTTATCACCTGTGTACAACTGTTATCACCTGCGTCCTTATCAACTGTTACCACCTATGTTCAGTGCCCCACCACCCTCTGGGGGAAGCCCCTGCCCCTCTCCTGCAGACCCCAATGAGGTCTCCCCTCAGTCCCCTCTCCTCCAGGCTGAACAAGCCAAGTGACCACAGCCAAGTGACCACTCCTCAAGACTTCCCCCTCCCCAAGACTCTGCACCACCTTCACAGCCCTCCATGGATGGAATGGATCCACGGATCAGCCCTGTCCTGACCCACACCCTGCCACGATGGAACATTGTGACATCTCAGAAACGCCTCTCCCCACTGCATCCAGGGAGTTCCTCCACGTGTTTGGGCTGTGGGGAGTTTTGGTGCCAGATGAGCTAAAGGAGTGACATCCACACCTGACCCTGATGAGATGAAAGACTGATAAATGCTGTATCCCTGCAGGGAATCACTCCTCAGACCCCAACCAGCACGTGAGAAAGCCCAGCCTCTGCCCAGAGAAGCCTTTTCCAGAGACCTCCTCCTCCTCCAGTGGGTCTGGAGAGCCACGGCCACTAAACCCTGCACTGATTCCTTCACCATGTGTCACTTTGAGACAGACCCTTCCCACAGGCTGCAGCAAGATGATGTCTTTGTGGAAAGACTGAAAATGTTTACAGAGATGCAGCCAACAGTTTAGCTCCATGTAAGAGATCTCAGAGGGGCTCAGAAAACCACTGCACATGAACTATGCACGATGGCTTGAGACAACAACCTGGTAACATCTTCCATAATTTAAACAGGCCTGAATAATTTCAATTATAATAATTTATTCAACGGCTTCAGCCCCTTCACTGTCCATAAATTGTCTTTTAATGAGTTACAATGTTCTAGATTTGCTGTTTCTTTTTCTTCACTTGCTTTGTTTTGGTCTGAAATTCTCCAGCAGTCGAGTGCAGCAGAGCTACACTAATGAGCTTTGTAGCCAAACAAATCCACATCCTTGGTCTGGTTCTCTGAAGGCTAAATTGTAACACTAACAAATTAACAACAAAACAAAAAAAAATTGTGTTTCTCCTGTGGTCACTGAAAAATTAACTTTCTGCAATTCTGTGCTGCTGGCTGCCAGCCTCCCCAGCTCCATCTGGCTCCTGTCCTCCTTCCCATGGAGACTGGGATGAGCCAGAGGCCTCTGCTCTGCAAAATCCTGCTCGGGTACACAGGGGCCACACTGGAAACATCGTCCAGACAGATTTCCACCACCACCTCACAGAATCTCCTGCCTTAAATTGTGCTGAAAGCTCATGTGGTACCACCTCTGCATCAGTCCTGACTTCTGACTGTGTCTTCTAAGGGTTGTCCAGCCTTCATTTAAAACAGATGGGGTTTCAACACTTTTAGCTACAAAGGCATTAAGTAACCCAGTCTGGTGATTCCTAAGAAATAAGAAAATTAAATCAAAATAGAATCTATAGGAAGCATTAATAATTATCGCTTACAATTATGTCTGGAAAATGTTTTCTTTTTTCTTCTGAAGGATTTCTGATGCAGATATTTAAGGCAAGGACCCCAAATTTATATGCAAGTGCCTAAGTATCGAATCCATTTTTCAAGGGAGCTCAAGACTGTCAGCTCCCTGTAACATCAAGAGCTTTTCACTACAGGTAGATCTGTCTTCCTTGGCTGCTGGACGGGGAGAAGCTGCACTTGGGGGTGCACAGGAGGAGCCACTCAGTGATCTGTGAAGACACTTGGACTGTTAATACCCATCCCCATGATCTCCTGCAGGGCATTAACCACGTTAGGTGCTGGCTTGTCCTTAGGCTATTACCCGGCATCTCCATATAAACTTGGCATCGCCAGGTCCTTGAGGGACACAAGTCGTTAATGGAAACCTGAGGGCTCCTAAGAGCAAATTAATACATATATATTTTATACATTCATTAAGAAAGGGAAATATGCCTGTGCAGCCATGTATACAGCTTCTGCTGGAAGCCAAATATTCCTAGTGGAGACTCATATCCAGAAATGCCTCCACATTTTTCATCCTGTCAGACAAGGGGCCCTGCAATACCTTCAGGTGTGCAAGTCCCAGAGAGAATCCAGCAGGGATTTCAGGTGCTGCTGAGCCAGCACTGCCTTCAACAAGGAACAGCAGTGGGAGAGTTTGACTTGTCTCCTTTTAACATCACCTGAAATCATGGTGAGACCCCCCTGCTCCAAAGCTACAGAACCACAGCAACTGCTGGGACTACATGGAAACATCCACACACAGATTTGGGGAGAGGCAGGATTTTCTCAAACTCAGGGCCAGCAAATTTATTTCACGCAGAGCACTGAACTGCAACCAACAGTATCAGCTGCTCTCTGTTATCAAGCTGGGGCTGGGCAGGTGGCACAGAGACAGAGATGATGACTTTCGGCTTAGAAGTGGCCTGAGAAAGGCTTCTGCCCTTGAACATGCGGGTGGTGATCATGGCTTATCCTCAGCATCTTCATGAGTTCTTGGTTCACAGACCTTGAAGTCACTTCCTGACCTGCAAAACTCAAATTGCACTTCTGAAGGGTAGGTTCAGACTCAGATTTTATCAGTAGGCTGTGTGAAATGTTTATTATATGAGCAGCAGTGTGTGAGTTGGCTCTCTCAGCTCCGGGAACGTTCTGTACCCTTCAGCAGGGTCTCTGCTGAGACAGCCTCTCTCAGAGCTTCTGTACCCGTATTTCTGTGCCCCAGCATGGCCTTACACTGGATTCACACTGGATTCAGTAACATAACACACATTCATACCCACAAATTGTCTGTCTGTAAAGGGATTTCCTACAGTACCTCCTAATCTGCCATCTTGCCCCACACAGAGGCAGGAAGGAGGCAGTGAGTCTGTGGGGTCTAGACCCTGAGAAGCTCCAAACAGACACATTTTGGTAAGAAAAGCACAAAATAACTCAGCACTGAGGCTTTCAGGAACCTCCTTCTTTTATCATCAATTCAGATTCTCCCTACCAGACCTGGTCTATTAAAAAGGACATTAAAGAAGAGAGGAAACCCCGATTGTGCTTTGAAGGATGGCAACCACAAGAACTGCAGCTCCTAGAGAAGGGAAGAGAATAAAGTTACTGGGATGGAAGATTATCAACCTTCAAAAATGGGAAAAGGAAACCTCCAGTGTTCCAGTACTAAATGTGGTTTGGAGATTATTTCATTCTGACTGAGACACAAAATGTCTCCACATGGGACTCACAGCTGGGGACTGAAAACAGAAAATTCTCCCCTCATGCAACAGCTTTGTCCTGGACAAAGTAACCCAAAGTAATCACTACAACTTGTTCCCCCAGGAATGTTCTGGGTTCCCTTGTGGGGTTTTTTGAGGGTTTCATGTTTTTTTAAAGGTGCCTGCCATTCTGCTCCATGCCTTGTCTCTGCCTTAGAGACATTACGCCATGGTTTTATTTTGCATTCCCCAATGAATATATGATTAGCAATTGCATTTATAATTAGTAGTTTTGTCATTTAAAGTTCACCAGTTTTGCAGCCAATTATTGAAAAAAAAAGGACTGTTTATTATTTTCAATATATTATTACTTTATTATGGCTCATTGCTTTAAAATACTTAGCTTAATCCTTTGCAGGTCCTTAAACACAAATATGGCAGCTATTAGCAACCTCTTCAGTCAGGCATAAAATTGTACCCACAGGCCTCATAAACAACAGAGTGCTTTGGAGAGATTAAATCAGTGTATACAGCTGCGAGGGAGGCCATTAGCAAATACATTCTCATTCTGCCTCAGCGTTATTTTGTTTTGCCACTGTGCTCTTGTCAAATCTATCAACTACCTGTGCTCTCCTCTCCATAAATAAGAGATGTCACCTCACCGGGTCCATCCATCAGAAACATTTCAGTCAACATACAATTACATCCTGCGCTCTCCTGCTAATATCCTAATTCCTATCATTTGTATTTCAAAGGGGACAAGCTGGATGGCAAAGAGTGGAGCCGTGCACAGGCCGGAGTGATTGATCTCTGCAGCCAGGACAAGTGCTCAGCTCTTAACCACCTTCGTGTGGTATAAACACGGGGCACCCTCCCAGGGCTAAACTTGGGGAAAATGCCATTCAGGCCAAGCTGGGAGCGCTCCCCTTTAGCCTGGCAATTCCCCCTAAAGCCTGGAGCAAGATGGACTTGGGATGTGAAAAGTGCTGGCAGCCTGCTGAGAGCACAGGTGACACCTCAGTTTGTCTCTGCACCTTCACACCAGGTGCATCCCAAACGTCCCTCCAGGCTCCTTCCCTCCCAGGCAATCCCAAACGTCCCTCCAGCCTCCTTCCCTCCCAGGCAATCCCAAACATCTCTCCAGCCTTCTCCCCTCTCAGGCAATCCCAAATGTCTCTCCAGCCTCCTTCCCTCTCAGGCACATTCCCAACATCCCTCCAGCCTCCCTCCATCCCAGGCAATCCCAAACATCTCTCCAGCATCCTTCCCTCCCAGGCAATCCCAAACACCCCTCCAGCCTCCTTCCCTCCCAGGCAATCCCAAACATCCCTCCAGCCTCCTTCCCTCTCAGGCAATCCCAAACATCCCTCCAGCCTCCTTCCCTCTCACCCTCTGAAGCACTCTGAAAAACAGATGTTCTGAAAGACAGGCGAGCAAACGATGGCAGAGTTCAATACTTGTTCTGCTCCAGCCGTGTTTGGTGCAATTCTCCTCCCTTCCCCATCCACCAGATTATTTTCCCTAAATCTGTAATCCCCTTGAAATCATCAGGTGAGCCATTTTTCCATTATATTTCTGACTCGAGATTGCCAAGAGCTCCCTGCAGAGCCAACAGTAAGTGCACCACTTGCTAAAGGACAGAACAATCTCAAACGAGGAGAAACTTGCATGGGAAGTAAAAAAAAATATGACACAATTATAATGTAAATTATAGTGGCTGTTTTAAATCCCCTGCCAGTGAGACATGAGGTTATACCACATGTTTCTGAGGCAAAGAGAGAATTGCTTTCTTGCCTGGAGACAAGACAGTAATATTAGAAGAACAACCACACACACACACACAAAAAATCCAACAAAGCAAATCCTTATCTTTGGTGCAATAAATATTGGCACTACTTGACTATTTCCCATGTAGCCCTTTCTGTAATTGATATGCAGAGCTGCAGGTCATGTGGGGGCAATGTTCATTGTGAAAAATTAAGGTAGAAAAAGCAAAGGAAACTGTGAAAGACAAAAATAAAATAAATTTCATATTCTTCTTTTCCTGTTTCAAACCTAATTAGGCCACCTTACCTAGTTTCTTTTCTGTCTGCTCTGAAACAATGCTCTAAGTAAGAACGTAAACATACATATATATATATTAAAACACCATATTAATTTTATATTTATATATACATACATATACATGCATATACATACATACACACACACACACACACACACATATATATATATACACACATAATGTGATGCATTCTCTGTCACCTCCCATTCAGAAGAGCCTGAAAAGAATTAGGCCTGTAGCTATCAGAAGCCAGCCAATTCCCACAGCTCAGCATCTTCTCTTAGGTAGTTCAGGAGCTAGAGGGAACATCCCAATTCAGATTCCTTACATTTAAAGCCACCTCCATTGTTTGGAGTCTGTACAGGACACGGAGCCCACAAAATATTGTTTTCCAGATCCCTTGGCCTGGAACTTGATCTCGTCAGTCCAAAAATCTCTACTGAGGAATCTGGACCCAGGTTACTGTCACAGTGTTCCCATAACATTGTTCCTACACTTGCAGTCAGTATGGATAAACTATGGGAAAATCTATAGGAAAATGTACTATTGCTCCAGATCAGCCTCTCCCAAAATATCTTCTTACTCTTCTTGAGATGCCACCACTCTGCTTATAAAGTTTTATCTGCAGGAACTGAAAATCTGTTAATCAGTATCATCAAAGGAGGACATTGCACTGCAATAAGGGAAGGGTGAAATCCCACTCCACAACAAAGAATCAATTAACTTCCTGCAATTTAGATGAACTTGGCTCCAACAGTGTCTGGGCAGAGCCAGCCCGTGCTCCCCACCACAAACAACCAGGACTGAGAAACGCAGCACCCCAGCAAGGCACTCCCAAGAAAACAGAATGATCTGGAAGGGAAAGACCTGGGACAGTGTTTGTTTGAAACAGCAACAGCTCAGCTCCTCTGAAAGAAATGCAGAATTGCAAATAAAATAGGATTTAGGTATCTTCTGCTGATAGTTCTGCTCATATGAACTCAGATGCCACATGCTGCAGTAGAGAGAAACAAGTACCTGCTGTAATACTGCATTTCCTGATAGTGCACTGGCAGCTCACTTTCTCCATTTTTTCCTTTATTATTTTCCCACAAGCTATTAATATTAAGCATATTTATTTTAGAAAGCTTGGGCAATAGGTTGTACCTCAGAATTAAAATCAGTCTTTAAATTTACATGCTGGTCAAGTCTCCTCTGGCCATGATATACAGGTTGGGCTGCAGGACCGAGGGGAGAATGAAGGAAAAACACTTACCCAGAAGAGACACACACAAAAAAAACCCTCCTGATTTATGAATGCAACACTTGGAAAGTGTTGAGCATGCAAATCAAAGCTGCCTTGGAGCAGGTTCATTTTATAGCACCCACATTTGTATGGCAGGTTAATCACACTGATGCTGACACAGCAACACCAGGGTAACTTTAATAAAGGTTTGGGGCTTGCTTGCTTACTTTTTAAGGGTATTTCCAGCTCATTTGGGTCCCAAATTTAGATTTCTGAGTGTGAAGTTTAAAATGTTAAGGAATGGTCGTAAATAAGTGGTCAAAACAAGGAAAAAAAAAAAAGCTTTAGATGTAGTATTTCTCTGCATTCACCGCGGCAGGCATTACTAGATGAGAAATCAGAGAATTAAGTAATCATACTTGAACAGGAAACAGCACAAGGCTAAAAAACCATCTTGTAATGTCCTTCTGGCATTAGTAATGCAAGATGGTGCAGAAAGGGTTAAGGATGTTTTCTACACTGGTGCTTCACATCATTTTATGTAACTTACAGCGTTTTTGGAACAAGAGAAGTTTTGGTCAGGGTCCTCACAAGGTCTCTGTGGTAGAATATAACAACAAGTCTAGACCAGTAACACACATTTTCTCTGCTTTCTCTCCACAAAATTCTCAAGCCATACTGTGGCAAAATTGTGGCATCTTTGGTAAGACTTCAAGAAAGCAAATGAGATACAGGGGCACAGCACAAATGCTTCACCAGTTCAGTCCAATATACAGTTGTAGATGTGGAGGGAAACTTCAGGTGACAACACTTTAGTTACTACACCCACAGCCACCAATTCAACCAACTTCTTCATTGTAGTCTCACTGCTACATCAACATCACCACGTAAATTCACACAGAAGAAGTAAATCATTAGATCCAATCTGGTACTGAGGCTTCTTTGCCTACACTATATACATTTCAGGCATTCACTGGGGATTAGATTTAATCTGCTCCCCTCAACCAAACATGCCCACCATGCCTGTGGTTCAGGACTTATCACTGTTCCAGACCTTTTATCTCCATTAGATGTTGGGACGCGTTGCCCGGGGCGGTTGGTGCACGGGAAAGCAGAGCTGTGAATTGAATCAGCACACACCCAGGGAGACAATGAGGGCACTGCCTTCACAGCCACACCACTGCTGGAATCACAACACAAATAGATGTCGTTGTATTACCCACACTTCAGCTGGCAAATGCATGGTGAATAAATTTGTTGGCTTTCCCCGAGTCGCTGGGATGGATGTTGTGTTTCATTAATGCAGCTACCCCAGCCATCCCTTCATGCTGGAGATACACAGACCGGATAAATAAAAAGTGAAGCCCCTGCAAACTGCTGGAAACACGCCCTATGGATGGCACTACGTAACTTTGTGTTGTACACAGAACTTATGCTTTAAACGAGGGGGAAATTAAACTATTCAAGACATTCCTTGCTATTTGCTGTAAAGCCACAGGTTAGCCAAACACAGCAAGATCTCTGTTGTAGCAGCTATTTTTGCTCCAGTTGCTTTGTATCACACATAAGAGGTTTTTCTTTTGCATCTGACTCTATAGAACGTTCTTATTATATAGGCTACAGGCCTCGCTAGATTTCTTTTTAATAAAACCTATCTCTTTCAATTAACTTGATTGGATGTGTTAATGTTTTGGGACTTGATTAATAATCCTGGGAGATAATTCTGCAAAGGTCCAGAGGCACTAAAATGTCCATGCAAATGGGGAATGATGGAGGAATCGTGAATGCAATCTATAACACTCGGCACAGCGGCAAGCCCAGAGCTGCCACGCTGCTCAGCTGCAAAAAACAAACAACCCATATGCCACAAGTATAAACTATCTGGTAGCTCAATCTATCATCTCTCTCATGCAACTGAGCAAGGAACAGAATTAACAGTGTAATACCTTCCTGGAGGATTGCTTTCATCCTTGGGCTTTAATTAGAGATTTATCTGAACTAGAGCTCCGACTATAAGCGCACTAAAATCCAGATACATAATCCTTAGCTTTTATCCAGCTCCCTAAATAACACTGGAGTTACCCAGCAGAGAATTTGCACCTCAAGTAGAGCACAGGTGTTGGATTCCTCTCCTGTGCCAGAAGACAGACCAAGCACCTGATCAAAACCACCTGAAGCGTCGGTTCCTTGTGTGAGCCCAAGGCTGGATGGCAATTTCTGCATCTGCTCCTTGTCTCATTTGCAGAGCAGGAAAATTTTCAGAAGAACAACTTTCAGAGAGTTATTTCCTAATCACTGTTCACTCAGATGTGTTCCTGACAGCCCACACAGAGGATACTCTGCTGACAGACCAGGTGAGGGGTGGAGGGTTGGCTGCCCTCTGCTCATCCTCAGGCTTCAACACAACTCCCCACAGCCACTGGAACCTCCTCCCTGTGTTCTGCACACCAAGGCATCACTTCTAACTCCTCCAGGAAAGGGAGAGAAAGGAAAAATCCATGCCAGGACCAATGCTGGGTCTTCACAGGGAGAATCTTCTTCCCTTATCCAGTGACCTATCACAAGTTCCCCTTCATTTCCCAGGTCTGGTGAACAGAAATGAACCCAGTGGCCAGATAGACTCAGCAGAGCCACCCCTGCACCCCAGTGCACAGACACCCTCAGCAGAGAGCCACTTTCATCTTCAGCCCCATCTCCAACTCCCTTTGCCTATCACAGTCATCATCTCACACATAAAGTGATGAAATATTTACAACTAGAAGGCTGCTAAATTTATTCCCCTGTGCCCACACGCACTATTTGCACAGCAATTGCTTTCTGGCTTAAATTCTGCCCACTAAACCTTAATTACTGCGGTCTGACAAAGTGAGAAATTGGACAGGAAATACGATTTTGAAAAGCATCGACGTGACAGAGGTGACTAAAAACCATTTTCAAAAGCAACTTCAGGCAATATCTCAAATAAAACAGTTCATGAAGTGTTTTTTTTCTGAGCTGGAACTCATGCTGCTAGTGGAACTACAAGGGGCAGAAACCTCAAAGGGATCAGGAGGATGTCCCTCAGGTTTGGTGCGTGACAAAAGCAATGCCATCAGGAAGCCACCATCATTGACAAATGCATCTCAGATTAATGGCTAATCTGATACACAAACTCCTCAACAAGCCAGTAAACAGAATATTCAGAAATTCAGAAGGCGGTTTTTTGAAATTAGAAAATGGGAGATTTATTAAAACATCGCTTTTAAAGAAAAAGTAATTTTCACTTAATTTATCAACCAGTTTTAGAAATAATCATTATCATAACTTACACTGACTTTGTAAACCCCTTATCTCTGATTTCAATTTACTTATTATTTAGACATACATACAAATTCTTATCAAACTTTCCGGAAAGAAATCCTTCCTCTCAGTTAACTTCTTTCTTTCCAAAATTTTATTTTCCTTCTCAGTTAATGAAAATATTCCAGGCTTCAGCTTTTTGATCACCTGGGAACATTTTCAAAACTCCTCCTTTTTTTCCTCTGGTTGGAAAAAACTATTTCCTTTCCCACTAAGATGTTACAGTTTGGTAATTTTAAAACTTCAAAATGCAGATTTGCAGAGAATGCACAACCACAGCAAGGCAGAGATTATGGTCACAGGTATAAGATTGCAACCACATTGATGCCAGCTCTGATGTCAAGGCCACCACTAAACCACATCCCTCAGTGCCACATCCACACTTTTTTCTTTCTTTTAAATTCCAGACCCTATGGCAAAGAGCACAGAATAAAAACTTCTTCATGGATTTGATCATCAGAAAATGATGCCACACATTCACTGGAAGTACTAATGCAAACGTATGCTTGTTTTTTAAATTAAGAGTTAGGTTATTACAGAAATATTTAAATTTCAGCCCAGGCCCAGCTAAATGACTTAGGATAATACATCATATTTTAATCTAACAAAGGCTTCATCAGTTATCCTGAAATTTGGAATAAGCTCGATGTGTTTCATCCGACTCACTTGTCCTGTATTGTAAAATAATGATGTAATTTGTAAAAAATTACTGACACCGAGTTTCAGCAGTGACAAATTGTTTACTTAATTCAATAAAATAGTGTCACTTTTGTAAAGTGCATAATCTCAGAGAACTCAGCTGGTTGTGAATTGCAGGTTATGAAGAAAAACATTCATGTCAATCCAGAGTACAGAAGAAATGAGATCTGAAGCAAACTAACTGCATTCCCTCAGATCACTCTTTTGCACTTTAGTGTCTCTCTCAATTTAAGTTTTTTCAGGAAATCAGCCAGCCTGGAACAGGCAGGATCATTCTCGCTCACTGAGTCTAATCTGACATGACTAACAAAAGCAGACACGATATGTCATAGCAATGAATGACTCACCAGGCTGGCAAATGCAAAAAAATACCATTTTCCAAGATACAATTTTTGACCTTTACCCTCACCCCCAACCTACTGCACATAGGCCTTGTAGAAACAGCCCTGAGAGCAAGGTGCAATAAAACTTGCCAAAGGAAGGGAAAGTTTGGGGTAAAGGGATGGGATTTACCCACCTCTGGCAGTATTTTGTACAAGAGGCAGTACCAAATCTCAGCCTTTCTGTGTGTTTGGCCAGAATTTCCTCCTTTACAAATCTTTCCCTTCTGTCAGCTGTTTGGGGGCCCAGGAAAAGTGATTTATCCTCGTTACCCACTTCCTCCATCTCTGTAACAAGGACCAAGACGCTTGTCTGTGTTACACCATTTCTGTGACTATTCATTAATGTCTGTGAAGTGCTCTGGAGATGTGAGGGATTACTGCTGCTACATTTTGCACTAATTTTTATGTGCCCAGTCAACCGCTGTCCCCAAATCCCTGCGCTCTGCAGGGCCTAATTGGGCTAAAAGGAAAGAGTTATTGCAGCTTGGCCTGGTGTAGCCAGAAAAAAAAAGGGAGACAGTTAATTGATTTTTACTTTTTCAGACTGATTTGGATTCTAGTGGTGATTCAAAGCGCCCATCTTGATATATATGTGTTTCCACACTAAAGTGCTCTGAAACCAGTGAGGTTCTTGATATGTTTACCCAAATATTATGGGACGAAAAATTAGGACCTAAGTCATCTTCCAGATTCCTTGCTGTCGTAATTTCCATTTTAATTTTCCTTCCACAGCTCGTATCTAGAAAATCAGCTTTTAAAATAACAGTGAGAAAAATATGGTAGGAATAAGAGGCAGAAAATTGAATTAGAACATTAGAATAATAGGCAGCAAGTAGCCTACACACGACGTATTTTAATTTAAATTCATAGGATAGCACTTTTCAGATGATTAAAGTATTTCTTTGATTATGTGTATTTTCGAGCAATGAAATCCATTTTCATTTAAACCACTGTTTGAAACCCGAAAACTCAGGCAATCTGTTGTACATAAACCCGCTCTGCCTTCCCCCACTGGACCTGCCAAGCAGCACACGTTATTTTCCCTTGTACTACGAGGTAGTTGGGAGAAGAAGCCGCCAGACAGCTTGGAAGTCATATCTGAAGAGATGAGAGAAGACTGTTAAAAGATAGAAAGGAAATGAGGAAGGATCTGAATGCCAGAACGAATCCGGGATCTGCGTGTGTCAGGGAAAACAAAGATGAACGGAAGATCAGGGGAAGCAGCGTTGAGCTCATCAAGAAAAGCAAGGCAGGAAACCAAAGCCTGGAAACAGTGAGATGAAAAAGGAGCAGTGACAGATCTGTGCTAAGTAAAAAATAGGAAGGAAAGAGGTAATAGTGCAAAGATTATTAGGAAACCTGAGGAAATCGATGATGAATTTTCTTCCATCATTTGCTTCCCGAACCTGTCTGAAACATCCAAGAAATTAGATTTGCCCATCACAGGAAAAAGAAACACTGAAAAGAAGGAACACGAGTAGCAGGAGTATGGAATGCAGGTACCACTGGAACATGGATGCTCACTCCAAGGGTCCCTTTAACTGCACCATGGACTTACTCCTCAGGAAATGCCAACTCAGTTCATGTTGCCACAACCCAACATCATTCTTTGTATTTAAAAAGCAGAGAGCGCTCAACTCAACTTTTACTCAAGTAAATTTTACAATTTTACACAATTAGGTCCATTCCTACACATGAGTCTGTACACAGATAATTTTCAGGCTTATCAGTTCTAAGCTAGTAAAAAACGCAAGAAGAAATTCTAATTCCATCCCTACAAATTAAATCAGATTCCAATCTTTCCTTCAGCAATTCCATTTTTAGGAAAGGATAAGGAAAGCATTTACAGTAGGAGTGCTTTTCAATAAATCATCATTAATTATACATGCACACTAAGTGCATCAAACAAGTTCGGGCACACAATTAAGGAACTAATTACAGTGACTCTGCAATTCCAGACTTAAATGGACTCACCTGCCCTCACATTCACCTGATCATTTTGAGGGGGGGCTGTTTAGCTGCACGATGGTTTCTTTGCTATTAAGCGCCAACTGTTGAAAATTTTTAAGCAACTGCACTTCCATGCCTAATTAATCATGTAATTGCCATCATTATTGGGACACCTTTTTGATAACTTAGCCTTTGCAATGCTTCAGTTGCAAGGGAGGCAGATGGGAGAATGGAGAAGCAAGTGTTGTGGCCACGCACAATCAGGTGGGTGCTCGGCTTACACAGAGCCTGGGCTCTGACAGCAGCCATAAGGAAGGAAATGGTCCAGCAGCAATCCAAGGATGCCAAAGATCCCTCAGGATCTTCCCCCTTTTTCAACTCACCAAACACTGAAAATCATCAGAAGGACATCAAAGTACAGTCTGTTGCTGAGTCTCAGTGCACGCACCTTGCCATTTGTATCATATGACCAGAATTCCTCCTGGAGATTTGGAAAAAGCTGGTACACCAGATTTTCCCTAGTCAGATTCTGCCTGTGCCTTCCCAAACATCTTAAGCTGAGCGGAACAAAGCCCATTGTTCCAGCAGGAGCATGCTTGGACAGGGATCAGTGTATGTGATAAGGGCTGTCCAGATCCATACGTGATCTCAGCACGGTTATTCTCCGGACAGAAAATCAATGCCTGTGGATAAGCAGCATTTTCCTGTATCTTACTGTGTGCTACACATTTCTAAGCATGAACATGCACATTTATGTGTGCAAAGAAATATACTCAAGGAAAACTAAACTTATCCAAACTTCCTCAACACTCAAACCTGTTAGAAAGATGAAAAGGAGCCATTAACTTTTATTTCTTCCCCACCATTTCTCAGAGACTTTTTCAAATCTCCAACAAAGCTAAAAGTGCAGAATTCAGGGGAAAGCAACATCCATCTTGGTGGCACTTCCAATTGAACTCTGCAGCCTCGAGAATTCCAAATTAGGTTTGAAAACCACCACTTCTGGTTGGGGGTTTGTGATTACCCAAATGAAACGCGAAAATTCCGACAAAGTTTTTCCACCTCTGGGTTGAAATCTGAGAGAAACTGAAAAGGCTGAAAATGTGGCTACTCCAGAAAAATATTAAAATAAAATTACAAACTTTTGCATTGTGCTTGGGTCGGGCACAGGCTGCTACAAACACCAGACGATTTCTGATGTCACGTGCACAATTTCAGGAGCTGTGCGTCAAAATGAATGTCCTGTAATGACAAAGTCAACAATGGGATTTCTTGAGAAATGAGGTATTTACCAGCAGAGGAAAGGCCACTCTACCCTTTTTATTTGCCTATTTTATTGCCTGTTTAGGCCTATTTTGCCTATTCATGTTTTAACCAGGCTCTGTGTGCAAATTCCACCGAATACACAGTGATTTGCATATGTGCGTACAGGAGGGGAAATATTTGTGTAAGATTTAAAGAGCAGCATCTCTCTAATATGCAAGGGTTTTTTTTCCCTAACAGGCTGGCATTTGGAGCTCAGCTCTGCCTTACTCTGCAACAACTAAAACTATTTCCTACTGATGCAGCAGTTTAACAGTTTGTTCTCCCTGATGCATTCAATAAATAGAGCAGCTTCAAACCTTTTAAAAATATTAAAGGTTTTATGGCTGGATGTGTGACAGCCTTGATTAATCCTGTGCTGACAGCACGAGTCAACGTGTGCAGATATCTGCATTCAGGACCTTCAAAGTTGGAAGAGTTTTCTTTGATAAAGGTAAAGAAGCTTTGTAAAATATGGCTTGTGACATGCAGCACTGGGAGAGAATTTTAATGCTGCAGTAGACACTACGGTTCACTAGAAAATAATAAAAAAACAAAAAGTTGTTCTGTGACTGAAAACACCCTTTTTTTTTTTGTCCTTTTTTTTTTTTTTTTT